>JAODKE010000068.1:11892208-11906114 GCA_026779605.1 Mormyrus hasselquistii
GAAAATAAGACCTGGGCATATTTTGGCATTTCAAAAAATATAAGACAGTGTCTTATCATCGGGGAAACACGGTATGACCTTGAGTTTTTATATTTGAACTAGTATTGAAGTAGCTATTTGGCTGAACAGCATCTATACCTGTTAGAATCTTATATACCTGGATCATGTCCCCCTTTATTTTCCTTTGCTCAAGGCTGAACAGATTCAGCTCAGCTAAACTCTCCTCATAAGACATTATTCTAAGACCAGGAATCATTCTTGTAGCCCCACGTTGAACCCTTTCTACGGAAGCAATGTCCATTTTAAGGCAAGATGATCAAAACTACACACAATATTCTAGGTAGGGTCTTAGCAAAGAATTGCATAATCTTAGCATCACCTCCCTTTGTCTTAAACTCCACACACCTAGAGATGTAACCCAATATCCTATTGGCCTTTAATTGCTCCCCACACTGGCGAGAGTGGGACAAGGAAGCATCAACATACACACCGAGATCTTTCTTATAATCAGCTACCTTTACTTCAGTGGAATCCATAAAATATCTGTACTTTATATTTCTGCTCCCTGTATGGATTACCTTACATTTGTCTACATTAAATTTCATCTGTCAGTTACCAGGCCAGTCACTAATTAAATCAAAATCCTGCTGTAGCCACTGTGCCTCTAATTCATTATCTGTTACACCACCCACCTTGGTGTCGTCAGAAAATTTAACCAAATTACTGTATAAATTGGTGTCAATATAGTTACTGTAAATTAAGAATAACAGTGGTCCTAAAATTGAACCCTGCAGTACCCCACTATGAATGCAGGCCTACTGTGACATTGTGCCTCTAATAACAACTATCAGTTCATAAAATCCCTGCTGCATTCCTCTTAACGTGCCTAATATTATTTTTTAACTGTAGCCTGTACACCTAGATACTCCTGCTTTATTCCAACATTTTTCATCCATGACTTTATTCATAATTTCTCTAGTAGCTTGGTGGCAGTTTCCTAGATTCAGTTTTGCTGGAAACAGGTATGAAGTCCCCTTGCGCTTGCAATAATAATGTGAATTAAGAAAATTACCATGCCTTTTTTACAGTTTTGTTATTCAACTCCACCCAGTTTACAGTTTCTAGTTTCAGTCTCATACCATTAAAGTTAGCTTACCTAACATTGTATATCTTCGTTTTGGACTTCGCTCCTCAGACACTAAAATTAACGTCAAATTTAACCATGTCATGATCACTACTGTCAAGTGGTTCTAAAACCTAAAATTTTCCAATCCTACCCTGGTTATTAGAGAAAACAAGATAAAGAATGGCTTCTCCCCTGGGTGTGGTTTTAACAAACTGTGTAAAAAAAGCAATCCTGTACCAATTCCACCATCTCAAGATCATTTACAGTAGAATACTACCACATAATTTTTATTACTCATAATCCTAATATCATTGTATAACATTCTGCTTTCCTTTGCAATTACATCAGGTGTTCTATACCAAAAATCAAGTATTAGGTACCCAAATAGCTTCTGTATTTTTATTTGTATCACTGGGTTGCTTTGCTTGCAAGTTTTCTTTTGAACCCTGACCATTTATGGTATGGGGTCTGACCTCCGCACTGACAAATGAAAGAGGATAACCTACTCTCACACCACTTTGAGTTCCCCGGCTGATGTTCTGCCTGCTGATAAACACCTGGAGGAGGAGAGAAATCTGTATCCACACTATCAGTGGTGTGATGGTTTGTATCACAGCATGGACATGGATAATGGGTTGTCATCCAGGAATCAGAGCACTTTGTGGGAACTGAGACAGCTCCTACATTCGCGTCTCTGCTCGGCAGTGACTCAGTGGACTGACACTGTCTCAATGAGATGGTGAGTCAAGGAAACTTTGGTAAGTAGGAGAGCTGCACTGCCCAGACCTCCCAGGGGCAGTCACACTGGCCAGTCTCCATCACTGATGCAATCCCATGATGCACCAGGGCTCCTCCTCACAAACACAGGAGACAGAGGGCCAAGAAATGGATCCAAATTGCAAAATGTCAAAAAACAACATATATGAGAAATGCTTCTTTCAGATAAATGCATGATTATGCTGTTTCCCTTTCTGCCGAAACTAAAACATGAATAAAGTAACTCTGCTTTGCATTGGCCAAGTCTGAGGATGTACAGTACATGTCTGGTGTAGCGCTCCCCCTAGAGGCGCAGCTGGGAGGTGCAGTCCCCCACTTCACTTTCATGTGTTGATAGCTTGGCTGTGGGGGATCGATCCCCGTGAATAATTGGACGTAGAGGCCAGTTCCCTGCGTCCACTCGTTCTCTAACAGACGCAAAGAAATGGGCACGAAAACGGCAAATCAATGAATCACTGAGCACCACGGGAGATGGAGCCGGCATGCCAGGCTGTACCCGGCCATGCGTACCGGCCCTCGGGCCCGCAGAGACAGCCTGCTCTGCCAGGCCCTCGTCCAGCCCATTTCCCTGAATAAACGCTGCGGGCCAAGAATGCACCCGATAGACCCCAGAGACCGAGCCAAACTCCAGATCACAAACAAAGCTACCTTAGCTATTGCAGAGCAGGGTTGCCAGCTCACTTAGCTATTGCAGAGCAGGGTTGCCAGCTCACACGCATCTGGCGTGACACTCGTGCTTTCAAACTCTCAAGCAAGAAATCTTACAGCAAATCTATATTACTCCATTACAAACCTAAAGTTAGCTAAATCAAAAGCGTTGGGGGAGTTTGCGAACCCTACAGACTATTTAGAAGGAAATAAAACTGTTACATACATGTAAAAGCATGTGCATGTATGTGTAGACTTGTCTCGAATTGAATATCTCACTCCAAGAAAAGATCCACTAAAAATCTTTTCTTACTGTAAATGAAATGCAAACTTTGAAAACTCACTCAACCATTTTTTATTGTTTTTCAGATGAAACCACCAGTGATCTAAAGCCAGGCTTCCACATCATATGTTAAGTGGCGGCTTCAGAAAATTAATCTTTTGACAAAAATGCTATTTAGTTTTAGTCATATTTTAGTAATCAGATTTTTCTTTAGAATAGAGTTAGACAAAGAAAATTACAGGATATTCAGTTGACTAAAACTACAATACATGCAGTCAATGAAACAAAGAGTCATTGTTTGATACGGTTCCTCAATTCAGGTCCTGGAGAGCCAGAATCAAACACAGTTTGCAGATTTCCCCGGCGAAACACATTTTAATCAGCTAATTACCAAGTTTAATAGTTGTGTTTCTGCAGGGGAATCTGCAAACTGTCTGGGATTTTGGCCACCAGAACTGGAACTGGGGAACCCTGGTCTCTAATACATCATCCTCACATTTCAAAGGAAATTTCACTTAATATTTTGTGTACACACACAGAGATTGGTCTACCTCTGTCTGCTTTAGATCCCTGAAGGAAACATCTGTAAAGCTGTTATTATCACATAACATTAGGTTTGAGCATGTGGTTTGTAAGGACAAAGATTCAGCTGTTGTAAAAATTGTAATATGAGACACTGCACTGCAATTCAAAACTGACTTTCTATGGACTGCATTTATCATTAAATAAAATTAAAATAAACCAAAATTTAGTCTCAAACAAAATACTTGCATATGATGCATCTTTATCATTCATCATTCGTATTATAATAAAAAAACAGCAGTGTATCAAATATTAAGGGGTGGTTTAAAAGGGCAAGGAAATGATGTTTTGTCCCTTCCAGCTGCAAACCACATCTCCACTGCATGAAAGACCTCATGCATCGCTATTCAGATCATATCAAATCATGTTTCTGTGTCTCTTTAAACCTGCACTGCATGAAACCAAAACAGTCTACTGATCTGTAGTCCGATCTGCATCATCAAGACATTAACCCAGTGAGTCAAATCTCTTCCTGCAGCATTTCTAGTGCCTTGCAAATACACACCTACCTTTGATTTCTAACAGTCTCTGGCCAATATGGACGTTAACGTCACAAACCCAAAGGTCGTCACATGGACAAGCTCATAACTCAAAGTGGGGTCAGAGATGAGACTGGGGTCAAGTAACATTTCTGTGCTGTGATGCATATGCTCTTGCCCAGTTGTGTTCATGCACATGTGACTCACCTTCCTGCCCTCCTACCTCTAACCATTTGGCCCATGAACTAGAGCTGGTTTGGTCTGGCTCTTGTACTGCGGAGTCTTCATTAACAGCAGGGCTATGATGACGGTTCTGCGCTGCTATGCAGTTCTGACGCCTGGTCAATGCAACGCAAGACTTCAACTCTCAATCTTGACCTTAAGAAATATTTTTCAACAAAACAATAAGGTAAAATACAGTCATTTATAATTTTATTAAGCTGCTGACAAAAGCCTGGATGACCTGTATTAATGTATTATACATACAGTTCAAGGGCAGATACAGAGCCAAATATGTCAGGCATCTTGCCCTTGAAGAGTTCAAATATGAACTGAATTTATGGTCTTCTCCAACAAGGAAGTTATATGCAATTGTGGGAAAGTGTGATGATTGAGGGGGTGGCTAGTGAGGACCATCGAAGGTCCCTGTGCCGCGCTTTAATGTATGGACCATGCAGGGTGGCAGCCTATCAGACACCACATGACTTCACAGCTGGTAGGGAGCTGATTTATAGGGGCCTGCTGAGAAATGGCTGTGCTTCTCCAAAAGCAGCATTCACTAGGGGGTTGGAGGGCAGTGGCTCTGGGCCAGAGAGGCTGACAGGCTGAATAAGCCAGCCTGGCGTTATCGTTCTCCAGTCCAAGAGGGACCAGTGATTTATGGCCCCTCAGGTGCTTGAACGTGAGATACAGCTATCTGACACGATCATATGAGGTGTGCGCCTGCAGGAAACGCCTTGCAGGGAATTGTGGGTGGGTTTCGTGCAGGACTCTGACTGCCGGCCACACAAACATGACACAAGCCAACATGGGCTGGGGGGGTTGGGTCAGTCGCCGCTGACATTAGACATGATAAGGAAATGGAGTTCGATATGAGGTCATAGCCATGGAGAAGATAAATAGAGATCCATATAGCTTATACAAGGCCTCCTCTCATTTACATTTATCCAGGTAACTCCAATGAGGCAAAAAGTTAGGCATTAACCCAAGCAGGGCTGCTTGTAGCAAGCTGTGCTCATTTAGCATGTAGGCAGAAGCGTTTGCCATGGTCTGCTAACCTCCAGGAAGGCTGTGAGTCCCGGTGCTCAGGCTGACCTAACAATCACCTGTAAGTCACTGCGAATGGACTTCACGGGCCGCCCTGCTGCCTCACATTTGGACCAAACCTGTCACCAGATCCTAGGCTCCAGCAGCGAGTGTGAAATGCCATCCCGGGCCAGATCTTCAGAGCACCTTAATGGGACAGAGGCGGGATGTTTTCCTGCCGCAGAAAAACGGCCGCATCGCAGCCAAGAAGGAAAAGGCATTTCCTTGACTGACAGAGGCATGAATTCAGCACGGCTGGAAATGCTGAGAGACGCAGCCCTACGGTGACCCCAAATCCTCAGGTCATGTTTGTTCTGCAAATAAGTGGAGTACGAGAAGAGGCCAAAAGGCACTTTGGATGGGACACAGTCCACACTCTCAGTGAAATCCAAGTGTCTATGAGAGGAGCTGCTTTGTCTCTCACTCTCCTGGTCAAACCTAAATATATCCCCAATCCCTCCCACACTTCCCTGATCAAGTCTGTCCGGCTCTAGTGAGCACGCCTCATCAGAAGGTGTGGTCTGGCATCTTAGCACCTCATGTCTGAAGGCCGCCGCATCTGTCTCGGCAAATGCATTTCTTCCCCTGATCTCCAGAGCTTTAAAGCTGCACGCAGTTGGTCAAGGGAACTGGGATGAGCTTCACCGCCAACTTACAGATGACAAATAACAGAGGGGAAACCGCTCCCACCTGCTGTCTTTGAGAATGTATGTCCTGTGAACCAAGCCAAAGCAGCATTGCCATCAGCCCCAAACATCCCCATGACAGATAAGAGGCATGCAGTAGCTGCTTAATTTGGTCAGAGATTAGATAAACTGCCGTGAGGACCGAAGGGTATGTGTGACTGCTTAATTTGAGCTGTGCAACAGTGGCCTCTGCTGGCCACGGTATTTTTGTGCATATTACATGCGTGAGCTTAACTGCAACGGTAGCAACGGTCTATGACTAGTGTAGAGGACTGATATCATCACCACTTGGTCCAAGGGCAAGAGGGGAATCTTAGGCGATGAATCCCAAAATGTTCAATTAGGCAAGCTGTGGCAGTTGGTGGTGAATGGGACTGGATAATGTGACTGTGATGTGAGTGTTGGACATGTCAATGTGGATCCTACAGGATTTGATGACTTTGATCGCACTGAACCCAGAAGACTGACAACGGAAACATATGGTTACCAAAAAAGAAAGCAAGGTCTCCTTGTCTGAGCCCCCTTTGAACATTGCATCCCTGTGAGGAGCCATTCTTGACACATCTCCAGATCCTTCCTCCAGATTCTTTGGAATCAGGGACGGGACAGAACTGCTCTGCCCCAGAGAGAAGCTACTGCTCCAACTCTTGTGCGTATCCTGGTGCGTGATGAATATTTATCATATTCTACAATGAGTCACACAACCTCGATCAAGGATGTGAGGTTCGAAATCGGCGATGCCAGACACACAAGGACCTGAGACGTAGGCACGGCCCCTGCCCAGCCTGACAGATCAGAGGGTGTCTCATCACACACCGCATTCGCCGTTGTGTACCATCACACACACCCACAGAAGGCAGGAGAGCATGATTCTGCAGATATATCAGGTAATGAAGGCTGAAAAGACACAGCACTTTGAAATGTCTTGCCGTACCTAGCAAACACCTCCGTGGAGTCCCATGAATAATCCTTCATAAGGCAGTGCTGCCCCACTACATGTCCTCTATATATAGACCAGCTGCTGATGTCTGCTCTAATGAGGGAAGGTGTCGGAATGGATCAACACTGCGGCCCTTATCAGTGTAACAGGTGCCGCTTGGCTAGCAGGTACCATGAAGGAGGGAAGTGGAGCAGCATGCTTGGAGAAGGGCATGCTGGGGTGGGGGAGGGGCAGGCCACCTCCAAGGGCTATCACATTGCCCCTATGGACAGCATAGTCACCGTGCCATGAGCTATGAAACCAGCACTATGCTAGCATCTTCATATGGTAGAAGACATCCACTGCCTCTCATGTGCGCCAGAGCACAGGCCTGCTGTGATGTCACTGGGGGTGAGGGGGGGAGGTGAGTGGCTCAGCAGGCTGCCTCTGTGTCTGCAATCAGAAGATCACCAGATCGCTCACACCTTAACAGAACAGTCACATGTCCATGCACCCTTAAGCAAGGCCCTTAACCCCCCAGCTCCAGGGACGTTACACATGAGCTAAACCCGGACCTGTGACACCCCCCAAAACTGAAGAGCAAGATGGAGTCAGCAAAGTGAGGCATTCCAATGTACCTGCAAATGGCAAATAAAGTGTGTCTGTTTGTTTTGTTCGGAACCTCAGAGTTATTTTGTTACACATCCCACAAACTGATTACTTTGCAGGCCATGCTATCACATCCCACTCAGCATCCACGCAAACCCCCTTCCTCCTCACAGAACACTCACATTTCTTTCGCCCGCTGCTCCCTCAACAGGGAAATGGTGTCCTTTCCCAGAGGCCATAACTGCAGCCCTACTGTAAGTCCCAGTCTGGTCTCCCCTGGAGAAGTGCACTTGGGGGGGTGGGGTTACTTCGCAGATCATTAGGGGCAGAGCAGAGGAGTGTCTGTCAGATGGCTTGAGCAGCTTCCACTATTCCCAGCCATCTGAGATGGTCAGGCCTGCATACCAGTCCAATTCTCCATTACTCCAATTTAGGAACCAGTGGGAAACAACGATCCACAGCGCCAAGATGTACCGGGCAATGGGGAAAGCTGGCCAGCACCAGAAGTCCATAAAAGTCTCAACTTTTCCTACCACATGAGTATTTTAAAAAGAATAATGTTTTATTCTATAAAATATATGGGCTGTTGTACCAGCTTCCCGGACTGCTTTTCTTGCTGAATGTTTCAGTACTGATTGTCTGGGATTAGTTTTTGGGATGGATTTAAAACTGACTCCTACATCCAGTAAATCCCTGTTAGGAGCATATGGGTTTGCAGGCATTTTAATGGCCAAAACAGACCTAGGGATCACCTCCGCCCCTTTCCAACACACAATCTGACTCTGTCTCAGCAAGGTAGTCTTCTCAACCGCAACGGCTACTCCGCAAGGTTTGAAAACGATGACATTGTGCCCCCTAGTGTCCAAACTTCAAGCATCTTAGAACCTGAAGTACAGTGATTGGATAATAAAACTGAAAAACAGACACAAATAATGTTTGAGTATTCACATCTATATTTGCATGACCTGGTGTCCAGTCTTCCCTGATTGTACAGTCCATCTGTAAGACCAGAGTGTGAAGGTTGAATTGGCAGAGCAGCAGCACAGGTGTACATAAAATATTTCAATCCACACATCATTTGGGAGACAGATCATAGTTCAAAAGCGGACAGATTGTTGGTGTGCATCTCACTGATGCCACTGTGACTAGGACAGCAAGTCTTTGTGCTGTGTAAGCCACGGTATCCAGGGTAATGTCACTATTCCACCACGAAGGACGGACCACATCCAACAGGAGTAACTATGGATGCAAGAGGAAGCTGTCTGATAGGGAGGTCCAAGTACTAACCTGGATTGTACCCAAAAAAGCATATAACCAACTCACTGCAGAATTAAAATGCACACCTCGACTCTCCAGCTTCTGCCAAAACTGCTTGTCAGGAGCTCCACAGGGTCAATATTCATGGTTAAGCTTCTATAACCAAACCTTTGGTCACTTGTGCCAATGCCAAGCATCGGTTTCCTGGACTGTGGACAATGTGAAACGGGTATTGTTCTCTGATGAGTCCACCTTCACTGTCTTTCCCACACCTTGGAGACTTAGTAGAGAAGGTTTAGTACCTGGACTGTTGCATATGCAGCATGGGGGTGGATCAATGACGGTTTGGGCTGCTATATCATGGCATCTCCTAGACCCATTACTTGTTCTACATGGGCACATCACTGCCAAGGACTACCAACCATTCTGGAGGACCATGTTCACCCAGTGGTTCAAATACTGTACCCTGAAGGTGGTACTAATAGTTTATTATAGTCTAAAACCAGGAGTTTCTGTTTCATTGTCCATCCCCTATATATGCTGGAAAATTATTTTGACCATTGGTTTGCTACTATTTATCAGTATGCCTTTATTTACATGTAGTTCATTTGGATTCAGGGTTATACAGAACCACGCAGAACTGTCATTGCAGTTAAAATCTCCAGAATACCCCTGAGATCAATAAATTCAATCTTAGTCTTAATTTTCAAATATACCAGACATGGCCGTAGACAGGCGAGAGGACGTCTCAGAGAACTGAGGACTCAACAAGCAGGCAGAAGCGTTTCCAGCTTCACGGTCTCCACTCTGCACTCTGCTACAGAAACCTCAAACAAAGGCACCGAAGTATAGCTCTAGTGCGAAGCCAATGCCCGCCGAGCCGTCCATCCCAAAGCTCGGCACTCAGAACAGAAAGGGCTCCACTCGCCACAGGAAGAAGGCACCACACAGACAGCTGCGAACAGGAAGATGAGGAGGCCGCAGAAAACAGCAATACCTCAAAAACACAGAAGCGGGCGATGACTCAAAGTCAGATGCAAAACAGGCGGTGGAAAATGGCAGACAAATATATAATTGTGCAGTGGTGTACTCACCCCCGACAGGCAGATGTTGCATTAATCATAAGCACAACATGCCTGTGATGATACTCAAAAGCTACATGGAGTCCTGGGTAAAGAGGTCTGCTTAAATGAGTCAATAGTTAACACTTGTAAATTACTTATGTGACACGCTTATTGCATTAACCCTGATAAAAAAACAGCTTTCAAGGAAGCATACATACGTACAGTACAATTCAAAGTAAATGTTACTCTACATGTTAACCACTAGAGAGCAGCACACGGTAATTCAGTCCAATGTTCTTAAAGTAAAACGTAATGCTTTCGTTTGCAAAATAATTATATACTCGCAGTTTAAGCATGTATAGCATCCTACTGAAGAGGATTTATTCAAGTTATTAATAGCATTATTTAAATTATGCTTAAGGTTTAAAAACCAAGTCCTGGATACTTCCACTGAGCACGTAGAATATTTTAAAGATTGGCTAGAACAGAACTGCGCTTAGGTTGGAACAAATGTTGAAATGTTCAAAACAATAGTATCATTACTTTCATGACAAAAGATGATACAGCGGGTGATATTTTCAATATTCTTACTAACTCCGTGTTTTCTGTTAATCTATGGTTTGACTAACGATTAAAAAGAAATACTGGATAGATTAAACCTGACTGGGACTATGTATGCATGTATGGGTAGGTCATTAATAAAGAGCTTCAGTGCGGAAGATTATATACATTTTATATATGCATACAACTTGTTGACGTACATCTACAGTACTGTATGTCGCACAGCATCGCACGCTTAAGGTTAAATGTTTGCCCTTCGTAATGGCAACTGTCAATATCTGAATCTGCAGTGGGGTTTTATATACAAGGCGCGTTTAAGGTGAGCAGCATGGGGTGGGAATAATGACCCAGGTTTGGTAACAGTGCATTCTAGTGCTTAAACCTGCACAGAAGGGCGAGATCCTGCACTACAGCAGTTCACGTGAAAGGGCAATTTGGCTTGAAAGGCCATTTACCAGGTGCTAAGCACTCTGCCGAAAATCAATGACACTCAAAATCCGAAAGGCAGAACAGACCTCCATTGCAGCGCTAGACCAGACTACCAAGTGCGGTGAATGAGGCCGCTCCGCCGGGAACCGGGGAAAGGGCGCTGCCCTTTCCAGCATTTTCAATGGCGCCCCAATGGCGCACCGACGCCTCTTGTTGTTCCGATTGCTCTTTGTGTGACAGCAGGGTCACCGCGACTCCTCCAGCACGGAGTGGCTATTGACCGTAAGCCTCTCTCAGGAAAGCCACTGGGATCTCGGGACTTCTATACGTCCACCGGTCACAACGGGTCATAAATCTCATTCGTCACTGAAAGTGAAAATCGATCCGTTAATTTGAAAGAGCATCGCGCTGCGCCACTAAAGCCAGAAACTACGTTTTCGCTGAACAACGTAAGGTCGAAAAACGCATACAAATCATAATGATCTTTTTAACAACTACGTAAAATAATACTTCAAGTACAATTTTGGGCTGTTTACTGGTCACCAGGAGAAACTTTGCAGGATGACCCTCGACAGCAAGTCATATAATTACAACTTGCAACACAAGTTGCCGGGACCCAACACAGGTACGAATACTCGAGGAGTGCTTTTCAATATGAATCGACTGTAAACTAAATAAAACATGACATCATTTTGCTTTGGGTTTATGAAACTTGGAGCTGGGGTCACTAAGGGCGAACGCACACTTCTGATCAAACATCTTTCTTATAAAGAGGTGGCACAGGACAGTAGGAATTCTCTGTAAACTATTAAATTAAAACTTGGGATCGGTCCGTATCGTATGATGTTTAATTAAATTAGATTTTGGAGACACGCTTTCCATCTCGTTGAATCCATAATCAGCTCATCACGCATGTTCCTGTATCGCACCACACTTGTTGTGTCCGCGGCTCCAGTTTTCCTCTCTCACTGTTCTTTTCGCTCCCAGCTCTCTCACTTCGGCACCAGCGGGATCCGTGTCGGTGCCGAATTACTGTTTCAATGTGATGCGAGAAGAAACGGAGACAAGCTGCCGCTCCTCATTCCTGTCTTCCTAGTTATCCTTTATTGCCGAAAAGGGAATAGCCACTATTATTATCCGAAAGACGGATTAAGAGACCACTGATAACATTGCAGGCTCCTTTTTTGGGATACATGTGCGTTAAAAACTTTAGAGTTGAATTTGCGGAGTGAACCTGCGAAGAAACACCGAGGTGAGTTAATAACGCGAGACTGTAAAAAAACAGCCACTACAAGTGTTTTTTTTCTGCACAGAAATAATATTAAGAGTTACTTTAATTCTTTATGCTATATAGACAGGTAGATTTATCGTTGGAATGCGTAAGTTATAAATTGTTCGCTTTATTTTATACATTGCTTTAGGTGCCTTGACGTCCTGTAAGTAGACAGCATTATACAGATAATTACGTAATGAGTGTTGTCTTCAGTGTAGCGCGATATACTTGCGTTTCCTTTAATGAAATCTACACTCTTTCAAACACTTCATGCTGTATTGTAAATTAACCAAATATACTGCACTGTTTTTCAGATGTGACTTGAATTTAAGATTTGAAAATTTAATTACAAAATTGAAAGGGTAACGTAACTTTATTTAGGGACGGAATTAAAATTATTATTACTAAAATTTAAATCGGAGCTGTTCTGACCTTTGGAAGGACACACTATTCAAACGTGTTAAGCGTTAAACGCAAAGGCTGCCCTTGCTCATGTCTTTCTTTTGACCTCACCTGTTTCTAGCTGCCGCGTTCATGTGGGAGGAAATAGGGTCACGGTTGCTAGGTTGGGTGCACAGGTGATATTTTGGAAAATGGCTGTATATCTCGGCATCTGTGCATCAGAGTGTATAGGGAAGGCAGAGATCCAGTGATTCATGGTGCCTGTGCTGTGTGCTGATTAGCGTGTTGTAGCTGCCTTGGAGTTAACAGGTGGGTGTCAGCTCTATGACATGACTTCTCTACAGATGGGCCCTTGTAACAGACTGGCGGTGACCCACCAGTGCGCGTGCCCTGTTCTCGCTCCTGTGAAGCTGCTGTGTCAGACCCCACTCACCATCTCAGGGCTACTTGTACCAAAGGTGCCAGAAGAGTCTCCAGGTCACAGGGCTTTAATGGCAGACGCCGCTGAGATACAAGACAGCGTGTCGTTTGGCTTGCCTCCATTTCAGGGCTTTTTGTACACCTGCCCCAGGCCAGTTAAGATCAAAGGTTAGTCCCATGGCCATGGTACAGTACATCTCTGTCTACTTTGCAGTAATATACAGCTTATAGCAACATACTATTTAAGGCATCTGCACATTTAATACAAGCTGTGGTGTTCAAGCTTCATCATGTACAAATGACTCTAGATTTTTATTTGTTACAGTTGTACTGTACAGTGGTGGTGAAATGTCATCGTGGCAAAACAGCTCCAAGCTGTGCATAAACAGATCTAAACTATAAGGGAAAAAGTTAAGATAAATAATAAAATAGAAATAATAATAATAAATTGATCAGGCACAGTCAGCCTAAATGGAAGTGCATCAACAGCCCTGTGGAGTGTAGGATGCATTTATCACAGTGTGGGGCAGAATATCTGCCTGATGAGATTCCTGCTAGTGAGTTTTAAACTAAAATTAATCAGTCATAATTATGAATTAATGGCTGTCCTTGTGGTGCTGGAGACCGGATGGATGGTGGTGACCGCTGGCAGGAGAGGGTGAACGCTCCGCCATGAGGCGGTGAGCAGTGTGATGAGTGTGAACGCTCCACTGTAATGCTGTGTGACTAGTGCGAACACTCCGCTGTGTTTTTCAACAGTGTGACGAGGGTGAACGCTCCGCCGTGAACATATGATCTGTGTGACGAGGGAGAACACTGTGTGTGAGTGTGATCACTGCACTGTGAACCTGTGAGCTGTGTGACCAGGGTGTACACGCCATCATGAGCCCATGAACACCAAGAGGAGCATGAATACTGTCTGTTGTGAACCTGTAAAGCAGTGTGACGAATGTGAACACTCCAGTGTGAGTCTGTAAGCAGTGTGAGGAGCATAATGTTGGAGTCCACCGTCTCCAGCTGGGTCCGTTGATGAGAAGAGATTCACGAAGAGACGAGGAGTAGTTGCAAGTCACCGCTTTATTCTGA
>JAODKE010000068.1:11934614-11958340 GCA_026779605.1 Mormyrus hasselquistii
ATCCATCCATCCATCCATCCATCCATCATCCATTTTAAATGAAATCCATGTTAATCATAACAACAACCACTCTCAGATAGACTTTGTACTGCAGGATCCCTCACAAGCACAACAAAATGATTTATTCAGTTGACAGCAGTGTCCAAGGTCAGCCTGGGATATGTCTAATAACCGGGTGAGCATTTGATATGAAAGATTTTACTAAAGCACTATTATACTACTGTGAGTTAGTTGTGGTGAGCTAACAGGCCCGTAGAACACAGTGAGTAACCACAGCTGACTATCCCATCAGTCCGCTTTGGGACACAATTTTCCAGAAACTGTTAGTCCACCGCTTGTATCTTGCGCAGATGCTGAGATGGGCAGTTCAAGTCCAGAGGGTAAAAATCCAGACCCAGATTTTGTTTCAACCAGCCAGGTGAATATATAGAGTCACAGTCAGAAAGTACTCAGCTGATAGGTTGAAACAAAATCTTGGTCTAGACTTTTACTCTCTGGACCTGAACTACCCACCTCTGCAGAGACAGTATGCATGGAATTGAATTTGATTACGCTTATGATGCGCTTGTAAACAGATTTCATACCATAAAATAAAGAACAGAGCTCCTCTTTCTTCTAGGAAATGCAAATTATTATGTTCATTCAGCGAGCTGACATTGCAACCATATTTGTCATTTTCAAAACTGAATTTTCATAGACAAAAGCCAATACACACCTGTTTTTAATAAAAACCACATGTCAGATACAAAATGCACAATACTCAATGAAGCAATAAAAATTTACCCAGAGTGCTTTGCAGACAGAATCGGGGCATAGGTTAGCAGTGATGGAGCACATTGCGGTAAAACTTTTAAACACCTTTGAGAAACTCGTAAAAGTCAGCTGACAATATAAGCATTTCATCAAAGGAGGATCCAGTCCAGGCGACACACCTTTCCTCCAGGAAACCACGGCAAAGTGCAAATTCATGCCGGCCTCCAAAGCTAATTATGGGCACTGCTGCGACTGAGATGAACTGGCAAACAAATGAGCTGGCAGAGAAAAGGAGGAAAAAGACAGAAGGAAGAAAGAACAGGGTGGTGGTTTTTATGTGCTTTTGTTTTTCCGCCTCCCCCATCAGCGCTGAGCTCATGTTCATCACCGGAGCAGCGAGGTGTGATCAGAGACTGGATGCTGAGCTACAGGTTCTGACTAACCAGCACAGGGTAGAACCCACCGCCCACAGCGCAGTAGGAACCCGCTTGCAGGTCCAGTGCCTTTACAGCTTCAAAGATCACCAGGGAGCTGTCAGCACTTGTGTGGTGCGGACCCCTGCTGGTGGCCTCAGCTCACTGCAGCAGCTCCTGACATTTATCTCATACGGTTATTTATTGGTATGGATCCATGCAGTTAATCCACTGTTTCCTAGCGGAGTGCGTTCTCTTATACAGTCTGCGCATGCTCTGCCCTTGTTCCCCTGCCTGTTTTCACCTTCTACAGTATATGCAAAGGCTGCAGGGTGCACAAAACAGTTGACGTAATTGAAAAACTCACTTTTCTTGGCATGGCGCATACGTAACGCAGATCTTATTCATCATTTCTGCTCCAGCTGTCAGGCTAGCACTAAGCGCGAGGCGGTTATAGTGGAAATGAACGTGTGCTCTGATTAAATTCTTATTACTGAAGTGAGCACAGCGGGACTTAAGGAGAACCTGGTCATATTAGAACCGCTCGTTGCATGTGGGTGGTCTGACTCATTGGTAAACCTGGCCTAATTTGGCTTCATCTGGAAAGTGCCGGTCATGTGCTCATGCGAGTTTTACTTACACAAAAATGATCTAAGGGCAGATGGAAAAATTGTTTCAGAGAGATAGCCAATCAAATTGTAGAGGAGGTGGGACCAACCAGCCAACTGTCTTGATCCTGTGTCCTCTACTTGGTTGAACCCACCTCCTCTGTAATCTCATTGATTATCTTTCTGAACCAACCTTCTGCCCTCAGAACATTTTTTTATAAGTTAAACTCCCATGAGGCAGTAATGTGACGGCTGTGCCCCAAGCATCACTGTTCTGTTCCCCAGTCTCCTGATCCAGAGACCTTGCAGCCTGTCAGATCCATATTTATCCTGCCCCCCGGTGACTCCCCCAGACAGATGTCAGTGAAGTGTCAGAGCCCCTGTTGATCATTTATCATGCCTAATGCCGCAGCTGTCAGTCACAGCAGTCACATGGGCCCTTTGGAGATGGGAGGGGCTGGGGACCAGCATACAATCCTCACAGAAAACCTGGTGCCCCCAACCAGTTGTATCCTGGGGGGCAGGTAAATATGACACCCCAGCTGACTTAATACTCCGGGTGAGTCAGAGTACAGAGTCAAGTTACACAAAACCAGTATGAGAAAATACTCAGCTTCAGAGATCTGATCCTCTGTCCTTTTTAGATCCCAGGCTCACAAGATGCTGCAAATCTGATTTGGGCTTTTGGAAGCAGAAATGAGAACTGGAAGCAGAAATGAGAACTGGAAGCAGAAATGAGAACTGGCTTATCTGTGTGCCGTCAGATTAAAACTAAATTTACACGGCGTGTGAGGAGCAACATAAATTAGCATTTGTTTAATTAATTTGAATAAATGAAAATACACATGGATTTTTTCATAAATTTTAATTACATTCAAATTGCTTGCATAAAATGAAGCTGCATCTTGCAGAGTGAAGAAGACAAACCTCAGCCTCAATCAGCAGTGACTTCAGAAGATGACAGCACTGTCCAAGTCAAATCCTACAAGCCCAGGAAGTGCATCAAGGCGTCCGAGCGTGAGCGATTTATGTGCGGTCGACCTGTGAGGAGTCCACTCCTACTCTCCTTCCTCCTCTTTACTCAAGCCATAAACAGCCTCTCACCAGCCATGCAATCAAACATTTAATTTCCTTCCATGCTGACAAGAGCCTCTCAGCAATGAAGAGAGAACAGCACATTTCATTGACTTGAAGTCTTAGGGGCTCCATTAAAACTCCTATTAAAGGCGGCAGCCCTGTCAATAGGCCTTCGGTTAGAGATATGCTTTCTGAGTCCTGCTGCGTGCTGGGGGGCAGGGCGGGGGCTGCCCTCTGAAGGTCAGGGAGTCAGAAAATACCAGGGGGGCCCTGGGGAGAGGAGGATGGCCAGTGAATGTGATGTGTGGTGATATGCACAGACGTTTTGAGGGACAGGTGCTCGAACAGGGGGGCTGGGATATGACTGACGGGGGCATCTTGCTTGCTAGGGGGGTCCCCCTCTGTAAATTTTGCATGATTATCTAAATCAGGGACTTGGCACATTACAAGAGGGCAACACTTCCAATCCTTCATGGAAAATTGCCAGGTGCTAGGGCAGTGTTTCCCCCAGGCTAAGTGCTCCAACTAACTTCAGTCATTTATTTTGCAACGGACTTTTATTTTGAATGTGGAGCATGGGGGTGCAATGGGGTGAAACTGGGTTTTGGCGGATCTGGGAGGCGTCGGCTTGGTTTGTGACTTAGCTTTGAGGTGTGATTCAGTTCTGGTTCATGTACCCCTGTAATCCTGGCTAGGCCTGTGGAATCCACCACACTGCAGTGACCGGGGGACCCCTGGGGGCCGCTCTGCTACTCGAGCACTAATGCACCCGCAGCCGGAACAGTCCCACACACCTGCGGGGGGATCGGCCACACCCATGTCGGCGCAAACCCCGAGTTGTGAGTCAGGGAGGAGACCAAGGATTTCATCCATGCAGAACATTGTGCAGAGAGCACCAGTCGCTTGACACACACATATAGATACCCACAATCCCTGCCGGGCACCCAAACCACAGTGCACTGGCCTCAGATTAGTGTACAGCCCTGGTCACCTGAAGCAATCACCCTCTGCAGACTACCAGGAAGGAACTCTGGTCTCCTGACTGAAACTGAAGTGACCACACTGAGCATGCTCACATCGGCATGATCCGCTACAGGAAATAACGATTGTGCAGAAACTAATATTGATATTCCGCATTTAACAGCAGCTATTAGGCCCTGGAGAGATAAATGCCGCAGCGCAAAGAGTACGCATCAGCCCATCTAGCTGAGTCCTTTTGTACGACTCCAGCATTTAGTAAATCTCAGCAATCGCATGGATTTTTTGATCTGAAAACCAGAAGGAGCGTATTCATACCTGCCAGCACAGTTAAGGGGGAGATAGGAGGCAAAACCTTGGTGTCCATCACGCACCACCATCCCAGATACTGCCTGTTTTTCAGCCTATATTTTATCTTACATATAGAGCTATAATCTATATATTATCCTGACCTACGTTATACAATCCGTCTGTTATGTCAGAGGTGAACAAAAAGCATACATGTCCAAAAGCATATATACATCACAGCACTAATCAGTTAGTATTTTATTAATGAAATTACTTATGGTTAATTATGTAAGCAGAGTGATTCGAAGAGACCCTCCAGAGAGAAGCTGTAATGAGAACTGCCACAGAGTTTGTGTCAGGTCAAAGCTCACATATCCTTGTTGCCTTAAGCCGAAGTTCATGCAGCTCTGGAGGTGGGGGGGGGGGGGGTCCATAAAAATGGGTACATCCTCTGGCAAATCTGGGGGAATCTGTGACTTACCCATCCAACAGGCACAACCTATGGGCCTTCCCAGCATGCACTGGTCCTGGACTGTAAATCTAACAGGCTTGACTCCTCTGCCTTCACACTGGCTCTCAAAACGCTGCAAAGGTGGTTTTCTTAAACCTACAAAGCAAAACCAGCAAAAGTATTTGAATGTGTGGCTTGAAGGGTTAAGATGTCATGTGTGGGAGTAGAAGGTTGCTGGTTCAAAGCCCAGGGTCAATGGAGTGATGTCACCATGGAACCTTCTAGACAGGCCCTTAACAATCCAAGTGCTCCAGGGATTGTTTGACCTTGCTCTCTGAAAAGAAAAAAAGTTTGCATGTTTCTTTGGACAAAAGCATATGCTAAATAAATCAAAGGTAAATACTACATACAGATAAAAAAAAATCCTCTTCATGATTTCTTTGTTGGGGTCGATGATGTTAAACCAACTGGATCACATTGTTCATCACTTCCCGTCTCACTTGGTTTAAGGCTCTTTGCCTTGAAAAGCAAATGCTTTATGCTAAGCAAATATCTGCAACAGCAGTTTAAACCCTGCAGTTCATAAGCTTCTTTGCAGTGAAAAAAGATTAGCGCTCTTAACTTCCTTAACCCTGAGACACTGGCTTAATTCTATGCTATACAGGTCAATATGGCTGTTGGAAATAGATTTACAATAATATTTGTGTGAGGGATGTTCTATAGCTGATGAAGTCTTCACTGGATCATAATTTGCAGACTTATCGCCCTCTCACTTTACAGGCATGTGGAATCACCGTGTCTCTCACTCTAGCAGTACTAATGTTTGCAGGAAAGCAAACGTCCACCTGAATCACATGAGCTTGGGACTGTGAGAACCGTACAGTGAAATAAATCATATGGCCCAGGTGAAGAGAATGGAGCTGGGGTTTGCTTGGGGATGAGGGTAAAGAATAAAGAGAACAGGAGGAAAGTGGAAAAAATCACGACATTGGCTCATGGATGGACCACAATAGAGGATGGATATCAAGGCCTGGCAATGTTACTGGAACATGACCTGGCTGGAAATAAGACTGACCCCAGACACCCAGGCCTACTGACACTATTTCACAGTTAGCTTCTCATGTTAGCCACAACCTTATCCTCTTCACACAACTCCAGTGGTCTGCAGAGAGCAGCTACTTAATGCTATTCTGTCATTGTCGATTCTTCTTGAAAGGTTGAAAGAAAGCATGAATAATATGTTTGTGTTCTGAAGAGCATTTATGTAAAAGTAAGGCGTGACACTCAAATTATTCCATTATAAACCTAAAATTAGCTACTTCAAAATAGTAGGGATAGTTAGCAAACCGTACAGACTATTTACAAAGTAATAAAACTGTGCATACGTGTAAACGAAAATCTAACTCCAGAAAGAAAGTTCCATAGAAAGAAAGAAAGCCAAATGGCATCCCTGAGGGTGAGAACCACCTGAGATTTATGAAGGTTCTTCAGGGTGGAGTGATCACTTATCTGTTCTGAAGAGCTAAAAATCTCAGGAGGCTAAGTGGGGCTAAGATCAAGGGATTGTGGTGAGCATTTATAGCAGGAGGGTCTTAAGCTCTACAGAACCCATGGAATGGCAAATCAACTCAAATGCAAACTTTTATAACCATGGGCTATGAATTATCCTCAGTTCAATCAAATGATGTAAATTTGAACCTGATCTGGTCCTTGATGGCAGGCACACCTGACATATCCAGAAATATTCCAACACAATTATAGTGAATGACATTTCTTTTCAGTAAGTGAAGTACCTACTTTAATCAGACAATCAGAGAAAAATTAACAACATGGCACACAATCAATGAAATCAATTAAGTAACACAGAAAACCTATCATGCTAATGTAATACATTAAATCAGCAGCTGAGTCTATCCAAGATGGATGCATGCGTTGCTATCTTAAAAGTATTTTCATTTTGAAAAATGATCATAATAACATGGGCATATGGCCTTACTCAAAAACAACAAGAAGTTCACCAAAATTGCTGGAGAGCTATTCTGAAATAGCTTCAGGGAGTATTTCCACAGAAAATGAACCTTCTTCACAACAGCTCTTCTGTCAAAGGCAAGCAAATCAAACTCGTATTATTTACAAACAAAGACCACCAGAACCACACAGCTACCCTAGACCACCAGAGCAACACAGCTTCCCTAGACCACTAGAACTGCACAGCCTTCCTAGACCACCAGAGCCACATAGCTTCCCTAGACCACCATAACCGCACAGTCTTCCTAGACCACCAGAGTCACATAGTTTCCCTTGACCACCAGAACTGCACAGCCGTCCTAGACCACCAGAAAACGCCTCCTGCCTAGGTCACTATAACTACACAGATTCCCTAGACTACCAGAACCCCTCTCTGCTGGCTTTTAGAACCATACATTTTTTTAGGTCACTGCTAAACAGATCTATATGTAGAGAACATGGTGAATGTGATTCGTATTATCTACCATAGACTGAAACAAAGACCACAAGAACCACACAGCTTCACAAGACCACCAGAACCGCTCTCTGCTGGCTTTTAGAACCATACAGTTCTTAAGGTGACTGCTAAATATATTTATATGTAGAGAACTCGGCGAATGTGATTCATCTAAGCACATCATTGTTCTCCACAGCTCAACACCGGTGAATCTCACTCCTGAAGTGTAAATGTTGATCAGTGGAACCTTCAGCAGATGTTTTGGTATCAGAATGACTGCCACATACCTGATCGAAGCCATGTATCTTTTTTGACCGGCACCCCAAGTCGATACACATCAATAGGTCCCCACTGATGTCACATACACTACCGCTTGTGAAATATCTGCAAGCAAAGCTTTTAGTCAAGTTCTTCGAAGACCGCACAATCTGTAGTTATGGGTCTAGCCAGTATTTATACGCAGGACCTCAGCCTGGCTGGGAAGTCATTTGCTTAATTAATGCAGGATATGTACCTGTGGAGGAGGCCCAGTATTAAATACGGCGTTCTTGGTTTACTATAGCACATACATTTTCCCTTTGTAGAGCCATAGCCATGTGCTGTGAACTGCTTTCACATCATACCATGCATGTTTACCTAATGATTGTAACTTTGTTAAATTAGCATTTGCAATGGTCATTTCATTATTGCCACTGTTGTACATCTTGCTCCATTGCCATGTTCACTCTATGCCCACTTACCCACATACATGCTTGCGACACTGCCACCCACTGGCCAATGAGTGCAACACCATGAACTTTACCTTATTTATCCACGTTGTTTTGCACTGTTCTATGTTTTGAGGTTTAGTCTACTATGAATCATCCCCTTGTTACTTGCTGTTTGTATGTTACACCATGGCCCTGGGGGAAATGGAATTTCACTCCATACCTGTATGTGGGTCGTGTGACAATACTGCCAGCACTGTCCATATGTGGCTCCAGCTGAGAGTAAGTGGATCTTGTCTCCAGCTCTTCTAAGCTCATAACACATCATATGCTTCCTCAAACGTCCACCCTTAAACCCCAGCACGGCGTTTCTACAGGCTGCGTTCCTCACTGCGACAGGCTGGAGAGCACATGCAGATGTTATGACTAGAAGAAGGTGACGAAAGCTCACCACCCAGCCCCAGCGGCGTGTGAGTGCTGCACAGGCATGTGTGAAGAGGCATTCACTGTATCCATCAGCACCTCCTGGTGTATGAGCGCTCCGCGTGATGCATGCGCCTCCCTGCCTGCCCGCCTGGAGAGGTCACGTATCCTTGGATCTGGAACCTGATTAACTCTCATAAACCGTATACTCACTCTATGCACTGCTCTTAATCAATAAGCTGGCTACTCTGAGTAATTAGTACCATACAGCAATGACCTTCCTGATCTTTGCTTGCTGATTAAAATATCATTCGTTTAATTCCCTTTCATTTCAAAGGCAAACATAAGAAGCAGAATTGCTGTTTAAAATAAGCAGCAGACTTCCACGCCGTGTCTAATTTAACTGCACATACTATGAAATGACACTTCTTCATAGGGTTTTAAATCATATTTATTTAATTCTGATTAAGGGCCTGGTAGATAAAGCAGCTGCTTCCTGACTGATTGCAGTTAAGCTGCAGCTTTAATTCCTCTTTCCCATGTAATCAGTTTTCTTCTTTTAAGAAACCAAAGTCTCAGTTTAACTTGTGAACCCAACACTTAGCTGGCATCTATAAAGAAAGTTCAGAGCACAACTCTTTGAACATCTCAAGCAGAGTCTCTGTACATTTAGTTCATTCTCAGCCTGGACGCCCCCTCCTGCCCGTTGCACTGTCACCCTAACCCTCTCACTCGCTCCACTGGACCGGCATCAGTTAACATCACAACATTAATTCCCAGTCCTCAACTTATTCAAAACTGTGAAGATTAATACGCGTGGACATGATCATTCTGGGCCTATTTACTGATATACAGGTCATCGTCGATTTATGACTTATGCGACTTCTGACTGATCGACTTTACGACGTTCTGAGACCACAGACATGCGAGCACGACTGCACTGCATCTGGCAGTGCAAATGCACCCCAGAGCCAGTGTATGACGGCCGTGCTAGTATCTCTGCGAGAAAATGCCGATAAAAAGGTTTACAAATACCAAACCACATGACTTATAAATAAAATTTTATTCAATAATGTACTATACATATGATAATTTTTTGCTTGTAATATAAAGAGCCAACCGGTATCCTACTTAATCACCCAATACTCAAAAAGGTAACTGAGCAGATTCCAATAACTTTGGCAATCTGTTTTTTCTGCACTAGAACGCTATTTTGGAAAATAGTCAAGTGACCAAGATGGTTGTGTTTGTTCCATCTTTCATGAAAACATTATAAACTGATATGTCGTGTTTTAATTTGTCCAATAGCCAGCACTACATTTAAAACGCCGGCACTCAGAATTCCCACTTGAGTTTCACCTTGGCATCATCATCATTTTCACGCTTGGTCACTCTGTTTCTATGCTACATCGAGCCATAATAAACCACAAATTCCTGTCTAACTCCTGCCCCGCACGACTCTGATATATCACTGACGTCAAGGGCTTCGACGTCACCATCTCACTCTAAACATCAAATTGCTGTTTTACCAACTACACACAAACATTTCGGCATTATTGACACTGATGAGATCTTAATGAGCAGCAGTCCTTATCCGAATGAGTGAGCCAGCTAGAGACATCAGTACAAATTTCCTTTTTGGCAGCTTTAATCAGCTGGACACTTTTTATGTCACCGATAAAAGGACTCTATTAAATTCAGAAAAGTGTGTCTGTAACAGATTACAGGGCGCAAGCATATTTTGTTGACTTGCAGACCTTAGCACTGGCTACCTGCTTTGTATTATGTCCCCGGCAAGGTTTGGATGAGGGAGGTGGACCCTCAGCCACATGGCTCAGCATAATTGGGTTTGGTCTGTGACGACAGAGGCCATGTTCCCAGCTACATAGGCCATTTTACTGGAGGTGTAGAGGACACAGTTGCAGTTATGGTCAGATGAAAATGATGTTTGAATATATTAAGTTCATCTATCCATCCACTTTATATACTAGCTTGTCCTATGCAGGATAGCAGGGGTCCCAAGATGAAACACCAACCTATTGCAGGGCACACAAACACATACACACACACACACACACAAACACACACACACACACAAGTTAGTCGTCTTATCTAAATGGGGACCGTCCAGTCATTTCTATGAGAAAAACCATAATCCCAATCACGACACCCTTAACCTCTACCCATCCCTAACCTTAACCATAAGTAACCCACCTAAATACAAGACTTTTGGCATTTTTACTTTTTTGATTGCATTCACAGATTTTTATAAAACTGAGGTTATCCAAATGGGGAGCTATTCTGCAGTTTTACCACACTTTGGGGACAATTTGGTCCTCAAATGTAATATCTGCAACCCCCCCCCCCCCCACACACACACACACACACACAGGTTTATGATTACATCTTTCTGGAGACTCTCCATTCATTTCTATGAGGAAAACACTACTCATTTTCTTACATGACATCATTAACCCCTACCCAGTCCTAACCTTAACCATAAGTAACCAAACAAAATACAAGACTATTGGCATTTTTAGTTTTTTGATTGCAGTCACAGATTCTTTTAAAATTGAATTTGCCCTTGTGAGGACCAAGAAAAAGATCCCCACGACATCAAAATAACATTTGGTCCCCGTAATGCAACACATACACATACAAATTCACTCCTACAGACCATTTGGTAACATATCAATGTGTAATAATAATTTACTCTAAATGTATTTACTATATATATTTTTTACAGATGTATCTCTCTGAATGAATGACTGGTTGGGCTTCCTCACCTTGAATCTCATGGGGGGAGTCACCTATGCCCACATCCCGCATGCCCGATTTACCACGTCACGCTCAGAGTCTGGCTCTAAGGGGAGGCGGCCCCTCTGAATTCTTTCTACCTTCACTTAATGAAGCAGCTCAGCTCTGAGCAGGAGCCACCAGGTCATAAGTCTGTCTGTCATCTCGCATAAGGAAGCAGAAGGACAAGCAAGAAACCAGTGCAACTCTGACGTTAATTTGTCTCATCCAAGTGTGAGGGGGATTTTTTTTTTTTACATACCCGGTGAGGTCGCGTGAACCGGGTCTCATTAGAACCGGCTGATTGGCACCGCGTGGTTCCATAGGGATGATGAATGCAGACAAAACCCATTCTCCAGAACAGGGTCAGGCCCACGGTATCTGAGGGAGGGTAAAGGTCACCCCGGTGACACGCTGAGGGCCCCCGCTCAGGACGAACCTGAGTAAACACGATACCAGGGAGGCCTAGTCCACCGGCACCCAGTGCAGTTTGCAGAAGGAAACCCCGAAAGAGTGAAGCCTAGACACCTGCAGCATCAAGCCCTCCTGGCAGCCGACGGAAAAGTAAAAAAAAATCACGGTTTCTACAAATCAGGAGCAGCATGACGACAGCATGCTCAGTGTCATTAAACAGCCACTGAATGAAGCAGATTAAGCTGGTTTGCTGCCAGTAGACTAATGAAAGGGCATTGCTGTGATGAAGATTTGTTAATATGACTATTTTATTCAGAGATGTTGTGCAGGATATGACTGATGGGCATACCTGCAGAAATGCAAGCCCTTTTCTGGGCTGCATAGAACCAGATGCTGCACGCTCACCTCGCCCCACGTGTCACCCTACTCCTGGTTGCCCTTTTCTTGGGTTCACATCCACCTATAAAGCGCTGCCTTGGCAGCTGCAAATCCACTGCTGATTCTCCGGCAGATTTGTTAGCACAAAAAAATAAACCTTCACCGGGGAATGCAGAGTCACAGCTTGCACATAAGTTTGGCCCTGGATTTGCAATCTGTTGACCTTTGACCTTTCGTACAGTGAGAACCCAACCGCAGAGGCATACTGGACCGCTCCACCTTCTCACACGCAAACAAACAAACTCACACATCAGCTATTCTTTGAAAAAGCATTTATAATACTTCAGATGTACCTACTGTTTAATTTACATACGAATAAAGCATATGTAAAGCGAACTCCAGAAAAAAAAAATTGACCATGACCCATTGCAGTCACAAGACCTTCCTTGTCTGATTGCCATTCATGTGGGCATCGTAGAGAAAGGCCGCATTATTTACTGGCAGCAAACACCGCAGCAAACTGCTTAAGCACCGCAGCAAACTGCTTCTGAAGGCCAACGTTAAACACCAATCCCTGGCATAAAGAATGACAAATAAACTCATCCATATTTAGGTTCTGCTTGTTCCCTGCAAGAAAATTAATCAATCACGTTTCTCTCTCAGCAGCTGCTTGGCACAGAATACCCCTTGGAAGAGCTTCTATGGAACAGGACTATATATACTGGATCTCGGAATTCATAGGTAGGTGACCTTGGAAAACACCCCTAAATTCAGTGGCGCCCTTGCACTCTTTCAGCTACTGTAGGGCGTGAGGCTTCTGTTAGCAGATCAGAGGGTAAGTAAGGATCTCAGACAGGCAGAGAGCGACGTGGGCTGAGAAAGAGTCACGCTCAGCTCCCTGTCCTTTACACTCCACTGATTATGGGATCAAAATCTGTCAGGTTGACATGTGGCCCTCGTGAAAATGAGCACGTGTTCAAGACACAAAATATCGTAGTAGGCAATATGTTTCCCGGCTGTTTCATTAGTAAGGGTAATGAGATTAATTGCGGCGAGTAGGGAGACAAATGACTGCCATATGAATCATCCAGACAGACTGCATCCAATAGGCTGATGAACAGCCGTCTGGCAGCTGCGACAGGGAACCAGCCTTTGGGCCAGCCTGCAGAAGTGAGAAAATGTTAAGGAACCAGAACCTTAAGGAAATAGACCTTTAAGATACCAGAACTTTATGGAACCAAAACTTGAAGGAACCAAATTTTAAGAAACTAGACCTTTAAGAAACCAGGACATTACAGAACCAGAACATTAAGGAACCTTACCTTCATGGAACCAGAAGAAACTACACCTGTAAGGAACCAGAACTTTAAGGAACAGAATTTTATTGTATGAAAACTTTAAGGAACTCATCATTCACTGCTACTATGTATCAAAAGTGACTCTCCCAATAGCCTTTGCTTCTGCAGTGAAGCTCAAAGCATTCATTCTTCATTCATTCTTCATTCATTCTTTGCTAAAATAACCACAAGGTGGTATGTCTCCAGGGTGATCTGGGTTATGCAGCTGTAGGCCAGTTTGAGCCTCCCGTTCTATGATTATCCCTTGCTTATGTTTAAGAAATGTAGCCAGCTTCGAGTGAAGTTATTAAACATCTTCAAGTGGCACAATGAGCCCAGCTATTCTGCAGCATGAGGATGATAATTCCTCCAGAGGAAAAGTCAAAAATGAAGGCTAAAATAAACATCACTCATTTTATTTATTCTTTTTGAGAGTCTTTGAGAGCTGCATTTCATAGATAAGGTTTTATTCCCAGTCCCCTTCTGCCTAAGATGCTATGAATTCAAATTTATAGTTCATCTGGTCGCTCATTGACTGCATTTCATTCATTTCTACATCCTGATCAAAAGACCCACTTCACTTCAGTCATTTCCCCCGTCTTCACGTTTCACCTTTGATTTTCTCTACTTGTTTCTGCCTGGATGCGTCCAGGAGACTTTTCAATGCTTAACCTCTTTGCTTCGTGTTTCCAAAATAAGCAGTACTCATTTGCAGTTGCTATTTTTCAGCATAATTTCAAAATGATTATACTGCCTAAAAATAAATCTGCACGAGTGTTGTTTATACTCGCTTGATGAATGCCTGTGCACTCACTTGCCTAACTCAGGAGTTTATGGCCAATTTTGAGTAGAGAGTATTAAATATTTGGCACCTTAATCCCTAACTGAAAAACCAACACTATAACTCTCTATGCTTATTTAAGCTACATACGATGATAGACATTTACGGTTATAATGGGCTGTGTGAATTACAATTTTAAATTTTTAACTAAATTTGAATGAGAAGCAGTGTTCTGACGCTGATTATACTCTGATTACTATGGTGTCACTTTACTGTATTATACTAATATAATTAAAAAGCTAGTTAGTTTAATTAGCATCACATTGTATATGGTGCTCATTTGATGTCTCCCTTACTCATCTGACACATTACTAAAATTATCATTCGACTGAGAAAAAAAAACTTTTGCTCATAAACCGAGAAACCTTACAGAAGTAGACAGGTTCACATTAGGTTCAAAAGGAATTTTGACAAGTGAAGATCACCTGAAATCTGTCCTTGTTTATGCATAATTCAGAATGCAATACAGTGGCCTTGAACATGCACCTGCCAGCCAGTGACGAGCAGCGACAGGGGCCTGGACCACAGCTACGGCTGCACCACCACATGGTATTTTAAAAGAACTCCATTGATTTCTTCTTTTTTCTTACTGCAAGAAGCAGAAATCCAGCTAACTGACAGTAACTCGGCACTGCCACAGACCATTAGGGAACTGCTCCACTGGAATCGAGAAGGACAGCTGCAGTTTACTCCGGATTCAGCTGAAACTGAAATTACTGTAATGACAAACTGTAGGATTTGTCTACACTCCGCACCTTCTGAATATATGCCTGGTGAGGTGTGTCCTCTGAAGGAGGATGTCCCTCCCACCTGCGCCAATGTGGGGATGGGGGAGGGTGGGGGGGGGGCATTTGTGACAAAGTCACTGTGTCCCCCCAAACACCCCCAAGTCTGCGCTCTCCCAGGGACATGGCTACGGATTATCTGCTTATCCCCCCTCCAATCCACAACATTTACTGTGGGCAGCCCCTGCGTATTCTCCCGCCCTATGAAAATCTTGGACCCACCCATCAGATTTGTACTGGCACCGACACTGCATGGGTAACACACAAGTCCAGAGTATGCGAAGCATTTCTCTTCATCGGGGGGGGGGGTCAACGGCAACAGCATTATGACATCACTGTGAACACAGCAGCCTAGGCATGATGAGACTTTTTAAGGGGCTGATGCTTAGGGAGGGGGGAGTGTTTTGCTCAGCAATCCAAAACAGAATTCAACTGGGTTGCAGTTTGCTAAACCGGCCATTGAGAAGGACGTCAAAAAAGGCGGCACTTTCAATTATTCGAGCAAAAAGGGCAGTGTACCCCAGACCCCTCCCTCTGCACGACCCTGCCCATCGATCTCGGAATATTACCTCCTCCCCTCCCACATGACCCTGTGATGGCAGTGCTCCACTTGGCCATATCCAAGGAGGAGGCTGACCTTCAAAACCATGCCTGGATTTATGAGGGTATACGATGACTTTGGAATGGCAGCTTCTGAGAATCCATAGTTATCTGCCATGCACAGATACAGCGAGCTGCGGCTCTGGGCTTAGGGGACTGGATTTATTGGCTTAAGCTTCCCGCAGCGCCGCCATCCACGCTCTTGTCAGTAGTTTTGGCGGGACAGCAAGCCAGCAGACTCCCTCCTTCTACCACACCACTTTCCTGCTGCTACAGAGCTCATTCAAACAGTTTTCTGAGCCCTCTGCACCGGGGAATCTGTCTCTGTCTCCCTGTGAGCACAATGATAAATGAATTCTGCAAAAGAAGAGCGAATTCCAATGCAGCTAAATGATTTGTTCGACTTCATCCATGGCCATTCTGATTCTGGGAACATCCCTGGCCTTTGCATCCAAGGACAGACATGCTAGCAAGCAACTCCTTTGTGCTACAAGTTGTCGGAGGTACCGATATCTGTCCTGCTTGTATGGAATTTTAAGACATCCCATAGTCTCTCTGGAAACAATATGGATGCAGCTTACAAAGAGAATGCTTCTTTAGGAATGACCTCAGAAAACTTTAAACTTTGCTTAAAAAACAGCTAAAAACCAGCGTATGCTGGTAGCTAGTGTCATGACCTGCGCGTCCAGTCCTCGTGTGTGCCACGCCCCCTCATCATCCACGTGTGCTTCTCTGATTGTACCCAGCTGTTCCCTGTTAATTCGGCTTGTTTAGTGTATATTAGTCCACGTCCTCCTCAGTCTTTCGTCGGTCATTGATGTAATGTCGCGTGTTTGTTACCCTGACCCAGTAAAACTCTCGTTGCCCGTTCTCCTGCCTGCCTGCCTGCCTGCTTCATTGCTCACCTGTTCGCCTGCTCGTCCCCGGCGATCGTAACAGCTAGTTTCAACTGGTTTTAGCTGGTCTTAGATGGTCTAAGATGGTCACAGATGGTCTAAGATGGTCTAAGATGGTCTTAGATGATCATGTCCCAGCTTTTGCTGCTCTTTCATAGTTTAGCTGGGTGGGTTACCAGTTGTTCATGACCAGGTGAACCGTCAAACCAGCATGCAAAAACATACCGATCATAAAACAGCTTAGAAGAATGTTTCTTTCACCAGTTTAGAAATACCTAACCCTTCTGGTTCCAGCCATTATCCTGCTAACCAAACACAACGCCTTTAGCTCTGGAGGAAAATGTCAGTCCAGTAAACTTCACCTGCCTTTAAACACTCTTGTGTTGTGCTATTAGAAAATGCACTAAAAGGCTTTAAACTTAACCTTAGAACACTAGAATTTGTTCTGTAGCTCCTGCTTCAGTACTGCATACACCTGGCCATCCATTGGAAGCTCAGCCTAGCTGTACTTACACCTAGTTGACTCTTTGACAGCATGTACAGTTCGTTTGCAATGTGCTATCTGCCTCGCTTATACTGTGCTTTGGACAACAACATATGCTAAATATGTAAAATTTAAATGCATGTGTAACTCCCAGAACTGCTCCAGGATCCTGAAAAAATAGCCAACCTTGGGCTCAGACAAGGGAAGCTTCACTCTCTCACCTGTATATGTGACTAAAATGTGACGTGCAAAAACTAAAGAACCCCTACATACTGTACCTGTACTTGTACGACGGCAAATTAAAGTTTCATTGTTATAAATTTTTATGTAAAGACTTTTCAGCTTATTACATGGAGAATCAACCAACAGGACTGAAAGGAGACTCTGCGAGGAGACCCCTCCGGGGCACCCAGAGGGCACTCGGTGAAGCACAGATCAAAGGGAGACTCAGGCAGCGTGTGGGGTTTTCCTCTCAGAGATCCTGAGAGCCCCAGAGAAACAGGAAAGATCAATGAAATCAACTAGGTGTAACCTGTCATAGGATGGCAATCCACTCACCTCAAAAGCACAGGTTACACAAGGTGCGTACAATGGCATAAGAAGTCACACAAAGCACAGGGCCTCAGGAAAACACAGAGCCGGAATGTACAACAAACTGAAACAAAATGCGACCAAACGAGTCAAAGCATAGATTGCAGTGCATGCATTGCAGCCTCTGAGAGAACTTGGGAAAATCACTCAAATCACACTGAAATCCAAGAGACCAAGTTATATATTTATATTTCAATAATTAACACTCACTCTCATTGTGGGAATGATCAGTCTGGATACGATACATATAGAGAATCATCACCAATATGTCAAGGACTAAAATTAGATCAGTTATGTGTACAGAATCCTTCCACAAACACATCAGTCCCACACCAAAAAGACTGTAGCCCTAACTTTCCGATAACTACTCACCCGTGTTTCTGCCTATTTCCTATGTTACTGTCAATAAACTCTAAAAATGCCTGACAGCTACTGTCCAACCCTCGCTCAGGTCTCTGTATCGGACAGCTTGTTTAGCACCATTAGTCATGTACGGCGATCACCCTCCAGGCAACAGAGAGAGTAAATGTCCGACTCGACAGTCTGCTGTTGTGCCACCTATTACTGCTTAGAGAACGGTCCATCAGCAAGCATTGCATCACCTGATCCCTCAGAGGAAAAGGGTCTGGTAAAGTTTATGCAGCATGACTGCAAGGCATGAAGGATCTAAAATCGAACCAGACTGTGAGGAACTGATTCTAGCTGCCGTCATTCTTTTACTCATGAAGAAAGCATTCACTGGCATCAGTGTCATGTGGCAGAAAAGACAAAAAAAACAATATTCATTGAATAACAACCAGGATTACAAGGAAGATTTAGCTGAGAAAACATCAAGGAATTAGTTTCTAGTTAAAATGATCATTTTCTGCTGATCTACAATAGAGCAATAGCAGGTTTACAATGAGCACTGCCACAAATTGTCAGTTTGGAATAAACATTTTTCGACAGGCTGAACCTATAGTTGTTTCTCTTAAATCCTTAATGATCCAATAACCCAATAACAGACTTCCAGTATGCCCTTAAATCTGCACACACAGTGGTTTCCCCCAGTACAGGAGTCTGGTTCAAAGTTTTATGGACTTCAGTGTTTAATGAAGGATCAGTGTTCAGAGAGTACTGCTGATGTCGCAACTGCAAGCTGACACGCTGCTCTGCTCCCTGCACAATCAAACCTTTCTCTCATCCAAATCCCTGCATTTACTGTAGCAAAGAAACAAACAAAAGACTGGGAAACTGAAATCAGTAATCAGCATTCGGCAAAACCACAAACTAGTGGCATGCATAGACTTCTCAAGGACCGTGTGCTCAATCTGATCCCCCTTGACAAATTTTTTTCTGATCGGCGGTTATTGAAAAGGGCCACTTAGAACTTCAGAAGGGGAGCGCTTTCAATCTTTTGAACCTTTAGCACTGCCCTACCCTGCACAAGCCTGCCAGAAAGTTCCAGGAATAGAGCATTTCTGTTCTGCTTTTCAACATATCCTGGAACGGGGACCTCACCTTCACACCAACTGCCCTCTGTCTAAACCCAGTATCACTTCCTAGTCTCGTTGTCCTACTAGATGCACATTTCTGTCCACTACACCTGCTGCGAGAGGAACATTAATGTGGTCAGGGGCCTGAGCTATTTAAATACAAGTTTATTTAGTTAAACACGGGGAAAAAAAACCACAGCATGATACATTGCTGGCATCCCTCAGCATCAGCATCACTAACCTGGGTACAGGTCAAAATTCAATGTTGATTACTGAATGTGCATCGCTATCGCAGCATCGTAAAGTCAAAGTCTTTGAGTGAGAAGCACCTATATTATCGCTCCTAATGGGGTTGCCGGATTGCAGTTGTACAAAAACTGTTCTTTCTGCAATGTCTCTCATATCTCAAGTAACCGGTGTTTTAAATAAAAGTGAATCACATTTTTGTTAGTAGGATCTGCTTTATAACTGTTCGTTTTCTTTTCATGCGGGGCCCTGAAAAAGTTGAGGAAGAGGTAATGCAAGTGACCTGCGCCAAGCCACAGTGGAGGCGTCACCCACCGTCTGATGCACATTTCTACTGGTGTGGTGGGGTTTGGGGCATCTCATAAACTGTCACGGCCATGGGAAAAGACCCACCAACATGCCCTCACTGATGTATCATCAAGGGGGCGGGCTGGGCCACGAGTGTGGTCTTTGCGTGGAGTTTGTCATGGAGGCCATCAAATGATGGACCCTGGTGGATACAGGGGTCCACCATCACTCTCATCTTATCAGAGATAAGCCAGCTGGCCCCACAGGCCAATGGAGCAATGGAGGTCCGACACACGTCCGTCACCAGCATGTACATGGCAATTAAGGGGAGGAGGCAGCTTCGAATTGCCCTGGCAGGGCGGGCCACGGATCAGCGTCACTCGGTGTGCCGTCTGGGAAACATCAATGTGCTTGTGGCCACTCTCTACCTTGGCGCAGTCGCAAAGACCCTCTGGTAAGATGGGGGCCGGCAGCAGAATCGACAGACACTTAGCAGACTACGGCCAAAGGGATCTCCTGACCCCAGAGTGCAAGGGCACACAGCATGATGGGAAAACCCTTCTGGGAGATGGTGTGGGTAGCCCAGTGCAGGCAGATGGCGTAGGGCCTGACAGCTGAGCAGCGGTGCCAGATGAGGACTCTGTTAGACACACTCTGAAGACGAACAGTGTAGCCCCACCAAACTTGTCCAACGTCACATGAGCACTAGAGATGTTTAACACATCCGTCAGCTGGTGCTTGCTAAGCATTAGGCAGCGGATTGAGACCCGGGACACAGCAGATGTGGGGCGCGAGCGTCGCTACTGCGCGAAGTATTGATTTTAATTTCGCCGCCCACGTTAACAGATTAGAGCAGCCACAGTGCCTGCGGGAGACATGCGGCTCACACCTCAGCACAGCGGCGCCTCATCAAGAGAGTCAAAGCGGCGCCTATTTTTCATGCGCGCGGTAAGTGGTTCTCAGCAAAAATAGACAGTTAAAAGATCTTTTGATAATCCTACTGACATCATGCCAGCAAAATTACATAACTGACACCTTTCACTATATCTAGATTATATATAATAGCCATGAAAAGTATAAATATTAATTATTTGAACAATTTTGGCAATTGCTATTAAAGGAGAAAGTGGAGGCCATGAGTACTATATTGTCCAAGCAGAAACCCCAGTGTAGACTATGATTATATAGTCGATAAGTTAACAAAACTTTAGGTGAGGGAAGCAGTAGTTTTCCGGTGTGCTATTTCTTACTCTGAGTGAGTGTAAACAAAAATAACATGACTGCTTGCTGGTTAAAACTGGTTAACTTTACGGTATGTTCTAACATTTTATTATTGATGGTCATTATTAAAGGTAAACTCATTGTAAAAACATAGGGCTTGCAACAGCAGCATTGCAGCAGCGACACGGGCCGTGTGGACAACTGCATGGCTCTGCGCCGCAGCCATTTGGCATCACACACACCACGGCCGGTGTTTTGGGCCTTAGCCTTTGGAAAGTCCACACGCTGCACCTGCAGTCCCGGTCAGGAAAAAGGATGGGTCATGGCATTTCTGTGTGGTTTGCACCTCGACCATTAGAAGAGTTCCTGGGTCGCATCGGGGGAGTCAGGCTAACCCTGCAAAGTGTCCACAGTTTCCTGGGTCTCACCTCATTCTATCAGAGTTTTTTACAAGGCTTCACCAGCACTGCAAAGCTGCTCCCCTGATGCACCAAATAGGGGCGGCCCCTCAGGCGGACCAAAGACCGCGCCACTGCCTTTAATCATCTGAGGACTCGCCAAGGTCCCATTGCTGGCATACCCCAACCTGGCACTGCCCTCCATTATCGACACAGACAGCCATAACTAGGGGCTCGGTTCAGTGTTGACTCAAGGAAAAAGAGTGATAGTTTACATCAGCTGAAACTACAAGGAGTCGAACGAGCCTGTCGCCATTTCTGTCAGTACCTCTGTGGACAGCAATTCCAGGCGTGTACTAAACTTCAATAAAGCCCAAGAGACAGCTGGGATGCTGGCTGGAGGCTCTTTGAGCTGTAGCTTTGGCCAGGCAGGAACTCCATGTCAATGCAGACGCCCTCTCTCATTGCCCCTGCAAGATGGGTGACTGCCATTACTGCCGCCACACTGAGGATCACAGCCAGAGGTGTAGTGGCAGCAGGAAGGCACCGGTAGGGAAGGTCTAGAGACCATCGATCGCCCGTGGCTGTGCGGCAGGCAGAAGAGTCAGTGCTGGCCCGAGTCAGTTATTAGCTGCAGGCAGGGAGGAAGATCACTACACTCAATCAGGGGACCAAGCCCCTCTACTCATAGTGGGAGAGCCTCTGAAGAGGGTGTTGGGCTGCTGCACCGGCTCTGGCAATCCCTGGACAGAGACTGGCGCTCGCTGTAGCCGTTGGTGCCCATGAGCCAGTGCCGCACGGTCCTGTGAGCGGTGCCCAGCGTGACAGGAACCGGGCAGCAAAGACAAAGCGGAAGCTGCAGAGCTGCATCAATTGCCTTTGTTGCAGCCAGGACACAGAGCCATTCCGCCACTGCTGTGACACGTGCACCGCCCAGAATGGACCAAGCTGCCGGTCCAGAGTGGCACCGCAGATGAATCGGGTGGGGGGGGCGCCAAGGAAAAGGGTCAGGGTGAATGTGCTGGGCCCCTTTGCCCCAGTGACACCAGGAATCGCTACATCCTCACGGTCATGAATTATTTAACTAAGTGGCCCAAGGCGTATGCAGTCCCTGAGCAGTGCGCAGTGACCACAGCCGCGTAGCACACCGTGCAGTACTATCCCATTAGAAGGGGCGGTCACCCAAGCTGCACAGTCATTGGAGGGGACCGGGAGGCATCCTCGAGCGCCTCTCCGATGTCATCTACTGTCTGTGTTTGCCCGAGCAACAACAGACTGTGGTCTTGCACAGGAATCACCTGACGCCATATCGCCCCCCCCGCCCCTCCCGGCCAGACTTGACCCCCCCTGCAGCTGCCAAGGACAAACCAGGAGTGGAAGGTATGGTGGGGATTTTGAGGGCCGCGACATACCAGCCTCAGCAGCAACAATAGCCTTCACGGCATCTGCAGGACTTTGCAGTGGACCTGGGCATGTGAGTCCAGTGTGTGCTGGTTAGCAGAGACTGCATTTCACCTCACTGTTGGTTGTTAATAATCTGTGATTTAATGTGTATACGTGTAATTATGTCGCGGTCGGCTTTGTACCGGTGTGCTGCGAGTTTTGTAATGTCATGGGTTCGAGTCTCCGCCTGGGTTACATGTGTGTGGAGTTTGCATGTTCTCCCTGTGTCGTGGTGGGGTTTCCTCCTGGTGCTCCGGTTTCCCCCCATAATCCAAAGACATGCTGAGGCTAATTGCAGTTAATAAATTGCCCGTAGGTATGCATGTGTGAGTGAATGGTAACAGTGTGTGAGTGTGCCCTGCGATGGGCTGGCCCCCTGTCCCGGGTGGGTACCTGCCTCGTGCCCATTGCTTCCGGGATAGGCTCCGGACCCCCTGCAACCCTATGGGTAATGCGGGTTGGAAAATGAATGAATTAATGAATGTTTTACCATGGTATATGTGTGTTCGTGTTAACATTTACCTTGAGGGTGAGTGTTGTGAGAATTGTTGGCTTCTCCGTCAGTGCCGCTGCTAGTTGTCTCGGGAATTGTGGCAGCAATAAAGCGAAACTGCGTGCGTTATGAAAGAGCGTGTCTGTCTTTATTAAAACCATGACTCCCGAAACACGATCGCTTACAGTATTTATACTGCTTGATGTGCTTTGCTCGCACTCGCTGAGTCACTGACGACCGCTTCTACAAAGTAACTTTCTGACTAAATAATCACGTCTTTTGTAATCTTCTTATTGTTTTTTTATCAACAGAGTAGTTTAAACCCACGTATAGACATTCAAGAGGTGACCTGTAGTACATTAGCTACCTCGCTATTTTATTTTTAGAAGAGTGCCATATAGTTGAGTATAAAATTAATGTTAAATGCAGCCCCCAATTGAATGAAACACTTTAAAAGTATCACTAACGTGGGACACTCAAACACTCGTGGTGCAAACACCTAGTCTGCAGCCTACAGCCCCACAGTGTCATCTAGTGGTCAAACGATGTACAGACTCAGTATCCGCAACTGACGTGTATTCAGAGCAACGATGTTGTTGAGTACATTGCACATCAGTAGCAACTAAAATTTTAGAGAATCAAATTATAGTGACCCCCCGTCCCCAGTATAATTTCCGACCTGATCATATACTAGTAATGACTATAAATATCAGCCCCCACTGCTAACCAATGTGGTGCCCTAAGCAAGCCAGCGCCCTTCAAAAGGTGGTGCCCTAGGCAGCCGTCTATTGTATTGTATTAAGCCCAGCGAATAGCAGCACCTATAAACCATATTATAAGTTCTGAAGCACGGGACATGAAACTACTCTCCGCATAAC
>JAODKE010000068.1:11960857-11978554 GCA_026779605.1 Mormyrus hasselquistii
GGTCCCATCTATCAGTTATATTCTGGCCCCAGCACTGCCATTTACATTGAGTTAAAAATCACTGTTGTAGATCTCCTGTTGGGTACTGAAATGTGGGGGCCCATGGAGCTATGTCAGACCAAAATTGGACATATCACAAAGGTCTTTTCCGCTTCCCAAACATGGCTCCTCGGTCCCATGAAATTCCAGGACATCCAGTCATAGATGAAAAGTATTACACGTAGTGACATCATTTCAAAGGTGTATTTCGGTCTGTTTGAAAGGGAAATGATAATTCTACATGGCAGTTTAATCTCCAGAAGTTTGAATGTGTTGATAATTGATTATTTGCCCAATAATGTAATAGCTTATTCTATTCTATTCTATTCTATTCTATTCTATTCTATTCTATTCTATTCTTTGTTGTACGATGTAACACGTTTCATTTTTTATCTGGATATTTATTTTGTAGCTGGTCATTGTCCCCCTTGTCTGTTTTGCCAGCCATTTACAATATAACTTCAGTTTGTTTTACCAACCTAATCCTTGAACATGGTGGCAATGTGTGACGCTGCGCTCATCACACATTATGCAGTGCGTGTATAGAGCGTGCCTCGTCATGATATCGTTTGATTGGCTGAAGACAGTACATTATTTGACCGTACTTCATTGCCCTAAAAAACACAGTATAATCTCTTTCTATTAATTGGCTATAGCTCTTTCTGAATATGAGAGTGTCATAAATGCATACATACAAAAAGGCTCGAGTTCCTGGAATGAATTTCTTTCCAAAATCCAGGGTGGGCCCAGGAAATCCTGGATGGGTGGACGCAGTACCCCTGAGAGATCCCCACAACACATTCCAACTACTGAGTGTTCAGATGTATCAAGCTGATATTTCACTTGGCTTAATTGGAAGACCAGCTAACAGTTCAGAGCAGGTCACTTAGCACTTGGTGGGCCGTAGGAGTCTCCTCCTAATGTAGCAAAGGTGTTATGGACTCCCCTGGTGCGACTGCATAAATGGTGCTCTGGCAGGAATGCACATCAAAGCCACAGGTGTTCTTTCATGTTCTAATGATGGTGACTGAGAGGATGTGTGCGTTAGGAAACAGTGGCGTCTGCAAACGGTTCAAAATAACCCCCACTGGCCACACAGAAACAACATGGTTGATAGAGGGACACTAGATTGGGTCTAGGCAACAGTGTGTGTGTGTGTGTTTCTCTCAAGATGTGCCCCTGATTACACATCATCAAGATGTGCCCCTGATTGCACATCATCAAGATGTGCATCATCTTCATCACACCATCTGGAAATCTGTGATCCCACTGTCCACACGTATTAGAAGAGAGCACCTTCATGACATCCAAATCTACATCAATTCAACAAGTATACATTTATTGAGAGTATACAAATGAGAAATAGACAAATAGTTCAAAATGTCACAAATGCTATCTTGTATGACTAATCATATTGAGTTTCTGAGTAACTGTTTAATAAGTGTATACGACAGACCGTAATACATAAGTTTTCTGTTAAGTGTGAAGTATCTGTTGTGGCATAGCAGTGCTTTATGGCTCCTTTTCAGAAATACAGAATCTAGCTGTCATTAACGACTCAAACTGTATGCATTTAATTAAACGCTCCCTAAGGCTTAGTTTGCTTTGAAGCCCAGGGAAGAAGGAATTGGGGAAAATTACACTCTGTTCTTGAGCAGGGTTGATGGAGATAGAGAAGCAGATAGCATGGCTGTTTCTATGGATACTATGAATGGTAAACACTTCTTCATGCACAAAGAGGCCCTGTTTAAACCAGACTGTTTGGCATTAAACCGATATGGTTAATGACATGGTTACCATCTGCTATGGGCTGGCTGAAAAAAAGCCTTGGTATTTCCACAGCTCTATATATAGCCTAACACACACACACACATACAATATATCCCATTGCCACACAGGGCTGGAACAGAGCACCAATTCAGCCTGGGATAGACAGGAAGTGACATCACTTCCCCTGAGAACCACCTCTAATGCTGTGTCTGAAAACACTATTAATATGTTTTTGTCAAACTGACCTGGTTCATTTGAAAAATACAAAGTTACATGTTAGCTGGAAGCAAGTCTCTTGGATTAAAATTTTAAAACCATACCATGAAGGAATTTGTCATCACAATGGTCAGACATTTTGATGACTATGCTGTCCAAAGGGACAAGTTTCATTTTTGAAGAGACACGAGTACATATGTTTGATATGAAGGCCGTAAGATTTTGTTACTGCTGAGCGCGTCTTGACAAAAGGCTGCAGTATGCAGACCCCAGACCTCGTTGAGGGTGTGTCTGAGAGATCGGCGTGCCGACACGTGGCCAGCCCCGTGATGTCTGACCACTAATAACTGCGGCTGTGTCCCTTCTGCTCCACATGAACACACACACACATGCACTCATTTTGGAAGATCATTTTTCCAACATTCATTTCACACATCACGGACAAGCATTTGTGTAACCTGTGCATCCTGCTGCCAGTCGATTTATGGGCGCGGACAGAAGCATTCAAGGTACACCCCGGTGTGCTAGGCAGCTGTTGAACATTAGCACTAGAAGAGCCCACATGTCTTTAAGTCATTTGACCTCAGGGGGCAGTCTGTCCCCGCATCCATTTCCACACCCACATCCGCACTCTCCGAGCATGCAGAAGAATGTACGCTTCAGCATTGTGGGGAGACGGTGTGGTTTGCAGGCCTTCGGAAAGCTCGTGTTTATGTGTTTTTGTGACATCTGACAGCAGGATCTGTGGCGACCATGTGATTGTTCCCATACAGAGCTGCAGGCAAGGGGTGCAAGCCACCCCGTCCCCCGGCCGCCAGACACCTGATTGGACCCCACAGTGACTACAGATTTTTTCACTTTTTGTGACTATTCAGCTCTCAGTCACACATGCTGTACAGGACTCTGGCAGAAGGAAAATGGGAAGACAGTGAAGTACATGTCACACAACAGTTGTATATCGTTGCGGCCCAATAAAAAAGATGCACCTCCAAAAATCCATTATTTTGTGAAAAAAACGCATCTCATAACACTACAGAATTCAGGATCAGAAAGTACAAATTCAGAGCAAGATTTTGTTTCAACCAACCAGTTGAGTCCTTTGTGACTGTGACTCTGAATACTCATTCTTGGTCTGGATTTGTAGTTTCTGAACCTCAGCTTTCCACCTCTGCTTAAGGAAGTGGTTAGTAAACGGTCTAATGGTTTAAATGGACTATTGGCGGTGGATTATTGCAAAGGAGGCAAATATGTCCGTGTCGACAAGATACAAATTCGTCTTGCTTTATATTCTGTCAATCATGTTAGTTAGCTAGCTGTTAAGCCATAGATGACAAGTTGTTAAAATTGGTGATATAAAGCAATCCATATAAACATATAAACATGCAAACATACAAACTCCGAACTTGGAGTTACCAAATTGTCCATAGGGATGTGCGTGTGAGTGTGTCCTGGGTTGTTCCCTGTCTGTAGCCTCTGGGATCGGCTTCGGACCCCCATGACCCCGAACAGGACAAGTGATTACAGAAAATGGATGGATGAATGAATACAAATGTTAACTATTACAAATATAAATAAACCAAATAAACTTGCCACCGTCACCTTCGGTTTACTCACTGGGGGGTCTTTATGTGGCAGAAATGTAAAGCGCATTGAGACAATGTAATGTTGTGATAACGCACTTTATAAATAAAATTGCATTACATTTGCATTGCACAAGTTTATTTATCTGTGATGGGCTGCCCCCTGTCCCAGGTTGTTCCCTACCTCGTGCCCATTGCTTCTGGGATAGGCTCCGGACCCCCCGTGACCCAATAGGATAAAAGCAGGTTGGAAAATGAATGAATGAAAGAATGAATGAATGAATGAATGAATGAATGAATGAATGAATGAAAGTTTATTTATTTAGTTAACTAACTAGAAGATTTCCTAAAACATCTTGTCATTGGTCAATTATATGCCAAATTCTATCAGTAGACAGAGATGAATGGGCATATTCCATCTATAGTTTTTTTTTTTATTATTTTATTTTTTTATTAACCTTTATTTAACCAGGCAAGACAGATTAAGAACAGGTTTCTTATTTACAACTGTGGACTGGCATATAGTTAAAAGTCACAATCATTAAAAAGTCCATATATGTGATCTTATTTGGACAGAAATTACATAAAGCATTCTCCCATAGGATGCTGGATATCAGCAGATGTAACACTTAATGAGCACAACGTCGAGGGCATCCACACATACGAACACATACATCATTTGTTCAACAAGGCCTTAAAATATGCGTATTCCCCAGCCAGTTTTAATAAATCCTTTATTCAAACGATTTTTAAAATGATTTATGGTTTCCATGTCCTCATGGATCATTCTGACTTTCTAAATGACTCCTGTGGAAACACAGACTTTATTCATTCACAGGGATTGCCATCATGGTGTCAGAGGGCCCGCATAGTGAAAACTGTCTGTTTTCAGCCCTGTGCTTTATTGGCAGGAAATGTTTAGGAATGCAGCAATGTCACCAAACCAGTGCCCATAAACTGTTTGCCCAGTGAATTTCTATCCTTTCTGCAGTGCTCTCTGAGTCCTTATCATTCTGCTGATACTCCACCCTGCAATTTTCTCCAGCTTTTTGCAAAGCCGTGAAGACATGCTGAAATCTCCCATCATGTTGCTTAGTAACGTCATTACAACGGTATGCAGTTAACTTATTTTGGTCCCCTCCAAATGTGGCTCAGATAGCTTCTTGGCAAACCATAAGAATCGCACTGAATATCAACCCAAAAACAGGCAAAAGCCATTTTAACCAGCAAATACCATGGATGGAACATTATATATGACTGACGAGCAGGTCGGTGTCATCAGTGGGCCCCGAAGGCTGCTAGACAGTATCTCACACATTGATGTTGACAGAAGGCTTGCAGGAGTTTTACTAACACAAAAATGTTCTGAGGGAGGAATGAAAAATTATTGGTTCAGAGCGCTAACCAATCAGATTATAGAGGATTTGGGTCTAAGCAACTAGAGGAGGCAGGCCCAAGATATCTTACCTCCTCCAGTTGTTTGGACCCACTTCATCTACAATCTGATTGGTTATCTTTCTCCATCAATCATTTTTCCTTCTGCCCTCAGAACATTTCCGTGCAAGTAAAACTCCCATGAACTGACAGAAGGCATTAGACATCAGGGCCAGAAGAGTCCAGTGAGAAATGGGCAGGACCATGCTGCCTGGGAGCGACAGCCAATGACAGAAGTGAAGGGACACCGGCACTACTTACCTGTGGGAGGCAGGGAACATCTAATGATCACTATTCTGTCACCTGGAACTGCATTAAACACAACCATGTAGGATGCAGCCTGTGAAATGACATTCCTGTTTTTTCAAGGGTTACAAAAATGATCTGAACATTGCAGGGGGATATTTTTGTTCACGGGCAGAGAAAAACGTTTTTATTTTACACACATTCACACATCAAATACTGGCAAATTCAAATCATCACCTGTGTCAAGTGATACTTTCTCTAAGGAAAAACTTCAAAAATGTTTAATCTATGTACATGTGATGTGTCTGTTGAACATTAGCTTGACAGACCCATTTCGGCCCTGAAAGGACAGGTTTAAGGTGCCACAGAGGACTGCGGGGAATCCAGAAGCTGTTATTGGGTGTACTGAGGTGTTTGTAATGGGACAAGATGGTGTCCACAGCTGAGGAGCCACTCTGCTTCGCCATGCTTCATACACAGAGAAGAGAAGCATATTCCTCCTAAAATTCTGTATTGAGAGGATGCAGCATTCACACATCATGTTCCAATAGGACACTTCACTTTGAACCTTGGTCTGAAGCAGTGAGAAGACGCCCTCTAGAGGATGTGGGGCCAGTTTGCAGCCTGACAGTGCCTAATGTGATGAGGCTTCTTTAAGGACTGTGTTCTCCACATGTTTCTACCCAGGACGTTGTCCAGACACGCTCTCCATTTACCGATTCTGCTGATGGAAAAATACTACAGCAAAAAGTCAAGCAGAAGGCAGCATAAGCGCTGTAACGTATTTTATTGTAGTACTTGTCCTACATTTACATTAGAAAACACTCTTAAATACAAAATAACCACTGACACATCCAACAAAGCATTGTGTTTTTTCATGATTAGGGTTACAAGCGTGCTATTTCTCCTCATAAACACAGTCAGACAAACATTTACAGAATGATGACATCATCCTCTAGGGCCATGAGATCACCTTGAGTTAGAAAACCAACACAAGATGAGGATGGTCAGCTGACAAGACAGACAAATTCACTTTGTTCATACATGGCCATCGTTTCAGGTTTAATAGTTAATTACTTTTTAACAATCCTTCTATGGTATAATTCGTAGTGTTACCAAAAAGAAAAACAAACAACAAAAATTTCCATAGACATAAAATAAAACTTGTGTGAAATGTATGTGCTATTAATTTACATCTTTAAATATTACAGAAGTAAGTGCCAACTAACCTGTAGAGTCTGCCCTGCAAAGATCTGCTCTCCCCTGTCTCCAGAGGCCAGCCGTAAAAGGCTACACACAATGCCTTCTTTCCGTCCTTTCATCCGTGTCAGGTTTTCAGGGTAGGCCAGTGGCACCCCTCCCCCCATCCTGTGTGCTTGATTTAGGAGTTCAGAGCACAGTCTGCTCGCCCAGGCACTTTCTGCACCAGCCGTAAACAGCCAGCAGCAGATACGCGGCAGCGCACAGACAGCAGAAGACGGAGGCGGTGAGGTACACCCAGTAAGGACAGGAGTGCTGGTAGTGTTCCAGCGTGCAGAAAGTCTTCTCCTGCGTCTTGTAGATCATGATTCCAATGGCGACCAGGTAGAGCAGCGTGGCCACCAGATCGTGCAGCGCATTGCTGACCAGCCAGCGGTCTCCCCCCACCAGGGGCACCAGGTCTTGCTTGTCCAGCAGCGTGAGGAAAAACAGCGCCAGCGTCAGGAGCCAGAAGAGCACGGCCACGAAGAGCACAAAGTGGATGGCGCCTTCGTACTTGTTGGCGCCGATGGTGGCCCACAGACCGGCGCCCAGTAGGATCTGCAGCACTCTCAGAACCCCATAGAAGCTCTTGAAGAACTCCAAATATCTCTTCCTGACCTGTGGTGGCTGGGGGGGCATGCCTTTGTGCTCTCCTGATGCTCCTCTTCCCATGGGGCACTGGGCTGGTCTCCAAACAGCGACGACCAAAAGAGATGAAGGCTTTGGGGCGACTTCTTTCTTTTTCGTCTCTTCCGTTTCCTCGGCCGCAGCTTTAGAAAGACCCTTCCCTCTCGTCCACTTCTTCCACAGGGAGGAGGGAAGCTGGGGGGCGGTCTGAAACCCAAAACCTTTTCCTCCTCCTCCTCTCCCATCCTCTGCTCTGAGTGTGTGCGTTTGTGAGAGACTGTCAGCTGGAATCAGCCCCAGGAGCAGTTTGTCCTCTGCCATTGCTTTCCGCTCCACGGTTTAAACATTAATCCCAGGTGAACAACTCAACAAATAAACACGGATTTCTAATGACAGGGATTCTTTATAAAGGTAGCAAAAAACGTAATTTCCCCAATTTAAAGAATGCAAGTGCAAGGAAAGAACAAGACCGATGTAATTTAATGGGGCATCTACACTAATTTTTAAGAAATTTACACAGATCAACAACTCAGTACACTAGCTGCCAAAAACTGCAGAAACACATCCAATCTTTCAATATTGCAGAACTCAAACTGTTGCTCTAGTTACTTATTTGATCGTCCAATTGGTAATATCTGTAACATTCTTTATAAACATTACCTAGACATTTTTAAAGCATATATAATGGAAAAAATACAAGGTATTTTCACAATTTTAGTCACTTGTGAATTTTTGTTACAATAAACTATATTAGATAATTGTGTAAAAGAAAGATTATTAAATTGATTCTGTATTATAGAGACAATTTTTAGAGGCAATGGAGTCCCAGCGCTGTTTACACCCTTCGTGTGACAGAAAACTTTAGGCAATGTGCACGTGTTTCTGCAATACGTACCAAGCTATTTGCAAAGACTGTCCCAGCATGCAATACTTCAAAGCCGAAAGATTTCAAAACAGTCCACACAAAACCAAGAAAAGCGTATTACAAAACCCAGCAGAGAGCCCACGCGAAGGCACACGGGAGTGACAGGAAACTCGGTTTGACTGCTTGACGTGCATCTCACATTCGATGGCATTACTGTCAAACCGTGACGACCTCGTTTACTTATATCAGATTAAATGCATAGTGAATGCTATGGTTCTCTGTGCATGTGCCCTACAACTACGTAGTACCTAATTCCTGGGGGAGCGTGTGATAATAAGTCTAACTCGCATTTCAACATGCCAATTTGGAATCTGCATTTTCTGACAAATTTCAAAAATAAGCAAACAAAATCTTAAAACAAATCTAAGACAGAACCTATAGATCACAGAAATAAATGAGGACGCACTGAGAACACATACTATATTTACATATTTCCTGCTTTTCTCGTACACACAACACTACCTGTACATTTACACCAAAACTTGTTTCTGCTATTTACCATGATACAATAGGTGTGTACTACATGTGAATCATTTTAATCAAAATATCAAGACCGATATAGGCTATGGCACACCTCAGGCAACTCATTAAATAAAACCCACGTCAAGCGGGCAGGAACTGGGAAAAAAAAAGAAATCATAATCCCATAGCATGCACGCATTCTTATTGCTGTGCATCACGCTAGCGGGTTTGGAATACCAAGCGTGATTAACTAACGAAACCAGTTCACGGGGCTCCGACCATTGACGTCAACGGACCGCATGTTTATAAACTACGTGGCCAAGCTGTCCCACTTCTGAAGCGACGCCTCCCGGTAATTCTGATAGGTCAGACAAGCATCAATCTAGGATTGTAGGCGGGGATTATGGCAGTGCCTTTCTATTATTGGTTACGTAGCAACAGTTGAACCAAAAATATGAAACTCCGTGCAGTTTCTGCAAGTCGTTAGGAGCGGTCTGTAGTGGAGTGACTGTGTATCATATTGTGTATAGAACATTTAAGTGCATTTTTTTCGGCAGCTAAAGGTGAGAAAATACTTATCTCGCTGTTTTGTTTAATGTTGCAGTGATGTCCAAAATGTGTGTGTTAAAATTACTATTTGAATATGGAATGTGCACAAACTGTTTTGTCTCGCTTTGGTGTGCTGTATTAAGCGTGAGTGTGCGTGATGTTAATGGTTGTAATGAATATTACAATCTGTAAGCTTGACAAAATATAACAAAAGGTCAATGAAAAATGAAAACGCAAGTTAATGCTAGATAGACAGACCGGTCATTCCCAGGATAATATTTTTTTACATTAACGTTTTCTGATAATTTAAACTGTTCTAGGCGTGGTATTCTGGGTACCTTCTTCATTACACTGTCTCAAGCTCAAAATGGAGTCCCTCTCCCTCGCGTTTGGGCGAATGATGACCCATAAACTGCATGACAATTTGACGTCTAAGGATGGGAAGGAGCTGGACCGTCCTGGCTCCGTTTGAGATATTGCTGTGCCTCCGCCGGTTTAGCAGAGATAAATCTTTCATCTTGAGTTGTTGATCTGCTGTTTGATTGCAGGGCCAGAGGCTGAGTCCCCTTGTGGAGGGTGAAAAGAATCTCAGCAACAGAGCAGAAGTCAGTGCAAGATGAAGGTCTCTGTAAAGTCTGGTGCCGTCACTGGCCCCTCCCAGTCTTGGCCCGCAGCCCGTCGGCAGTGCTACCGCAAGGCCGGTTCAGGGAACATCTTCCGAGGGGTTGACCTACGGCAGCTCCAGCGGCTGTTCCACACATCGGGCGACCGGGATGCGGAGAGGCGTGCTTGGCTCGTGTGGAGCCTCTGCGGCCGGCCAGAGCTGGCCAGTGCTCTCTGGGGGCTCCGGGTACGCAGCTGCACGAGGAGGCTGAAGGTGGAGGAGCCACACTGTGCCATGTCCAGGTGGCTTCATGCATTTCATCACCTCAGGTAAGAGGAGCACTAGTCATGCCACAGAGATACCGACCCTAAGATGGGGCTTAACATGGAGAAATGCCTCAGACTTGCTTTTAAGATCATCTAGTAACATCTAAGGAGCTTCAGAATGTTGTTTTAATATTCTCCAATGCTCCAATGATCTGCATCTGCAGGATTGATGAGGGGTCAGTGAGCAGGTCAGACGAAGAGGAGGATGAGGAGATGGGGCAGGCGGCCAGCTGTGGGGGTACTGCCAATGATGAGGGCACATCAGGGACTGAAGGAGACTCGGGGTCAGAGCTGCTGGAGGCTTCACTTTGGCACTAAGCTGGAACCAGCAATCAGGGCAGCAGCAGAAACCAAGACTGTCATCTTCACATTATCATACCCCGATTGGCTACCTGGAGTCAGCTGACCCAGAATGTCCTGCAGATGTGTCCTCAAACTGATATGCAGGATATGTAAGGAGCCACGAGAGACGTCCACCAGGCTGTGATCTCCCATGGGCACAGTTTGCTAGATCGAATGTATCCCTAACTCTCGTCATGGGTGGGTGTTAAGCGTTAATCAGCTGGAAGCCCAGATGAAGGACATTGAGACAGAAGGGGCTGGAGAAGGCTACGCTTTTCTCGGAAAACAGCTACATATGTACATTTTATAATTACATGTGTGCAAGGCATGACATACTGTATGCTGCTGCCCCAGTTTTTTTTGTCAAAAAGTTAGGCGTTTTTAACTACATTTAAATTCTCTTAGAAATGTGTAATTATGTTATGTGAGTGTTCTGTATTATTTCATCTTTTTTTGCTTGAGTTATAAAATCTTTTCAGTATCTTCATTGAAGCTTTGACTGCGAGTCAAATAAGTGTAATGCATCACAGAAAAATCAGGTTGTGGCATCGTACTAAAACAAACTCAGAAGTTCAGTGTGTACTTCCATGGTATGATGGGATGATATTGTCAGCTGGATTTGCAGTCTTATTTCCCAGAAAGCCGTCCGTTGGAGTTTTACGATGTTGCCTTTAGCGATGGGCACACATTTACAGATGCTGGTAATCACACATCTCCCTCTGGTGGCTGAAAAAATAAACTGCAGTGGTACCTTGGAACACAAACTTAATTCGTTCCAGAAGGCTGGCGAGTTGCTATTTGGTCGAGGTCCAAGTCGCATTTCCCCATAAGAAATAATATAAATGAATTTAATCCGTTCCAGACCCCCAAATACTTGCCTTTCTACCTAGCTACCTAATGATAAAAAGCATTAACAATCAATATAAAACTAACGCATACATGGAAAAAGCAGACATACAGAAGCAATAAATGTAAAATAAATGACAAGCTCACACTCCCAAGCGAATGCAGACACGTGGGCACCACCTTCAGGTCTCGCTGTAATTTCCTTAAATTCTACAGTTACTCTCACTGCTTTCCTCTTTGGGTCGCTGCTATCACTGCTCACTTTCTTAGGCGCCATGATTACTGTATCACTAAATGCACTGTAGATCAAGCACAGAAAAATTTACACCGAACACAGGAACGCTGCTTCTGCACGTCAAACTTGGCCGAGAGGCACCGGGAGACCGAGAGTGATCCGCAGGCATCGGCATCCCAGTAGGTCCGTTTGTCTTAGTGAGCCCATCAGACACACGTCTCGATTCTAAGTTGTAGCACGTCTGTTTAGTCTTGTGTTCCAAGTTTTTTGGTTGAGATGCGGATTGATTTTTCTCGACCGAGCCATTCGAGGTCTGAATCGCTGGAGCTGAACGTGTCTCGACCAATTCAAGCTTTAGCAGAAACAGTCCAGTTCCAAGACTTCAGTGGAAGTACAAGTAAAAAAAAAATAAATCAATATACTCGTTCAACGCCCAAGAAGTTTGAGTTAAGAGGTGTTCGAGTTCCAAGGTTCCACTGTACTGGGGAAATACCCCCTGGGCTAAACTGAAATTACATATCTTTCCTGGATGAATTTTGCTTATAAAGTGGGATGGTTAATCTGTCATGATGAAATGTGCCGAGTAAGTGGGTCCCAATAATACATTTTGCAAGAGCACAGACCATCCAGGCCTGTCCCTGCTTACCTTTGGAATATGATTGTAAGCTACTGGAACCTTGGCCTACAGCTTACATTTGTTAAACTGGAATGGGCTATGACTGGTTAAATAATCACACACAAGCGGTTAAAGCAGAACTCCAGCTCAAAGGCAGAAAACTGAGGAAATTTCCATTTAAATGCCCTCCATTAAGATAAGACACTGAAGTCAGGAGGCAGAGAGGTTCTCCTCGGTGCATTCCGTACTTTAAACATATTCTTCATTTAATATATTACATTAAATTATACAGTGCATTGTCAGAATACATGTAGGTCAGTTTTGGTAGCTACAGCAGTAAATATGGGTACAAAATGCTCTCCATTCGCCCAAACTGCACATTTTCATTTGGAGATAAGGGAGAGAATCCCCCCCCCCCCCCCCCCAAAAAAACTAACTATTCCGCTTACAGAAGCGCATTTTCAGCCCATTGTACATTTGCTGGAAACCCACAATCCCCAGTGCTGCCTTACATCACTGGGTACATGCACATGCGCTGTCCTTTGCTCACAGTCCATGAGAAGCAGATCCAGGGAAGGAAATTCACTGCAGCACCACCACCCCCCCCAATCCCATCCTGCCCCAGCAAAGCCCCTCAAACACATCTGCCTAGAACAGCACAAGACCGGTGACAGACATCCTCATTCAGCCCGGGGACCAGGCGTAGGTCCCAGTACGTGGCACCGCATCTCACACAGGAAGCAGAAGGCAGGCATGCAGGCTGCTAGTGACATAGGAGAGACCCCCCCCCAGCAGAAACAGGCGCAGGGCAGTCGACGGCAGCGGGGGTGCTCGTGGTTACGGACCTCTGGTCCCACATGCCACGTTAGCTACAAGCGCAGTGACGATTCATGAAGGCAAATGTTTCAGAAACTGCATATAAAAGGAAACACGGACAGCTCACTGACACCGAAGACACCCGAAGGCGTTTCCGAGTGAAGCCTTGCACTTTTGGTCTTTGAAGTTTAATCCTTCGGAGAAAGCAGGCTGTGATTCCTAGCCCAAACTGCTACCTAGCTAGCATCCGGAGAGCAGTGATGTGGTCGTACAGAATCAGCCAATGATTAACTTTCAGATAAACCCCCGTAATCATCTAAAATAAAGCTAGAACTTTTTTTAAACAACTATCAGTTGTTGTATCTGCTATATCAACAGTAACCAATAAGTCATCTGCAGTTGTGTAGTTTACTGACATTACATAGTACCTTGTATGCCGTTAAAAGCAGCCTAAAAACTGTCGATCGGCTCCTGTCAGGACCTCACAGCCATGTCTGTCACCAATCTATTAAAAGGCTGGATGGGACAGGCTGAAGGCTCCACTGGCACTGAGGGTAGGAACCTACCAGTGGACGTCAAGGTGTTTGGCATCTGGTGGCTCCGCTGGGCTCTCCTCCGCATGAGGTTGGCCATCCCTGACGCCCCCCCCCCCCTTTCCAAAACCCCATCTTCTTCTAGAAAAAGCCTGATGCTAGACGTGCGGCTTAGCAGCCTGGGAGGCTGGGAATGTAAACATGTCATGTATAACGCAGGGCAGGGCGTGATGCGTGTGCGGCGAGAGGAGGTGGAATGAAAACATAAACCTCGGAAGAGGGCATTCCTCAGGGTTGCCCCCCCCCCCCCCCACTAATAAACAGCAGAAGGCACAGAAAAGAGCATAAGAAGGTCAAATCGGTCTGACACGCTGTCCTTCAGGATGCCAGCCGACGGGAGAAGGGAGGCTTCCCTGTTAAATGCCTCACTCCTTTCCCTCCCAGGAGGCTAAGATGGGGGGGCTTGCCCGCACCCCTGCCCCAGCCCTCACTGCTCTACCACCAGGTGAAAAATGGCCGCCGGCTCTGGAAGCTCTGGGTGTAGGACTCGCTGCTGGCTCTCTGCTGCGCCCGCGCCGTCTCCACAATGACTGGCGGCATCTGCACCAGCTGCAGGGGGGTCTTGCCGTCCTTGATCGCCTGGCTTAGGTTGAGGATCTTGAAGAGAAGACGGCATGAAGCGAGTTTCAAACTCGCAACCCACAACACAGACACACAATCCCATTGGCGAGCCCAGCCGGTGCCTCACCTGTCCTCGCATAACCGCGGCCTGCTTGTGAAACTGTCCTCGGTCGAAGCCTGGGTCCTTCTGTGAAGCGAGAGAGAGCAAGAGAGTACGAGAGAGATGATGATGATGATGATAAGCCCCTTATTGCTGATGTAATATATCATCTCACTAGAGAGCAAGTCAATAAAGTTCAATGACTGGAAAACAGGACTGTAAACTACCTACATCTGTAAATGAAATAAAAAAAAACACTGCTCACCTTGAACAGTTCATACAAGTCTTCCTCCAGGTCCTTAATAAAATTAGGATCAGACAGCTTGGGTAAGACGAGCTCCTTGATTTCTTGTGAAAAGGGTACCTTTGCTTGTGCCAACCAGGCCCAGTAAAATGGATCTGTTGGCAGAGAAGGTGTTCTTTCTCTAAATTCCAGCACCAATATCAAACTGTACACGTTTTGAAGCCTTCTCTGCCTTTCAAAGGGGTGTACGCAGCACGGTCAGGGGCGGCGTGGGCTAGAGGTCTGCATCCCCTTGGGACGTGCAGCAATACAGTGCGGCACGCAACAAATTTTCATTTCTGAATGCGTGAGTGGGCAGGACGTGTCCGATATGTCTGCAAGAGCCTGAGAATAGAAATGACTCGTGGTAGACCGCAAAAAAATAAATATTGCTCAATAACTGTATGCTTGTTATTTTATCAAACAGTAATTCATGTTCACGAGTGAACATGGTTACATCAAAGATCTCACCGAATTAAAAAAATAAATAAAAAAAAAAAGGCTTCTATGCCTATTTTGGTTGTACACAGCCAGCTTATTGCAGAACTTTCTAAAGAATGTTAGCATTTTGAAAGTCCCTCATTACGCTCATGAGTACCTGGGCTGATGGTAGCAGAGCCAGCACGAAAATCTTTTAAAATGATGAGAATCTTAAATAATAAATAATCATAATACAATTACAGACGCTCCTCTACTTATGAACGAGTTACGTTCCGAATGGCCGTTCGTAAGTTGAAATGTTCGTAGGTCATTATTCAACATCATCTTAAGGGTATATGCAAGTACAAAGAACTAGGATGCTGGGAGTACGCACACTACGCTTCTGTGCGGCGGACGTAGTGGCCAGAAGTCGTACTAGGTGGAACTGGCGTGCAGGAAAAAACATTTATGTTGCAGAAAGGAAACGGGAGCCCAAAGAACACAATTTGGAGTTGCAGTCCTCTTCATTCGTATGTCTGAAACTTTGTAAGTAGAGGAGTGTCCGTATAGAATAAAATGAAACAAAGACGCGTGGATACTGTTTGTGCATATCTACAACCTGTTATTGCAAACATGCCTATATGCATGACTAGCCTACTTTTATATGAAAGCAACCTGTTTTTACTGTTAAACGTTGAATATATCCTATTTGTTGTGACTACAAGTTTGTCATTCATCTTAATCTGAAAATAAGTCATCGAAACGTACATTTCCGTTGCAGTGAGTGGGACAAAATATTGCAGGTGCAGGATTTAAAACTCCATCCCTAGTGCAGGCAACAAGGCAGCTGACGTGGCTGGAAACAAAGAGCTGCTTGCAGGAGCGACAGCACTTAATCCAGGCGGTTCAGAAGGGCGTCTGTACTTACAGGCTCTCCACGAGTCGGGATGCTTGAGAGGGAAGGCCAGACCGTTGTCTATAGCGGCTAGCTTAATGATAGGCTCCTTCACAAGAACCCAGTCCGTGTCCTGGCCAGGGAGAGAGAGGAAGGATCCATGATGTAGGCCCGAAAGAGGAAGGGAGGTTCCCGGCTCCTTTGACAACACAGACACTTTGCAACCCATGAAAAACCCATTACACTGTAGCCTAAGAAAGATCCGTTACAACATCAAGTCACACATGCACTTTCCAGAGTACAGTCTGACTCAGTCTCCACAACAAGAGTCATAAGACTTTCAATTCTGAGTTTGCTCCCCCCCCCATGACTTACTCTAGCTCCCCCGGTGTCCATGGGACAGTCATATTTTAACAGCCAGTTGTCATTCCCTCGATCTGTCAGGAACACGAAGATGTGGTGTTTAACACAAAGACATGTTTTACCTCAAATGTGATCTATGCACGGCTTGACCCCCCCCGCACTCGAGCACACACTGCCCCCTTACCTGTGTTTCTGATGATGTAATCTAAAACCACCAGCCTCTCAAACTGCAGCTGGAGCTGTCGATTAGTGTTCTCTGGGAGAGGTTCCGCCTCGAATCGCCGCAGCCAGAAGTCGGCATCTTTGTACCCTTCTACAAACAACTGAAACGACCCTACCTGTGGAAGATCACCGGCACGACACGCACCAGCCATAAGCACTGTGCAAGTGGAAATCACGGAAATTCTCTTCGATTCTGGTAGAGCTTGGCCCAGGCGCTTACCTTAGGTGGGAGACCTATCCGGTGGAATCGCTGGCCAACCTTCGGCACCTTCTCCAGGGCAAGTTTCTTCCCCCGGGACTTGACTCTGTCGATGGCACTGTAGTTGAAGGTCTCGCTTGCCAGGTAGACCACCTGCAGGGTACAAAGGTTACGGGGACTGACGGTTGGCGTTGATCACCTGCACCATTCTCACAGGCAGACTCCCCTCCATGCTGTACCTTGGTCTTGGGCACAATGTTGAGCTCAAGCTTCTGGTCCACCAGGCTGGCCCCAGCCTCAGACAGGTAGCCTTGGTTCAGCACCAGACAGTCTCTCCCAAAGCAACAGGGGCAGCAGAGCTTCTGCAGCCACTTGGTCCACTTGGGGTTCAGCTGTCCGTACGGCTCCTCGTTCTTGGGCTTGAATACGCCGATGATTTTCTGCAGTGACAGGTGGACGGTGAGCCAGAGAGCAACAGGCAGGGCCGAAACATCAGGGACCGGCCACGTGGACAGACGTCAATATTCCGAAGCAAGGACACCTTTTAGAAAGCAAGTACTTTGAAAGCAAATCGTTATGTTCAAAGGACATGAAAAACTAGCTGGAAACCAGCCTGAATCAATAATCACAGAATGACAGCAGAAACACCTCGCACCATGTGACACATGCAGTGTGGTTTTAATGGACGGACCTAGGAGATGTCAAACCAAAACCGATACAGTCTCATTGGTCAAAGGAAAAACAGCAATAGATGGAAACTGATTACAACAGTAAGATTGCCTAAACCTTCCTCACATGACTACCTAAGATCTGCTCTCTAATCCATCCTACACTAATTTAACTTCACATTTTTTGTATATGATTGTGTTTGCATCATTACACGGCCTAGCAGACGATACATGAAGACTCTGAAGGAAGGAGCTGTCCTCCTACTGCGGTGTGCCCTTTCCAGAGAGGGAGTCTGTTAGGTCACACAGACAGGTCAGCAGCAGGTACACCAAACAGGTTCTGCTCCCAAAGTGACTTAGCATACGGTAGATACAGTAATTTGCAGAACGATAGCCAGCAGCTTTATCTGAACACTTCCCCCACCCCCGCCCTTTACCTCCACCGCACCGCCCCCCCCCCAAGGAATTAACAAAGGACCCCGAGAAAAAACTGCACCAGAGAGCAGAGGAAGTCACTA
>JAODKE010000068.1:11978654-11992228 GCA_026779605.1 Mormyrus hasselquistii
CCCCAGCCCCCAGTCCCCAGCCCCCAGCCCCCACTTCCCCATGAACAGGACAGCACAGACCAGACATAAGTCACTGAAAAGTGAGTTGCACTTGCACTGCTTTCCAAACCTGTATGTATTCACTCAATCCCTCTTCTGGCTAGATCTTGGGGGCACTGGGGCCCTCCAGAGAATTAATGAAGGGTTTAGCCTCAGTAATGCTGCACTCTCATCTAATCCCATTAGGGCGCGCATTACCATGCAGACAAACAATGGATTATCGAGAGGACTAATATTCAAATACTGCGGCAGGTGAATAAAACTCGGTTTTGTTCGCCTTATATGAATTTTATGGAAAGGAGGAAGGAGTCACAAAATACCGTTTCATTTGTTTGTATGGTTAAGTTTTTCTGTACTTATGACAATTAGAAAGCAAGACACACATGTGAACACCACCAGCAACATGTGACCCGATCCTAGGCTGCAGACCCAGACACCAGTCTAAGGATGCGGTAGCAGTGACCCCAAGTCGTCCTGGGCTCAAAGTACAGAGTCCCATACTAGGTATATATCGGTGACAATACAATCCCAGGCACATTCACGAAAACACTTAAGGAAGCGCTTGAAGGAGGGGTGTTTCGTAACTCTCAGTAATACTTGCCCGAGCATCGCCAGCTCTGAGCGCCATAGTGTTCAGGCCTCGGCTGCGCCAGACCCGTCCGAACCTACTCTACGCCATATAATCAACGCAATAATTTGAATACAGAAAGGACACAAAATAAAAGCGTCATGATTAAAGTTAGTTGTTGGGCTGTTACCTACCCCATGTGAATCTTTAACGAAATAGCTGCCGCTGGATCCCTGGTAGATCCTTTCTGGAAAGACTCCCTCCTCGATGGCTCGCTCCGCTCTCCGGATTATGTCCCTAAACTCTGGATCCTCCGGGAAGTCATTTCTGTGCGCATCCCGCGGAGAACCTCCCCTGTCCCGTTCCAGCAGCGGCTGTCGTTCACGGCTGCGTCCAGGGCTTCCAGCGGGTACACGTACCACCGAGCCTGGCGCCCCGCCGAACATGCTTCGGGGACTGCTAGGCTCTGTGGGACAGTAGCTGAAATCTGTGGCATCCCTGAGTGGGGAAACTAGCGGACTGGTTTCGTCCATAATAAACAAAGCTATGACGAGGTGAAAGTCAGACTTCCTGTACGTGGAATAACAACCTAACTCTAATCAGTGACCTAACCTGCGACGAGTCTCAGCAAATAGAGCAGCTGACTGTCAGCTTCCGGACCAAAGCCCTCCTACTACCGAAGAAACAACTCGCCACTGCCGATTACGTCAGCCCAGAGCCTACTGTCATTGGCTGCCGCCTCCTCAAACTCCGCCTCCATGAATCGAAGTCAAAATCATGTTCTTAATGTGCAATATGCACGGGCTTTTTCTTTTAGGGTGAGTGCTTTCTCGTATCCTAAATTATATTTTTGCGACTTTTAAGACATATATAAAATGATAGTTCTATGTCATTACTTCGTCTTTGGCTAGATGTATAAAGCGGTTATCATTTTTACGCGTTAGCGACAACATAGTGTAAATAAAACTCAGTGCAATAAAATTCTAATGTGTATGTTTGCAAAGTAAACATGGGCGTATCATAGAGAAAGGATACAATACTACATATACATTTGAGTAGACATATTATATATATATATGTCATGATTATATATGTCTGCTCACCGTGACATCACTCTGCAGACAGGCAGCATGACTGCTCCTGGTCAGCACCGTGAGTCCCTGGACTACTGAAGTGAACTCCTCGCCTTTGACGCCAGTACAGCATCTCACCAAGAATGCTGATTCAGAAGGCTCCTGGAGGAGTTGCTGATGCGCTCCTGTTCAGAGTTAGAAAATGTAATAGCACGTACCAGGGTTATACTTGTCGAGAAATTAACAGGAGTTTCAGCATGGCCTGTTATGTAACCTATTAATAGAATTCAAATATGATCAGGTAAGTTTAAGGTCCATTTTAACCTAGATCCATAAATTAGTAATATTTAGTCGTGTTACTTATGGAAATGACTCTCCCCTTAAATCAACCCATTTTCACAGACCCTTTGTAAGAAGAAATATGCAAGAGAATCAAACATATTTTACTGCAGAATAGGAAATCGCCCCCAACACTGATATTTACGGTAACGGAGGTTCACGTATGACGTGCACTTACGGGTGATTCACTGTATAATGAATTTTGCGTATTCAGTGGCTGAACTCAGTGTAGAGAATCCAAACTGGTAGTAAGACGCTATAGCAGCTGAGACGGCGTTTAACAAAAGCGATTTCTAATCACTTCCAGTTAAAACCAAAGAATGGCAGCGTACAGATTGGTGCTGATTCGTCACGGAGAGAGCTGCTGGAATCAGGAGAACAGGTTCTGCGGTTGGTTCGACGCAGATTTGAGCGAAGCCGGGGTCCAGGAGGCGAAACGAGGCGGCCAAGCTCTCAAAGGTTCTGTACTTCACATAGCGGCGTTGTTTGTTTTGGTGTTATTAAACTTGTTGCCAGTTGTAAAATGAATGGCCTTGCCTTCTATGCTGCGCGCTGTCGTTGTGAGTGATGAAAAGCTGCGATTGGAGCTAAATCCATCACTGCGAAATCCTCTCATGCGCAGAATTAGACTGATCATATCACTTTATGATGTGTCATTAGCCGTCTGCCTAATGTATGAAAGTTGCAGCATCAGCATAAACTTGTCGATTGAAGAAAGGGTGTCATATTTTCCTAAAAGTTTTCGCTTCACTTTTGTTTGTAGCCTGTTAGTTGGCATTGTAAAATTAAACAGAATTATTTGCAATAAAGTTATGCATATCGCCTAATTTACTGGTAAGCCATTTTCTATTAGTAAAATGAATTGATTTAAGGAGAGCTATTTGACAAGTTCCCGCCTCCAATCATATCTTGTTGGGCCCGACGTTCCTCCCAGTTTAGACAAATCAAAGCCTGCTCATGCTAATTTACAACTTGGTTCCGGACCGCCCAAATCACGCCGTCACATGTGGACGTGCCGCTCAGAACGTGTTGCGTTTTTCCCCACTTTAATAATATTCACAAAAATGTTCCACCAAGCCCAGTGTGTGGTACTGACTGCTGTTAGATACTTGCGTGAATAACGCATATGTCAGTAGCTTTGGAAAGACTCGGTGGTTTGCGAGAGCTGAACTAATTTAGTAGCTCAGGAAAATAAAAAAAGAGGCGTGTACTGAATTCAGGCTTTTTGCAGTTACATGTTTATAACTGATGAGCAGTAGTTTTTCCTGACTCAGATTTCTGGCTGCTATTCTCCTCGCCCCATCTTAGATGCCGGTTTCGAGTTCGATGTGTGCTATACCTCGGTGCTGCAGAGGGCCATACGCACACTTTGGCTCGTGCTGGACGGCATTGACCAGATGTGGCTGCCGGTGCACCGAACCTGGCGGCTGAATGAGCGACATTACGGCGGCCTGACGGGGCTCAATAAGGCCGAGACTGCAGCCCGGCATGGCGAGGCACAGGTCAAGGTCTGGAGGCGTTCGTACGACATCCCCCCGCCTCCCATGGATGCCGAGCACGACTTCTACTCCGCAATCAGCCAGGTACTGCCCGCCTCGTAGACACGTTACTCCCACCAGAGGCCAGGGAACATCATTGGCAGTCAAGTATGGTAGGTATTTTCAGCATAAAATAAAATGAAAATGATAAAAAGAAAATATCTACTTTGCCATTTAGTTTCCAAAGTTTGTACAAAAATCCTGCAAAAATTAAAATGAAATAGCACCATTTGCATTTTAATTTTCCACTCATGTATGAGTCAGATGTGAAAAATTAAACCCCCTTTTTGTCTTTTCATTTTCAAGTTCTCTACATCCAAATATATGCTAATCGGAGCAGGCGGTTAAATGGCTAAGGGGAGACTGTATTTTCTTTTTATCATTTCCATTTTATTTTTTGCAGAAAATACCTCTCATAGGTATGGGTTATGCGCATGCGTGAATCATCACCAGTGACAGATCTGCACATGTTTCTATGGATGCGACCCCATCCCATTGTGGAAACATTTATTCCCATTTCATTCTCCAAGCAGAGGAGTGCAGCCCATCCTTCCTGACCAGCAGCCACCACAGACTGACATATTGAAGCGTCATGTTTCTTCGATACATCTTTGGCCGCATTTTCCAATATCCGTGGTTTTGATGGTGCATTGCTGGGTTATTCTGCGATAAATAATCTGTAGTATAATTGCAAGTACAAGTGCAATTTAAAGGTTGAGTTATTTTTGATTTAAGAGCTTGTTCTGATGAGGAAAGCTGGAATCTGAAGATAACAGGCCTGAAGGCGGACCATCTGTCTAGCTTGGACTTTCATCTAGCGCTATCTCAGTTCTCTAGCAGATGTATATCTGACATGGAGACTCTTTAGGTAGCATTGTTGCCTCATACGCCCAGGTTTGGTGGTTCAAATCCCACTTGCGGTCTTTGTGGGTGTTGAGTTGAAGTCATTTTATTGCCGTTTCACGCACATCAAATGAAATCGCAATCCTTTGGAGCTAGAGCGACAACAGTTGATCAGTAAACACTGGACGTTAAATTCAAAGGGAGACAAAATCAAAGAATAAAAGTAAAAATAAAATAATAGCAAAAGTTTGGACACATCTACCCATAGAAAGGTGTATTTTCATAATAATGATAATTCATTATTTGCCATTTGCACAAATACTGGGGGGTAACGGGCTTTGCTCAAGGTCCTATGGACATGTGACCATCCTGCCGAGGTTACGGCTCTCACCGGCAGTCGTCTGATCACAGGCACAGGGCCTCAGCCTGCTGAGCCACTCACTGTGCTGTTTGTGCTATTCTCTGTGTACTTAAACAAAAAAATAAACATTTGTTTGGAATGGCGATAGCCCTGTAGGTTGGTACTCGGATGCCAGTTGAAATCCTGTGGTGGGCAGAGTGACCCCACCATTTGAGCGAGCCCCTTATCCCCAATTCCTCCCCGGACTGGTTGATCCTACTGTTTCCTTTAAGCCAGTTTCATGAGGTGGCCTCCTGGGATGCTTTTCCTGCTGTCCTGTAGGAGGTCCCACATACATGCTTGAGCACTCATCGGCTGCTTTTCCTTCACTCTGTGGTTAAATTCCTCCAAAATTTTTTCTGTTGTATTTAGGTCAGGTGACTAGGTCATGTGAGGTGACACTATCGCTCTCCTTTCTAGGCAGGTTGGCGTGTCTTGCACTGTACATATAAATAAGGAGGAATGAACATAAATATCAAGTGGCCTTTTGCCAGTGAATTAAAAATGAATCACTGCTGCCACATTGTGGCCAAAATGCAGAACGCAGTTGTTCCAAGTGTAAACACCAGGTTGCTGGGACATGCTTACAACCTATGACCAAAGAACAGAACTGTCCGTTTATGTGTGAAGGTGTACACCCACTCCCTCCTGGACTATTATGGCTCTTGTATGAACACCTGTGTAAGCTGTCATTTCAGACATAGTTTACTAAACATGCTTGATACAGTTGCCACATTGGATGAAATCGCATTTCTATCTTCCATTCTCTCTGTAATGTGTGGTGTCTGCAGGACCGCCGCTATGGTGACCTGAGCAAGGACCAGCTACCCACCTGCGAGAGCCTCAAGGACACCATTGCTCGTGCTCTGCCCTTCTGGAATGAGGAAATTGTGCCTCAGATCAAGGAAGGCAAAAAGGTGCTGATTGCAGCCCACGGGAACAGCCTGAGAGGGATCGTGAAGCATCTGGAGGGTGCGGATTCTACTTACCACACCACTACTGTCTAGTATCTTCATACAGATTAAACCAATTAATACCCATGATGCATAATGGAGGCTGGCCTTTTGTCTGCAGGCATGACAGAAGATGCCATCATGAACCTCAATCTGCCCACTGGAATCCCCATAGTCTATGAGCTGGACAAAAACCTGAAGCCCATCAAGCCCATGCGGTTCCTGGGAGACGAGGAGACCGTCCGCAAGGCTATGGAGGCCGTGGCAGCCCAAGGAAAGGCTAAGAAGTAGATCTGCTTGGCTGTAGGAGGAAACAGGTGAAGAAGGTGGCTGTGTTGTGTGTTGCACAACTTTTAAAGAGGCTCACGCAGTCCCTTTTACAGCCCATGCATCAACAGGCTTAACGCAGGATACAGATAATATAAACTGTATATGCTCAAAGAAAACTTAACTCTGCTTGCATCTAGTGCACCGTATCTGAAGGTACAGAGGAATGCTAGCCTCAGCAACCTGCTACGCCCTCTAGTTTTAGTTTTAGCTTCTCGTGATATTACAGTGATGTATTTGTATTTATCAATTTGGTAAATGACAATGACAAAATTAATGGTAACGCTACCTGTAACTCCGTCGGGAGCCAAACCTCATTCTCCCACTGACTCTTCTGCTGTCTCGGCGACAGCCGTCATAACTACCAGAGGACAAGTGAAGGGTGCTGTGTGATTCCAAAGATTCTAAGAGGGATCGGGTGATGTTGCATAGAGAAGTCCTGTTCAGAGTCACGAGCATGCTGGCAGCTGTCACACATTCCAGAACATGACAATGAAAAGGACAGTGCTCTCGTTATAAGTTGAGGCCTTCATTCAGAGCTATGGGAAAATCAGTCCCCCCCCCCCACAAACACACACACAAGTTTTATACAGGGGCTTCCCTGAGTGACTTAATGAGCGTCATATTGCTGCTCCTCTTGCTGTACAACTTCTTGGGTACAACTTTTACAGTTGTGTCGGTATTAAAGTACCAAGAAGACGGTAAGGATTTGCCTTTTTAGTAGAGTGATTTGTACCTGTCTATGTTACTTTTGTAAACCAAGGCCAAGTGAAATGGTAAAATGTTAAAACCTGGGTCAGGAATACATGAGAGTAGTGATACTGCCCTTGTTTTCTAGTGCAAATTCTGAGACCTGGCCTTTCTTTTTTTTTTTTTACTGGTTCCACACTGCCTTTTTTAAGCTTTACAATGATTTTCAAAGTCTGGCTCTCCAGCTGTGCAACTACTGTTATCACCTGCCAATGTGTGCATGAGGTTGCGGGCTGTTCAGGTGCACGCCCTTCCAGTGAGAGGTCACTTTACCTTTCCATCAGCAATCTGTCAGCATCGCTCTGTTAAAAGGTTAACCTTTTGTTCAAATATATAAATAAATATAATGAGGAAATATCACAGTTTAATGTGCCCTGTTTTGTGTGGGGTAACATTGTGGCTTTATACCTCTCCAGTTTTCTCAGCTCAATTCCTGCACTGGGTCAGTTTGTTTATGGATTTTGCATGTTCTTCCTATGTTTGCATGGGTTGCCTCTCAGTACACAGACAAGCAAAGATAAGTAATTTAGATATAATAGTGTCCTATGACTATTGGCTAACAATCCTATCTCTGAATTGACTCAACCTTGCAATAAAGGCCTTATTATTGTGATCACATGACATACACCTGGGGTATTACAGAAAGTAGGTTTTTTGAATAATTCCAAGTAAGTAGCTCAGAACTGCAATTTCTGCTTCAGAAACCGAGATCAGAATGAGTGTGACTCAGTTACCATAGAAACATGCTCTGCACTAAAGCTGCTAGAGAACAGGGGCCTGTATCACAAAGCAGGAATTGTTGCTTAGCTGGATAATTTGAAGAATACAGAAATGCAAAACCGCAGTTCAGCAAAGGAATCAAGGATCTCAAAGATGTATACAAGAAATGGCTAGAGAGACTTCTCTGATAACAGCCAGGTCTTCTGGAGCTCTTTGCAGAAACTTGCTAACTTCGAACTGAACAGCCGTCAAGCCTCCCCCTCCCTAACCTTGGCCAACCAGCTTGACGAGTTTTACTATTGGTTTGACAATCAGTAACCACCATTTCACCTCACATGGCTGACAGAATCCAATGACTCCTTCTCACACCTAATTCTGGTGCTGGAACACCCAGTGCACCCCCAACCATCCCCCTCCTCCTTATCCTGCCCAGTGGTCCTGTGTGGTGTCTCGCCTGGCACTCTAAAACACCACACAGATCTGAATACTCCAGTTTTTACTGGGATCTTCAGTAACTCCCTGCATGCATGCAGGGTGCCAGACTGATTTAAGGTTGCTACAATTGTCCCAGATTCTAAGGCAAGACCACTTAACAGTTGCTCTGACCTCAATGAAAACCAGTGAATGCCTGATGCTGGTCTATCTCAAGTCCCTCAGAGTCCCCCCTTGACCTTCTGCAGTTCAAATACAGAGCAAATCGCTCTGTGGAGGATGCAATTAACCTCTCCTTTCACTACAGTCTCCAGCATCTAGTCAACACATATGTCAAGATCTCCATACAATTTATTCTTAGGCTTCCCACAATTGATTGCTCTAATAGATTGTACCCACAACCTAAACGCATCAGCGTAGGGAAGATTTTATTAATCAGACATCCTTTCATAGCCTTAATGTGCATATATTGTGGCATCTTTTTATAAATAGGTCGAATCAAATTTGCTGGGGTTAGTGTAATATAGTATTCAAAACAAACCAATGAATTATGACATACAGCACAATACATTTTTGACTCATAGAAATAGAGAAATTATACTTGTCGTCCACTAATGTCCTTTATGAGTACAAACCTTTGTAGCATTTCAGATGTTTTGTAACCCTGTCTATATGGTTACAAATTTTGATATCATATTACCTCTGTCTAGGTTATTGATGAACTCATTCTCTGAGCCTGAGATGAGAGGTCAAGGTCCCTTCAGTGCAGCCCACAGAAAAGCGAAGGGTCAGAACTTAGAATTAGGTGATCAGTGGTCATTGTCAACCCAGCCCAGCACAGCACACAGTGCACAACAACGAAATGTGTCCTCTGCATTTAACCCATATGTGACTTTCGTGACGTAGCAGGGGGCAGCTAATTCAGCACCCGGGGAGCAGTGCTTGGGGACGGTACCTTGCTCAGGGTACCTCAGTGGTGACATGCTGGTGGGGGGATTCTAACCTGCAATCTTTCGATTACAAGTGCGCTTCCTTAACCATCAGGCCACCACTGCCCACAACTTAAATGACCTTTGGCTGACTGAAGTCAAGGACTCTGTGCCTCTATGGGCTGTGAGAGGCCCTGGATCAGGCATCAGAGACTGTGGCAGCATGTGTCATGGTCCACTGTATAGCTACTATAAGGAAGTTGAGGCACTGTCCAGTTAGAAGTACCCCAAATGAGGTTGCCACCATAATTAACCCAGATGGCAGATTCCATCATCACATAGTTTTCCAGTTAAATAAAACCAACACGTGTGAAGAAAAGTATTTTATTGATTTTGTCTTTGCTGGGGAAGGAAAAAAAAACATTATGTCGATTCTTTATTTTTATAAGTGTTCTTTGAGGAAAAATTCAGGGTATTAGCCATATATACTTACCTGTTTTTCATCTTCAAGCCTCTCAATTTCAAGTTTGACTTTCTTTATTAAAAGTTCTTTATATATTATATCCAATTCCAAGGTCCTCTTGTAAAGGGTCTTCACACTCTCTGATTCCATCTGATAAAAACAATGTACTCATCACCATACTGAATCATATGAAACACACATGTTCCAAAAGATGGCTCTGTAACAACATAATAATGTATGTGTGTAGCTACTTTACCATTCTTGATGTTGGGGCTGATACAGAGGGCCCAGCATGTGGGGATGACACTGGATTAACGTCCTGCTACAAAAAAGTAGAAAACAATTAAAAACACTGCCCATACAAATTCAAAATGAGGAATAAAAAATTATTTACCTCTGTTTTTATCTCAGAGCAGATGGATAAGCTTTCTTCATCAACCTTTGCCTGGGAGGGGGGGGGGGGGGTAGAATCAGAACTGTGTAACCTGTGATGGCCTGTGATTCTAAAATGTTTTGCTACCTACCTCGGGGTGGTTCTCCATGGTGGAGTGTGGGTCTAGGTATTTAGAAGTCCCATCCACTGCAAATGAGATATGTAGCCAGTCATATGTAGTAGCATCAAAGCAGCGTGAGAGAGAAAATAAGAGAAAATAAGCACTCCCAGTACTAATGGACAACGTGGAGGGCAGAATAGCTGGATCGCAGCACTTACTACCTTGGAACCCTGTTATCAATGGGCTACCCTCATTATTTGAGAGGGTCAGCTCTTCCACCAGAATATTCTGCAGCGGTCCCCCTCCTCTCTGCCTTACAGAGCCCCGCTTTCTGTTGGCTGCAAATAATGCATGTTCTTAGTTTACATTAAATAAAGTCTCCATAAAAATAAGGTGATGCAAAACACTCACCAGTCTGGACGATATTTTTATATTTTGTTTTAACTTGTGTCCAAGTTCTCTTCACACCATTTGCACTGTAACTGGAATAAAATTGTTTCCTCAAAAATAGGAACTTCTTGCAGTGTCATAACACCTATAGTTTACATTGGTATTCATTAAATCCTTAACACAGATACAGAGAATAGAGAATCATAAAAAGTGAAAGCATTCAGTAAATGATGAAATGGCCATTTAAAATAATCCGGGTGTTTGAGTGAGCGTGTGGTGCATAAAGCAATATTGAATGGGTACTGAAGGGTGATAAATTCATTTAATATTGAATAATAAAAATGACTATGAACAAAACAACTGAGATTGCTTAATAAAACCACAAAGCACTTGTTACAGCGAAATGGTCATGCACATGATTGTAAAGCAAAACAATTCATGACATGTTCTTAAAACAAACTGTACATACGCATTTACGCTGTCGGCGATCCGCTGCCAGCACGCCTTCCTTGCTTTGGCGGCACCCACGGTGTTGCTCTTGGCTTTAAATGTCCCTCTAAATTCTTCATATTTTTCCAATATAATGCGCTGTTCCTCTACTGAAAAATATGGAGCCCTATTGCGATCCATACTTACGTGATTGTCTGATTCTCGCACACGCCACGTTTTTAAGTTTGCACGCTCAGGAAGTAACAAAGCCTGAGTCATAACAGAGTGTTGCTCTCCCGCGCCACTTACATTTATTTGGATTTGTTAAACTGAAACTTAGTTGAAATCCCGAGTTTGTTAAACGAGTTTCGTGATACACGTCTCTGCTCTCGAATAGGTTTTGTTCAGAGCATTAGTTGCCACGGTAATTGAGCGACGCTCATTCTGATCTCGGTTTCTGGAACGGAAATAGCACCGATTTTGGATAGTAAAACGGGATTACTTACTCAACAAGCGACCCATTTCACGAAACCGGTTTAACAAATTCGCTGTTGGAACGTAATTTAAGATTTAACAAACCCAAGCAAATGTAATCCTAAATGAACAATATTACGACGCTGACTACCAACAATCTATGTCGAGCCAGGTTTTCTTACTGAAACCAAGATTACTTCCCGAGCGCGTGCACATAAAAGCGTTCCGTGTGCAAAAATCAGCCAATCGCGTAAGCAGGGACCGCATTAGGTCTACATATTTTTCGGCAGAGGAACAATGAATGGAGAAATACGAAGAACTTAAATTGATTACTAAGGCGAGGTGCAACGCCGTGGCTGCAGCCAAGTAAAGAAGGCGTGCTGGCAGAGGATCGGGTATGTACAGTTTTGTCATTAAGAAAATTTCAGTAACTTTTATTTTCCAATCATATGCACGATCATTTCTGTAACAAGTGCTTTGTGGTTTTGTTCTATTCATTATTCTTGGTCTTTTAATTCATTACCCTTTTTTACGATTAAATTAATGTCACCGTTCAAAACCCATTTAATATTCCTGTATCCATCACTCTCACTCCCTGAAACATAAACGCGCGAGCGCACACACACACACACACACACACGCGCAGTGTTAATATTAATATTCATATCTTTGGGAGGACTTTCTATTAATTTCTATGGGCATGACCCTAATCCTAACTATTACAACACTTTCCCTTACCTTGCCCTAATCTTAACCATACAAGTAACCAAACAAAATACCAGACTTCGGCTCTGTCAGTTTCTTGATTGCATTCATAGATTTTTATAAGACTTCAATAACCAGAAAATACCCCCCCCCCCCATGGTAATAGTAAATATATATTATATAGCAGTATGTGTGTGTAATGATATTGTGGGGAAATGTATTTAATGCAAACTTAAAAGCCTAGTCCATACTTCGTCTTTTCGATAGTCTTTATGGTCCGTGCGAACACTGGTGTACATAAGAACTTCCAGTAATGCATTAGTCTGAGGAAGGAGACTGTCGCGGACTGCGCATGCGTACATCAATGGTCTTCCATCAGACCGGGAGCCTATATCACGAGACTGGTTAACAAACTTAAGCGCATGAGATTCGGCTTAACATAACCACATAAATGCAATCCGAGATAAACGATATCATGATGCTGCTTATAAGTAATCTGTGTCTAGCCAGGCTTTCTTGCTGAAACCACCTCACTTCTCCAGCGCGTGCACATAAAAGCGTGCCGTGTGCAACGATCACCCAATCACGTAAGTATGGATCGCAACAGGGATAATAGTGGCTTTGTCCCATTTCTTCCACTTGGCAGCGTTCATGTGCGCAAGTATTCAAGGGTGTCCCGTTCCTCGAATAACCTAAGTGCAGCGCGCTTGACGTGCACTTTATCCACACTTTGGCAAATACCACATGGAAGCACATGAACCACAATGCACCGCGAAAGTGACGACTAATGTTTACATCTAACACGAGGAAGTCAGCCGGGTTTATTAGAGCCAAATATACTTCCAAAGAAGTTTCAATGTAAGAGTATAAAGAATGCTTACACAGCCTAAGGTACAGCGGACAAGTCTAATCGTAACCAAGACAATTGACAGCATAGTTGTAGCGTGTCTCTTTGCCTATTCAGATATCCAGTTTGTCCCATTGTTTTCAATGAATACCCGCGCACAGACACTATACGTACATATACGCACTTGGCGTCATGCGTCATAAGACGTCACCATGGTTGGGTCTCCGCAAATCACGTATTTACTACAATACATCTACAAGCGAAGTATTAGTAGACAAGCATACGGAAATCCATCATCCCAGAACAAGAAAAAATTAGATAAAATAGTACATTAAATAAACATAATTAAAAAAGAAAATAGCGGGGGTGGGCCATTAATTATATTAATATATCGCCAACTGGGTACACAATACAAGGACATTCTTATTTTTTCAGGGCCTTAAAACACACCTGGAAATCCTAAACAGATAACACACTGTATTATCATAGCACGCTTGTCCACCCTTTGTGCAAAAAGTGTACTATAGCGTACTTTCTTAAACAGTGTACTATAAATGTCCACATTTTAATCACACTACACTGTTTTGGAACAACTTACTTTAACTTAAGTATATTTAAGTAGAAGTATTTTAAAATGTAATATAAATACACTAAATTCTACTTTAGTGTGTAATTTTGGGACACTTCATAGTTCAGGAATATTAAATGTTTAAATGTGCACTCTAAAACACAGTGATGTGCTAAAAAGGTATATATTTAAATTAGTGCTGTCAAATGATTAAAATTTTTAATCAGATTAATCACAGGGTTGCTGTGGATTAATTTCGATTAATCACTATTAAATTTCATTCATTTTTAATC
>JAODKE010000068.1:11992328-12003205 GCA_026779605.1 Mormyrus hasselquistii
GTCATTCTGCACTGCAGATGGCTTAATTGCGTTAAAATTTTTAATCAGATTAATCACGATGATGAATTAATCCGCGTTAACCTGTTAATTTTGACAGGCTTAATTTAAATGCAACCTGTGTGTTACATGTAAAGGTCACTGAAAGACATCACTTACTGACTTATGCACTTATATCACTTACTGTAAATAGGACAGGAGTAAGCTATTATTCGTACAATCTGTACTTCTAAGAAATGTGCTCTAACCATACCTTTAAACAGTGCATTTCCGATAGCTATGCGTGAGTACTTCAGTACACTAGAAGACATAAATAGTATGTTAATGTCATGGTACACTCCTCAAATTCATGGTGTTTTTCTGTTAAATTTATAATGTACAACACAGAGTGCTCCATATTTGTGTGTATGCTACTGGCAAATTTTTCCTACTGGATAATGGTTATGTTAACTAGTTGTCAGCTATGAACAGACTCACTAACCAAGGACATTCACTGCAAGAATACACATGAAAAACAAATAAGATGTTGGGGATATTCATAACATGTGTGCTTGTTTATAATAGTGCATTAAAATTACAGTAGTGGCCAAAATTGTGGCATCCCTTCTAATTTTTAGAACTTTATTCCAGTTACTTATATAATTGTCCAATGTATATTTGTAAACATACATCAACATTCTTTAATTGTTTATAACATTACTGCCAGTAGTCATGTAGTAATTTGTAAAGTATAATGCCAAAAATGCTAGGTGTTTCCACAATTCTGGCCACTAGTTTATATTATTGGAAAAAACATTCTTTCAAAATGCACAAATGCAGTATCTTGGGTTAAAAAAAACAAAACAAAAAACTGACACGCAAATGTTTGAAGGATTTTGGAACATCAGAGTAAAACCCCCAGTGTTGAATTAACACCTACAGTGTTTATGAGTGCAACTGGTTTCAAATGAATACTGTAAGAACCCAATAAACACCATAGGTGTCATGACCTGCGCGTCCAGTCCTCGTGTGTGCCACGCCCCCTCATCATCCACGTGTGCTTCTCTGATTGTGCCCAGCTGTTCCCTGTTAATTCGGCTTGTTTAGTGTATATTAAACCACGTCCTCCTCAGTCTTTGGTCGGTCATTGTTGTATTGTTGCGTGCCGCTTACCCTTACCCAGTAAAACCTCGGTCACCCGCTCTTCTGCTTGCTCGCCGGCTCGTTCACGGCAAAACGTAACAATAGGATTTTAAGACTGGAACTTTTACTGGGTATAACAAGCATAACATCAATGAATTAACGGTCACTGAACTAACATATCTAACCTACCTTAACTAACGTACTCCCTCTCTGGACCTTCAAGAACCTTCTGCCTGTAGTTTCGTTTACCTTAATCTCAATTTTTGTTATTTGTCTTTGGTTCCATGTCTGTGTGTCATCCGTGCCTGATGTCCTTCCTTATCCAGTTACACACTGTCTCACTCAGTCAAACAGGCATCTTTATCAGCACCAGGCTTCATTGTGCTCCTTCACAGTCGGTTTCACTGTTGCGTCTTAAGGTGGTCCTGATTTTTGATGGAGATATACCAGGAAATTGTGTTACCACTGTGTCTGGAAAACAAAATGGCAATTGGTACAGAAGTAATCAGCAATGATGTCGAAACAACTCTCGATAAAAGTGAAGGCCTTATAATACGATCTATGCCAAAAAAAAGTTAAATGACCAGTTATCTGAATGAACTGATTAATTTAGAAAAAAAAAGTTACTGAATTTAAAATAAGTTCAGAATTGTCAAAAATTGTTTCTCATTTACAACTATTTATTTCAAAACTACTAGTGAACACATCTTTGCATTGTAAGGGCTTTACAGTCTAAACAGATCATTTAAGCATGCAATGTTTCTCATTATTTTGATGAACAGTAAAATAATAAACAGACTTGTGGTAAAAGTTTATAAGACAATGGGAAGTACACTTTCATAAAGTGTGTACTGAAAAATACAGAAGTTTTCCTTTAACATATTCATACATACTGATGAGTGCATTAACCTTTTCAGGATCCAAAGGACTTTCTTTTCTGAAAATCACAACAGCCAACTCTTTGAGCAAAAAAGTGGACATTACTGTTCTTGAAAAACGGTCAAACAGTCTTTTTTGGAACTCAGTCCTCCAGTATGGCTGATCTGCCCCAAACACTACAGCATACAATTTTGGGTGAATAGGGTGTGATCTGTGATCGCCCCAGTGTCACTTCAATTCAGTATAGTGTCCTGGAGAGTTATTTCTTGACTCGAATCACCTGCGTGTTCTTACTCTTTCTGCTGATTTAGATGCCACAGCTGAAGGGACTACTGCATAATCCATAATGGTGACGGTGACGCGGAAGGAATCTTAATTGCTTCTACTACTTTTCATGTTTACACCATGTTTGGCAACTATATTGAGACAAAAGCACGCCGTATACCACTTACCATTTGACTAGAAGCTTCAATGAAAAGTACAACAAACCATAAAAAGTAACACTACAACTGCAGTTCATATACCTTTCAATTCAGATGACCGCCAAATCCATGTCAGGGGGTCCCGATGAGCTACTTCAGGTTTTACAAACATCTTTAAAACTGAAAGGCTCCTGCGTTTGCCTAATTACTTCAGATCTTTCTTGTGCTTTTACTTGTTTGGTTCCTTGATTGAATGACTCAACCAGCTGATTCTTATTAACATTATTGACACGTGCATGATTATAGGAGACTGACCAATCAGCACACAGCACGAACTCAGCGCTAAAGTATAATACCAATCTTTTCATTTGAAATAGTAGTTTGCAAATCCTCATAGTGCCCCCCCCCCCGACATGGATTAGATGGTCAACCTACTTTCAGTACTAAAAGTACATCTTCATCAACCATAAACTTCTCTTTTGGAGGGTGCAAAAAGAGCTGCCATCCCTCTCATTTGCAAATTTCTCATGTTCTCACATTCTAGGTCTGTTGGGGTCTGTGTAAAAACAAGTCAAATTCACTCGAATTAATTCCATCGAAAGAAAACAAACCTCCAAAACGCAGGTCCTTCGCTGCAACTGTCTTAATTAGTTCTTTGCGGGTAAGAATCTGAACTTACGGAGAAGATGATGATTTGTGTAAATTTTCCATCACATTTGTCTTTAATGAGCATGTTGCTTTCTACTTTGACATAAAATAGTAAATAGCAAATTTGAATTTCTCCATCTCCTCCATGCTTCTCTTCCAGCTGTGATCTAACACGTACCGCAAATGTCCACTTTGTTTTTCTTTGCATATGAGTGGTTGTTAATATATACATTTTTCAGTTTAACTTTTTTCTTTGCACATTTTGGTAATATAGGCCTACTTTTAGAAGTGGTGCACTTTCATTTGTTGTAGCTCGAGCATGTTTTGTCCAAACAACTTTCTTATAATTCTATAAGTGGCGAAGTATATATTTTGAATGATTTATTTTGACTTTGATTACCAATAAAGTTCTGTTTTAATAAAAAATTGACTGTTGACTTAATCTCACCTACAACCATGTGTTTAAAGTAAATGCACATATTTTATTTAACAAAAGCGAAATATCACAGTACTGAACTACATAAAATGAACCATCACAGCAACAACACAATGATCCAGAAATGTAGTCACTACACATCAACTCTCTTCTCACCGATGCAGGCGTAGCTAATTTTTTTTTACCTTTATTAGTGTCCGCACTAATGCGTTTACAGAAAGATTGGTTGTCGGACAGCGCTGAGAATTTTCTCCCACTTCTGGGAAAAAGATCCGCTGTTTTGCCTTACTAAACGAAAACGTATTTGTGCGGACTTACCCTCAGCCTTATGGTTAGGGTGACAGATGGTGAAATGAATAAAACACTCAGAGGGTGGTTTGACACTGGTTAAGATCAAGAAACAAAGGTACACATCAGGGTAAAGCAGAATTTTGTTAACGGTGAAAAAAGTTTCACAGGTGCCCGAAGGTAACAAAAATTCGAAAATATTTAAAAATATTCTTGGAATTATGATGAAATGTTTTGATAGTACAGTAAGAATTAAAAAGTACACCACTCCCATATTTTTTAAGCTATATCTTAACAGTACATTGTAATGAAACTTTTAAAAAGTATACTTTAGAAAAACATTTACTTAATGTGTTAAAAACATACTTTAAAATATATTGTGGTACAGAGTACGTTAACAAATATATTGTGAAAAATCAAGTATACTGTAATTCTTCCTAAAAACAGTACCAGTCAAAAGTTTGGCCACGGTAAGCCACCTACAAAGGAGAGTGATAGTGTCATGTCACACGACCGGGCCCACTCTCTTAAACTAAACCCAGTACAAAAGGTTTTGGAGGAGTTTGACCAGAGAGGAAAAGAAAAGCTGCCAATGAGTGCTCAGCATACATGTGGGATCTCCTTCAGGACAGATGGAAATGCAACCCAGGAGACCGCCTCAGTCCCTGAAGCCACTGGGGTTAAGGGCCTTGCTCAGGGGCCCCGCAGTGGGATCCCTTTGCTGACCCAGGAATTTGAACCGGCAGCCTTCGGCGTTCCAACCCATAGAGTTGCCCCCAACAAATTAATTTGTTTTTGTTTAATATTTTTTTGGTTATTTCATAATTTCGATGTCTTATTATTCTTCTAAAATTCAGAGAATAGTACAAATAACCATTTTTATTGGGTAGGTGTATCCAGACTTTTGACTTTTAAATCCTTTAATATATTTTTAAAAATATATCTTTGAAAAATATACAAAAAATGTACAACAAACTGCACTGTGACGTCGAGAGATCAGACAAGAGGTGGACCCCGTAGTGCGGGAGACAGGTTGTTTACTTCTATAACCAGGTATTACAGAAGTCAAGTACACAAGCCAAAATCGTGGTCGGGTCGGAAGCGGGGAGTCGTGAGCCAGGGAAATCAGTCCAACGAGCAGGCACAGGACAGGACAACAAGAGAGGAGGACGTGTAGTGGAGACGGGTCGGGATCGCAGGAACAGGCGGGCGGGCAGGGCAGATAAAAGCGTGTAGGCAGGCAGGCAGGCAGGCGAGAGCGGGCAGGTGGATAGAACAAGCAAGCGAGACGCAGGAGGCAGGGATGAGGGAAAGACGATGGACAGAGGACCGCTCAGTATGGCACATAACTATGGCAAAAATACTTCGCAACGCCTGTTGCGTGAGATCTGCTTAAATAAACCAAGGCAATTAGCGGTGATCCCCGTCAGTGGTGCGTCCCGCCCCAGTGGGCGTGACATGTACAAACAAGTATACTTCAGTTCAAGTAAATTTTCGTTGATATACTTTTAAAAATATACACAAAATACAACAAACTGTACTACTAAACAAGTATACTTTAGTTCAATTATGACTAAGTACACTAAAGCTCATTTACATTTATATTACACTTCTTAAAGTATACCAAATGAGTTTGAAAAAATACACTCATAGAAAACGTATTTTTATTACACTTCGTAATTGTAGTTGTAGTACATTATTAATATACTTTATTATACTATACAAGGGATGGGGCGCAGCCAGTGTTTCACTGCAGCGTAACAGAGAAGTATATTATGGGGAAATACGAAGAATTCAAAAGTACAATAACGAAGAGTGACACCGTAGAAAGACTTGCTAGCAGCGGATCGCCAACAGTGTAAACAGACGGATACAGTTTTCCTTAAGAAAGTTAAATGAAATCGTACTTTACCATTGCCATTTTACACAAGTATGAGTCCAGGTAGGCATACATTAGAATACTTCTTTTCGCCTACGCCATCTAGCTATCCATGAGTCGCATGGCAATGACAAATGTCATTAATTGTCTTAAATTCTAAACGTATGCTTTGCAGTTTTTGTAAGTATTCTTAGTCTTTTTATTCATATGCATTCTCTTTATTATTCAGCATTGAATTAACTTGTCACCCTTCGAAGTGATTCAATATTCAACCCATTAAAAAAAAAAAACTCGGGGACAGGCAGTGTGCCAAAATGGTGATCACCGCGGTAGTGATAACGACTCCTACGATATCCTATAACTTTTTTTTTTCCATCCTATAACTAAAAGTGAATTTTCTGGGACTTTTGCGCGTTAGTACTGCAGGACTCTCACGTTTTTAAGACAAGCAAGAGTAACATTCCACAGGATGCCTTTTTATTGGTTGTTGTGTTGCATTTTACCCAGATATAATATTTTCTGATTGGCTATTTTGTAGGCTCTTTCTTTTTTTGATTGGATGGTAAGTGTCAGGACTCCAAAGGAGACTCGCTTGTTTTATAGTGAGACGCTACTGTGCTGCGGTCTGAGAAATATTGGGCGCTGCGGCATATTAGCCTACAAATTATTTTTCCGCGTGATAAATACAATGTGTGGCGGGAGTGCGTGACAAAAGACTGAAAAGAGTGTCTGTCACGCTCAATGCGTGACACTTCAGAGCCCTGGTACTGCGTGGAATTCCTGTTGTTGCTGAACGTCATTGTTCAGTAATGGAACCTACAAGAAAGATCGCGTTAATGTCCTCGTTTTGCAATAACATCGTCCCATAATGTAAATGTTTTTTCCAGATAATCATACCCAGATTTTTTTGCTGTGTATTATTCTTCTGTATTGATTTGCAATAAACTTAGTATTCTGATGTTCACATGTATAATCTTTTTATTTCAGTGGTTTTCAAACTATGGTACACTTCCCAGTGTTACGACAAGGGACAGCAGGCTGACAAATCGCCATGTCTCAATCCCCATCATGCTGACACCTTCGCTGTTTCATAATAAAAATCAATGAACCCCCCTGTCTAGTTCATTCAAAAGCAGTCTCAGTTCCTGGTTACAGAAGCAAGCATTCTTATTTTATAATCTTCCCCACATACATGTAGTGCCATATAGATTCTGGTAACCTATTATAACAATAACCTCAATGACATGAGAAGATGGTAGTGGAGCTACTCCGTAGGAATTTACAGTGATGTTTTCACATGCTGTGGCATATCGTGTTTAAATCATACTGGTCACCGACCACATACCACATCTTCACAGATGTGCTCTAGTTGGACAACCTGCAAGTTCAGCACTTCATTCCCCAGAAGCACCTGCGCCCATACGTTCCTTCCGGTTGCATCTTGTCTGCTCAGGTCTGATCATGTTGGCATATGGTGTAGTACGGTTAGTTTCATAGTATTATTATTTGTTGAAGCAGAACTCTTCCCCTCAGAATACGAATTTTAGTAGAAGTGGGTTTAATTGTTTATTTTGTCAGAAACATTGTAGCTTGGACCATACAACCTTACTGTGATATCGAGGTTTCTGCCGGTCTTTCATTACTGTTTGTCGCAATCTGCTGGATTCAACCCTTCACAGGCACTGTCATGACCTGAGCAGCTGCTTTCCAACTGCCGGAGTCCCGTCGGAGCCGAGTGAGTACCTCTTCTCCCGGCATTACACCGAACAGTAACTGTCTGATCACTATACTAATGACAGTAGCCATTGACCTGCACGGATGAGAAGTGAAGTCTGTTTTTTTACTTTTACAAAGGATCAAATATAAAATGACCTTATTTTTTAAACATTATACTGGGATTTGTGTTGTATATAAGCATCTTTCTTTAATGTAGTGCTTTGGAAAACAAAATATACGTATGGTGGGTCTATCGTTACGGAAAACATGACTGGTGGAATTTGAAGTCTAAAAGTGAGAATAAACGGCTGTTTCTCTTACCATTCAACGAATATAGGGCTTTCCTAGGCGTTACACCCTTATTCCATTGTTTTACAGGAATGCAGACAGTCAGGTCGGTACCAACTCCAATGGTATGATTGAAAGAGATACAGAAAATAATCCACCTGATTTCTACAGGCAGTATGAAATTACGTCTTCGGGATTGAATTCTGAAACTAACTGTTATAGTTAAACTATTTTATTAGCCTGCATTTTGGTTTTGGTTTTCTTCGCTCTAAGTTCACTTTTTTTAAAATATAATAAATTAATAAAGTCAATCGTTTTAGGTCGTTTAGGTAAAAATGATGAAAACAGTTGACTGTACAATAAACGTGTCCACTTGATGTTGCAGTTTGCCAGTATTCATTTCATACTAACCACATTTTCTGGAACTGAGATGTGTCCTGTTTTCTTATAGGGTGTGCATTGAGCTTCATTTTTATGGACATCAGAGGGGAGAGTGGTCAGGTTTTTGTGAAGATTAACGCAGAATAGTGATGGCATTAGTACTGCAATGGCTGCATGGAGTGGCCTATGTGTTCTGGAGGCTTATTGTGTTAATCCGGAAAAAGCTTTCTGGGTGTTTTCAGAAAAAAAAAATACGCAGGACAGAAAAGTACTTTTTCTAGGGCAGCAAGGCTTAATGGGTTTTACAGCTATCTAGATCCCAGTATCTTTGTGCAAAAAAAAAAAAAATAGATTGTGAGTCAGGAAGCACTCATATATTGTGGGAAGTAGTCTTCCCAGTGATCTGCAGTGATCTGCAGTGATCTGCATGATGGCTTGTTGTAGGTTACAGTGTGTCTGATAAGCTACTCATTTAGAGGTTTCTTCCTCCCCCCACAGTATGATGGAAGATGGGAAGAAGACCCAGATGGTCTGAGCCCTTCCACTCTTGGTGAAGGAACATCCCAGGACAGCTATCTGTATGGTGTCCCCATTTGGAGACCTGGAGCCACCCAGTATTTGCTGACACTGTGAGCTGGATGATAGTCGTGTGTGCTGCCAACTGGCAGATGAAGAGCAGTGTTGTCCACAATCCCTTCAAGGTCTGAGTGGCTTGCTCCAGATAGGAGGGTCGAGGCCATGTTGGCTAAGATACAGGAGGGCTTGGTAAAAAAATCCTTTCTTCTCAGTGAACATGGCACATTATTAGGCTGATCTTAGTCTGTTGGCCTAGCAAATATAGAAAAATAGGAGGGGAGACTAGTTACCTCAGTGCTCAGTATATTGTGGCTTTTGGGACTGAAACAGCCATCTACAATGCACACAGTATTTTGCACTCATCTATACTGTGCCACCAATCGCCTATCTCTGTGTTTAATCTAACGGGACCCGGGTTCTTTGTCTTGTCTCAGCCTTCATATAGCTAATTAGTATCCCCAGAAGCATCTGGTCCAAAGTTTTTGTGGACCTTATCATAAAGCTTTTTTTGTGGCAAAGGGATTCAGTCTTTTGGGATGGTGACTCAAGTGATGTTGACTTTGTTGGACCTCTTTTTCTGTCTGAGGTGATTATAGGGAGCACGTTTCCTTGCGATGTGACAGGCTTTACAACAAGCAGAGAAGATGTAGAGAATTGCTTAGATTTTAGTCCATCCAGCAAAGTATCTGTATAATGCTCAGTTTAATATTCCCTTTCAGGAAATGTTGATTTTTCTACACCGCCATTCGGTTCTAGGTTACCTTGGCATGGGGTTTGACACTGCTGTCTTGTAGGTGAGACATTTTGATTATGTTCCTCAGACTGTGGCGCTTGACATGTTGTGATGAAAACTTAAGGAGAACCACATTCTGCATTTGGTTTGTTTCAGAAGGTAATCCAGCGCTTGACACTGCTGTCCTCCGGCACCATGCGCCTGTTCCTGCGCTGCTTCCGGCTGTGCCCCGGGCGAGGCCGGCTAAGGCTGCCTACAGGCCTCCGGGATCTGTGGAGTTACTGCAGGCTAGTGCTCAGGTCCCTGTACTTCAACACCCTCACCAACACCGATGTGGTCATGGATTCACTTTTTGAACCTGTGTTTTGGATTGTGGACCATCTTACTCGCTGGTTTGGCATGGTCAGTGTCGACCTCAATCGCGCATTTTGCCGTCCACGTGTTTCTGTGTCTGTAACTTTGTCCCGTCTTTGGTTCAGGTCTTTGTGTGTCTGGTGGTGGTTCTCACCAGCTCCATCCTCATTATCGCCTACTTCTGCCTTCTGCCCATGGTGCTGGACACCTACCCCATTGCCTGGATTGTGTGGCATATTTGCTATGGCCACTGGAACCTGGTGATGATCGTCTTCCACTACTACAAGGCCACGAGGACATCCCCCGGACACCCTCCACAGGTATAACATTCATTTTGCATGGGGTTTCCAACTCCAGTCCTGGAGAGCTATAATCCAGTAGGTTTTCTATCCTACCTGGCTTCTGATGAGCCGCAGTTGTTCCTAGTATTTACTTGAGAACAGGTGTGGCTCATCATAAGCCAGGTAGTATGGGAAACCTACTTGGCAGAAGCTCTCCAAGACTGGAGCTGGAGAGCCCTGCTGTACAGGGTAGGCATATGTGTCTGTGAAATCACTCAGCTGATCTTTCACTGTTGAGCCTTGAGCAAGGCCCTTAACTCAATTTCCTCAAGTTGCTTCAAGCTTTCTGAAGTGTACCACTTTGGATTAATAGCATTAGCTAAAAAATAAATGTCAATGTTTTCAGGTGAAATCTGACATTCCAGCAGTGTCTGTCTGCAAGAAGTGTATAATTCCAAAGCCAGCCAGAACTCACCACTGCAGCATCTGCAACAGGTAGCTGTATTTTTGCTGTAATTTTATCTACAGAATGAAGTACTAGCATGTTGTAGCAAGGTCAATGTGTGTGCGTGTGTGTGTGTGTGTGTGTGTATAGATGTTGCCAAATATGTCAAATTTCCATTCTTCTACAGATGTATTCTGAAGATGGATCATCATTGCCGTATCCTTTTCCTGGAAATGTTTAAACTAGACTTGCTCACAAGAACAGCCAAATCTTGATAACTTGATTACCTGCTTTCATCCGTACAAGCAGTGTAAAAATCTGTTTTCCAGTCATGTTTTTATCAATTAGGCTAAACCAGAGGTGGTTCTAGATTTTAGGTTAGTTCTATTATTTATGTTTGTGTATATAAACTTTTTACTTTCTCAGGTTATT
>JAODKE010000068.1:12009047-12020067 GCA_026779605.1 Mormyrus hasselquistii
TGTGTGTGTTGGTGCATTATCATCCTGATACGCGGCACCGCCTTCGGGGTACAGTGTTTGAACCACTGGGCGAACATGGTCCTCCAGAATGGTTCAGTAGTCCTTGACTGTGACACATCTATTTAGCCCAAATCATTACTGATCCACCCCTGTGCTGCACGCCTCTGTGGGGCTTCTTCACCAAATCTCCCAGGTGTATGAAAGACGGTGAAGGTGGATTCATCAGACGACAATACATGTTTGATATTGTCCACAGTCCGAGATGGCACTGCTGGCACCATTGAAACCGACGTTTGGCATCAGCGCTAGTGATCAGGTTCCTCTATAGCCTGAGCATGAATACTGACCCTGTGGAGCTTCCAACGAGCAATTTTGGTGGAAACGGGAGTTGAGGTGCACATTTAATTCTGGACGAGTTGGGCAGCTGTTGTTTTATGTTTTGGATACAATCCAGGTTAGTGCCCGGACCTCCCTGTCAGACAGCTTCCTCTTGCATCCACAGTTACTCCTGTTGGATGTGGTCCATCTTTCCTGGTGGTATGCCGACATTACCCTGGATACCGTGGCTCTCAGCATACCACAAAGACTTGCTGTTCTGGTCACAGATGCACACCAACAATTTGTCCTCTTTTGTCCTATTTGAACTCTGATATGTCTCCCAGATATGTGGATCGCAATATTTTATGTACGGCTGTGCTACTGCTCTGCTAATTCAACCTTCAGTCTCTGCTCTTTCAGAGAGAATGAGCAGTCAGTGAAGACTGGACACCAGGCCGCTCATATATAGGTGTGAACATTATGTTGACCAGTGTTTGTTTCATTGTCCAACCCTTGTATTTCCAGATATGGTTGATCAGTAATAACATTCTATATATGTCAAAGGACTAAAAATTCATTTTTAGTTTACATGCAGCTCAGGAAATCTCAAAGCTGGACATGAGCACATTTGTCAGGTTTATGGAGGAAGGGTTTCAGCATATCTCTTGTCTGATTAACACACCTCCATGCATGGGACAGGTTATATAAGTCCTTAAAGTCAAATTGAATTTGTTAATGGTTTATGGTATAAAAACAAATGAAGAAGTTGTGTGTGTGCATGCCTGCGTGCGTTATTCAAACGTGTACAGTTTTACAGAACACACCCCTGTCAGCCTCAGATCATACTGAAATTAACATAACATGTAAAGTTTTTCTTTGCCTGACATAAGAAGCCCTTATTTTCTGAAGTATTATTTGTGACACAATTACATGTGAATAATTATACAGAATATTACGTACATGTGAAGCTCTATGATCTCCACCCTAAGTGGTAAAATGAACTTTTTATACATTTATATTATTTTTCCTGAGCAAATGCATGTGCAACACTATTTTGCAGTTAATCTACCGAAAACCTGGCTAGAGGTGCCCTTTTTAAAACAATTCACCGTTTGTGGTTTTAAATTGGGTCTGAAACCCTCCAGCACTGTGCAACGGGTTACCCCGTACCTGTTATTGCGCTAAAGTGACACTGACCTGTGCTAAACGTGCCCCCTATGACGTGCGTAATTGTGTCGGTGATCCGTAGTCAACACCTTGACTAGTCTTGCGCATGCGCGCTTTGAAGCTTCCCCCCGCCACCACCAGGAAGGAAAAGGAACGGGAGCCTGGATGGAGAGAAGCAGGGAAAGAGTGGAAATCCCACAAAAGCTGGACTTCTACGCTCGTCCAGGTACACATTGCATTTTGCGGACAATAACACGAAGAAGGCTGCCTCTCCGCGATCTGTATGTGGGTCTCCGGGAAGGCGAACTTTTCCAGCTAACCTATCTTTTTGGGAATTAAGGTAGAACCTCGAGAAAGCTGTCAGGGCGAAAGTTAGGTTGACGATGCCGATAAGCTGTGTAATGCACGTTAGCTTTGCCCCCTACGCAGTGTTTTGCACCCCCGCACATCTCTGCAGATGTGACCGCAGGCTGGTGTACAGCGCGCGCGACCTGACAGCTGCGGCTGCGTTCGCGCTGTGTGCACATGTAAAATAAGTACATCATCCCGGAGTGCAATAATTAGCCAGCAAACAGATTATTAGCCACCAACACGAAGTCGCTTTGCTGGTCTCTTGTTTAGAAAAAAAGTCAGCTAAGTAAGAATCGTGTGCTGGTAATATTTGGCTTTATTTATTATATGCTGGCTTGGCTGATATGTCGGCTGCAGGTATAAGTACTGTAGTTCAGTGCACTTTGCGCGATTCATGACTGTATTTTAAGATCTGGCTGATTGATCACCCGAAATAGGTGTGGTTTTTATGGCTGATTGAGATGCTGATTGGGATCCACCACATCTGACAACCATGGGAGGTTGTATTGGAAGAGAAGGTGGGAACAGATCATCCAGGACCGGTAGAAGAAATGGGAGAAAGGGGGGAGGTAAGCTTCAACCGTGCCTCGTAGGTCGATGGCCTGGTGGTACATTTTTCAGGCTTACGTGTTGCTGTTGGGGGTTCACACCCCTTCGTGAGATTAGGAAACCTCTGTGTTAATTATCAAATAAGTTAGATGTTCTGTCCCATCACACATCATTTAAAGGTACTGAAGTTATGCTACTCATGATCTCTTGACATGTTATATATATGCCTCTTTGTTAACAGTGTTAACCAGTCTTCACTAGTAAGAATGACTGTACAGTCTGATGCTCACCATGCTGGATGACTGGTATATTTCTTGCATTGGTTTTTTTCCCCCCAGAAGTAAGCTAGCACAGTGGGTGTGGCCTAACATCTCTAGGATTAGGGATTTTAATGCCCGTGATCCTCCTGTATTGTGCAGATTTCCTTCTGTAGTCCAGTGACATGCGTTTAGGCTATTTAACATAGAGTTTGACTGATTGTGTGATGGTGCCCTACAATAGACTGGCATCATGCCCAGGGTGCATCCCTGCCTTGTGCCCTGTGCCGCTGGGCATAAGCTCCACCTCCTGTAATTGATAAGTGTTTAGAAGATGGATGGATTGTTTTTTTTCCCCTTTGTACTATTTCGGCGTTTTTTTCCCCTTTGTACTATTTCAGCAAAGTTGCCATTACTGAAGTTCATAATTGTAATATTGCATAATTTGGCTATCAGAGTTGGACATTTAAACCAGGGTAAAATTAACTAAAGCCACAATCTTTTTAATTTGAAAATTCCTAGCAACTTGAGCTGCTCAATTATGACAAAAAAAATCATAATCATGATTGTTGTCAATATTGCGATCACAATTATTTAACACAATTACTCATTGACCTCGGAAATATCATGCATTTACTGAACTTTGAAAAGAAAACTTGTCTTTTTAACAGTGGATTACTTTCATCTGAGAAAAAAAGGGGCTGGAAAGGTGTGTGCTGGATTTATAACACAAGACAGAAGGGCAGCATCATCACAAAAAGAAATGCGGTAATCTTTGGTAGTCAAAATCACAATTAAAATTAAAATATGATTAATTGCCCAGCCCGACTATAAATAAAATGGGTGGTATGAAGGTAATATGGTATTTGGTGGTATGAAGGTAATATGGTGTTTGGTGGTATGAAGGTAATATGGTATTTGGTGGTGCGCCGTGTCCCTTTGCTGATATAACCTGGTTGTGAATGAACAGTGCTTGCTCAGGGTCACCATGACCTGTGTCCAGGCTTTACAACCATGGGATTTTTTTTTTTTGACACTTGGTTTGAGGTGTGGCTAATGGGATCAGGGCTCCTCCAAGCGCAGGCAGGTTTAACTGTGTCTGCTGAATAGGCAGGGGAGCTGGGTGCTTAAATTGATCTATTTCTGTGGCCTCTTTTCAAATGTCACTGGGTTCAAGCACACTAGCAAGAGTGATTGTGGGGTTCTAGCTCTGTAGTCCCGGGAGTTAGGGTACCATTACCACTTCTTCGATCCAGAAGGTATGTCCAACTGTTCAGGGAATTCTCTGTAAGCTATTTTCAGATTTAATAGCTGTTTACAGTAAATTTATTTCCGGTGAGGACAGCTTTATAAACTGGTGGTTGGAGTGGAGCGGTTGGATGTCACTTTCAGCAGTACTGGGATTTTAGCTGCTGCCAACTTAAGGAACATTGCGATGGGTGTCAGCCATTCTGGGAGCTACAGTCCCACCATCGCCGTTGTGCTGAAAAGTAAGTGATCCCGTGTTGGTGGTGTACTTTGTCAGTAAGTACTTTGTCGGTAAGTGTGAAGCATTGGGAGCTGAGGCTGGTTATTCTGATGATCTATAACCTGGCCCAGGTATTGTTACCTGGTCTCTTGTAGTAGTTATGCTTGCTCTGTGGTCTGTCAGTTGCTGGGGTAGTCTGTATTCCAGTCTGTCTAGCTCTTCCAAGCCCTCATGCTGGTGCAGTTTGGGTGGGGTGCTCATTGTGGAGTATATACAGTGCAGCTTCAAAGATCTTTTCAATCTGCTGGGTTAGAGCCAGGGGCTGAGTGATGTTTGTTTAACTTTAACCTTGGGGCGGAACGCTCTTCCGTATCGCCCCAGGCACATGGAAACTTCCATCCCTTTGCATGTGAAGTGACTTTGGTGGGTGGCCTTTGCTAGACTGGGTCACCGGGGAGCCCATGGCTGGGTTGTGGCCGATTCTTTGCGTAATAGAAACAATTGCGTTCAGTTAGAATGAGAACAGGCCTGGCAGTCCTCTCACTTTCTTTGGTTAGCGAGTGTCCTGTTTTTATTTGCATCATTCTAACATGACTAAGTATCTCAGGGTGTCAGGAAAATCTGAACAGTGCCAGTGGTGGGGGGTTCTTCCCTGATTTAGTAGCGCTCTGTTAAGCTGGTTGGTCAATGCGTGCCTGTGCCAGAAAAGAGATATTTGTGCTCCGTGACTGCAGAAGAGTCTCAGACACAAAGAGTTAAAGGTAGACGCTGCTAGTGGCGTGTCGGTAGCAGTGCTTGCTGTCTGAGTGGCTGCTTGGAGAGATGGAGGCATGTGGTAACTCCATGGCTTGGGTGGGGCCTAGTGATGCATGAATGACTGGAGTTTGCGGAGGTGCAGCCAACCTTCACAACGATAGTCAGCTTCAGCGTTATAGCCTCTTCCGTCATGGCGTCAGGTATTATGTCAGGTTACTCGGGTTTGATGATTGGCCGGTCAATACGGCTTCCATGGCAATAAGAGCATGCAAACATACATACATGCCTTTTGAATCATTTGGTTGTGGTTCTGTGTATTTCCCAGCCCAGTACTCTGGGACCCATACCCGGTCCACATTTTTGCTCCCTACCAGGACCTGGGGAACGAATTGTGAAACACTGGTTTAGTGAGATTGTGTATGGCCAGTGGTTTCACTGCAGACTTTAAAAAAAATGTAATCTGTGGGACTGGACTGGCAGGTGCTTTATTGATGGCTGGTCTGCTCAGGGGAAGAAACGTGTATTCGGCTGGTCTTCTAGGTGCAGGCTGAGGAGCAACTCTCAACTTTTTGGGTTTTTCAGTAGCTCGACAAAGTCACTTCATTCCAGTGGCTTCATGCCCTTCCCTGAATTCCTTGATATCTTAGGAGATGGTGGAAAATCCCATGGTGCCTGATTACTGTCTGTAATCTTCTGTGCTATAAATAGGTCTTTTTCACCAATGCCTGGGATGGATGGTTGCCATGGCAGCAGAGATTAGAGAGGGTGGAGCAGACCGTGCCCAGTGTTTGTACACAGTGAGCTCCCTGTCATGGGCTGGAGGGTGGGGCTGTGGGGGAGTAGAGCTTTCCGTTAGTCAGAAGTAACCACAAGAGTATCAATGAGTTTCAGATTCCAGGAAGGCAAACTATTGTGTCTTTTTAGGATGTAATTTATCAGCTTAAATATCGCTAGAATGTACTGAAAAAGACTTTTTTGGAGCTGAACATAGTGGCTGACACTAGCCTCAAACTAATCTGCCGTTTTAGTCTATATTTAATATAATCACTAATATCTTGTAAATGACTATCATCTGAAACAGTGGGGTGGCTCAGCACAGCTTGAGTACTGCACCAAATTCTCCAAATGGGTTACAGGGTCAGCAGCTATATAACTGTAATTCTCAAGGCATTGTGTGCCAGGTGTGAATTAGTCACTAAATATAAGACCAGATAACTGCAAAACCAGCAGCTTTGTTCATCATTCACCAGGAATGCATGCTGTAGCCGGGGATGCATGCTGCAGCCGGGGATGCATGCTGTAGCCGGGGATGCATGCTGTAGCCGGGGATGCATGCTGTAGCCGGGAATGCATGCTGTAGCCGGGGATGCATGCATAGCTTGGCCGCCAGACAGGATGCTATAGGCTCGCACAGAGTGGGCAAAACCTTTTAAGGGTCCACCCCAGTAATGAATCAGCGTCACCCAAACATGCAGCCTTTACCCCTTAACTTGGTGCATTAAATGGTCCATGCTTTCCTGTCCTGTCGCTGCTCAGTTATGATTCTACCTGCGACTACCCATATGCTCGCTGGTGACCAAAATGCTCGGCTGCTGTTCCATACAGGACGCAATGAGCCCCTGAAGAAGGAGAAGCCCAAATGGAAGAGTGAGTTCCCCATGACTGAGGGCCAGCTGCGCAGCAAGCGGGATGAGTTCTGGGACACAGCACCGGCCTTCGAGGGCCGCAAGGAGATCTGGGATGCACTGAGGGCAGCAGCGATAGCCCTGGAGAGCAATGACCACGAGCTGGCCCAGGCCATCGTGGATGGAGCTAGCATCACACTGCCGCATGGTAGGGAGCGGAGTAAGCCCAGTGTTTGCTTTTCACATGATGTGTTTGGCTAATAGGGTTGCAAAGGGGCACAAACTTTCCAAAAACTTTCCACGAGAAGTAGTGCTGCAAAGAGTGCGGGCTGTCAGATATGGCAAAGAGGGCAAACTGTATGAATAATGCAACATAGAATACGACAAATTAGCAGATGCTTATTTTTGAGTATTTTTATGCACACATAATTACTCAGAAGCACTTGGTTACACGATGTTATCACTATTAGTGGCATCAAGATTTTTTTTCCCCAACTACATTTAAGTTCCCTGTTATAGGCTAACCTGCATTTTAGCAAATTTCCAGTTTATTCTCATTAATTCCCATATATTCCCATTAATTCCCATGGAATGTTTCCAATGGAATTTTGCGACCCTATTGGATATTAATCCCTTATTTCTATACCGAGCTAAACTCCCGTGTCTTGCCGGTAGGGTCTCTCTCCGAGTGCTACGACGAGCTGGGTAACCGATACCAGTTGCCAGCGTACTGCTTGGCACCTCCAGTCAACTTGATCTCAGAGCGCTGTGAGGAGGAAGTGGTGGAGCAGCCCGAGCCGCAGGTCACCCACAAGAGGGAGTTCCAGCTGAAGGTGCGCCTCTCCACAGGCCGGGACCTGCGGCTCACTGCCAGCATGGCCAACACCATTGGCCAGCTAAAGAAGCATCTGCAGGCCCAGGAGGACATCGACGTTGCTCACCAGCGCTGGTTCTTCTCAGGAAAACTGCTCACAGACAAGACTCGCCTGCAGGACACCAAGATTCAGAAGGACTTTGTTATCCAGGTCATCGTGAGCCAACCCACTGTTCCCAAATGAGCTCGGCTGGATTGGCTTGGGTTGGGGGGGTCCTCCTGGCTGTGGTGCTTTTTCTTCGGGGCACATTGCACAGGTTAAAGGGTGAGGCTACCAGGGACAAGCAAACTGCTTCAGAATTTTCTGAGAAACTGCACCGGGGTGGAATCCCACACGCTATGCAGGCCAGTTGTCCCCTTAGTCTCTCAGGGACTGTGTGTACTGAGACGTCCCCTTTTATTTATGATGCATACCCCAAGTGTCCAGTACAAGACAATAGCAGGTGACAGAGAAGCGGCTGGAGTCCCCTGAGGCAGCGGTCTGCAGGCAGCACCAGGGCCCAGGTGCTGGCTACTCTCAAAGCGAAGCGTGTGAATGTACTCCTGGAGGCTGCTGGAGGAGTCTGACTTTGTTCACGACTGTCTGTGTAAGGAGGGAAGGAGAAAGTACTCAAAGCCTTTTTCTTATTGAGCCTTTTCCCTAACAATTCAGGTTTGGGATGTATGGTAGATGAGTGAAGGGATGTCTATGCAGTTGCTCTGGGGGATTCACTCCTCTCTGCTCCACAGTTCTTCGGTTCTCCATGGTTTTATGTCTTGATGTCTTAGCTGCTATTCCCCAAGGATCAAGGAACATTGGGGTCACCTGGCCTTTGGAGATCTATGAGATATTAGTCACTTTGGAAAGCACGCCAGTGCAGTCAGTAATTCTACTGAAACGACAAGCCATCTACATGAATCCCGTGTGTGTGTGTGTGTGTCGTGACGTTTCCTGTGTTTTCCCAGAGCATCTCCTGAATTACAGTCTGATGTTCTCTTCTGCTTTCCTCTGCTGTGAGCTTCACAGTGCACTAATTTAAAACTGTCGCCGCACATGCTAGAGTGTGCAGATCTGCATTAATGTGCGTCAGATTGTGCGTGGCTCTGTGTTGCAGGTCAAGGACTTCTGCCCACCTACATTCATACTCATTACAAGTCTAGTCCTAATACCTTGAACAGGTAGCGCTTGATATCTTTTTTTTTGAAGTCACGTAATAATACTGTACATAGTGGTTCTGTTAGCATATAGCACATTTGAAGCATGTAGCAGTCTCATTTAATCCTTCAATAACCAAGTGGAATATCAGTCCAGTCCTGTGGGTAAAGCGATACACGTCTTCGCATCCCTGAACACTTTGAGTCTACATCTGCATTGCTGCTTAATTCACATTAAATAATCACTTCATGTTCCCGTGTTAGTGTGTCGAAATGTTTCTCTTAAAGGTCATGATTTTATCATCAGTGTGTGGAATGAAGTGTTGAGGTAGTGTCTTTTTTATGATAAACCCACTAAGGGAAAGAGATTGCTTAATTTAAATCGTAAACCTTTTATTTCCTTGATATGAAAGGGTGGTCAAGGGGCAGTTTCCTGACATTTGACAAAATGTAAAGGAATGCAACCCTGTGTGTTTAGAATGCTTTAAGGATGTGACTGGAATATTAAAAGATGATTTCTAAATTTAATGTGTAGTTTTTTGAATGTGAGTATGTATGTTAAACAGATTCAGTGATGTTTTAAACTATTATAATATAGTGTACTTTTATTAATGGCCTGTCACCGTTTACGATGTTGTAGATGCTAGGCCACATTTGAATATTTTCACCTGTTTTAAACATTTGTGCCATCTAAAAATAATTTGAAATTCACCTAATTAAGCCAAAAGAACAGACAAAATAGGACGAAAAGCGGATGCAAGGAAATGCACTCCTTATGTAGGAGGGGTCTCACAGCAGGGGGCCAAGGGCGATGGGATGGGGGGCTCTCGGTAAAATTGGTTGGTTCTCCGTGAATTGTGCATGACCATCTATTAACAAATGGGGCACACGGCTTTAGGTCCTGTGTGGCGTGATAGAAAAAAAATCGTAACGTGGCGCCCCCGTGTGGCTCAGAAAATCACAGCACAGTATATGGCACACGGTGACGTCAAAGTCAGAGCGACAATCCGGCTGCATGGTCCACGCGCAGCGCTGTTCCCCGGTTATCCTAGCATTCACCTATCCGAGTTTCACCAGGCATCATGGTGAAATCCGGAAAACTTCGGTCTGGGACCGCACAGAAACTGAAGCGATGGAAAAAGGGACACAGCAGCGACTCCAACCCGCAGATCAGCCGACATCGTCAGGCAGCGAGAAGCCGGTTCTTTAGCCGTCCGACTGGTAAGCTGAAGGAGACATACGCGCTCTACAGAAGAGCGCTGGGCTCTGGGCCTGCGCCGCACACGTGGGTATACAGCAAGGGGTCGGATCCGAGAAATCAGTTTGCGCTACGGGTTTCTCTGTACAGTTGCTGCTGTCGTTCAACCTGGACTTATTAAAAAAAAGTTCAACATGTCTGTTTCAAAATATACTTATATTTAACTATAACTGTGTAACAAGCTTGGAAAATATTTACGTTCTTCAAAAAAACATTAACATTTAACGCTTATGTGTTTCTTCTAAGGAACACAGAAAAAAAAACGTAATATCAATATGTCTCGTATGCCAACACTGTTTTAGATGTATTTATGTTAAGTGTGTCACTGAGACATTTGTCCTTATATAAAGTAAGTTTTATTTGTTGAATTCTCTTTCGGCCAACCCCCGGTCCCCATAGATCTGTGCTTGTAATCTTGAGTATCGATCGTGTCATATGAAGGAATGAAACCGTAACGCTATAGGCATGTTGTCATTTGCGTGTATTGTCAAGTGGTTTGTTTTCGTGCACATTTAAAGCACTATTAAAAACATTGTGATGTGTCTGGACATTTAACTCTGTAAATGATTCGATGTTTTTGCAGAAAAGAGTAATTTGACTGTGGATGCACTTAAGCTCCACAATGATCTTCAGACGGGAACCCTGGAGAAGGCGGAGCCTGACTTGGGAGATGCCTGCTCCATAGAAGAACCAGCTCTGTCAGAGCGCACCTCTGGGACCTTCCTGAGTGGCCTTTCAGACTGTTCCAACCTCACCTTCCACAAGGTCCAACGTTTCTGGGAGTCCAACTCGGCATCCCATAAGGAGGTCTGCGTCCTATTCGAGTGAAAATCAGCTTTAGCTGAGAGTGACGGGACCCTCGTAACAGCTGGGCTTTGTGTCTGTCTTGTGGCTCCCAGATTTGTGCGGTTCTGGCAGCAGTCACCGAGGTTATCCGTTCCCAGGGTGGGAAGGAAACGGAGACAGAGTATTTTGCGGCTCTGGTGAGTGCTTTTGTACCCGCTGATTTTACATTTATGTGCTGTGGTTACTTTGGCTCTGATGGTACAGCACCCAAGGTCCGGTGGAATCTTAAGTTTGATTTATATTTATGTGGTGAATCGACGCTGTAAGTACGGCATTGCTGTGGACTCTATGCAAAAACGGTGATCCGGACCACAGGAACTGTAATTGGTCTGCTTGGTAGCGTTTGTTATTTTATGGGGTCGAAGAAAGCAGGCATCCCAGGTGTAGTAATATCGCTGATTGAAACCGAAGCATTTA
>JAODKE010000068.1:12020114-12037360 GCA_026779605.1 Mormyrus hasselquistii
TTATGTAGCATTAAATATTAAATATTAAATAAAAAGCATTATTTGTATAGCATTAAATAACCCACCCCAGGCATCGTAGCAACAGCTCTGCAAAACACTCAGGATGGCAACACCAGTTTCACTTACCTCCATTAAGTTTATTTGTACTTTACAAGACAACAAAAAAAAAAATAAAAAGTAGATACTAACTTTAGAAGATGCAAAAAAGTGACTTTGCAGCAGCTCATATTTTTTCTGGAATTGTCTAAAGGAAGTTTGGAGCATCGCAAATGTAACCAGAACTCTATTAATGTTTGTTTTTTTCCTGTTTCAGTTACATGAATCAACAATTAAATATATAGCAGGAAGGAAAGACAATAAATGCATCTTCCACAAGTATATATCACCTAGCGTTTTGGTTGTGTAATTGCTGAGCAACACAGACACACCAACGCTTAAGTATAGATGCTTGTGATGGCTTAGGCCACTTGTATAGGTCAGAGCATAGACTCGACAAATAAGTTTAATTCAGGCTTTATAGTGGTGTAACAAGCATTTCGCCTCTCTGTGCTGCCAGATGACCACCCTGGAGGCTGTGGAGACCAGTGAGTCTCTGGCTGCAGTGGCCTACCTGCTGAACATGGTCCTGAAAAGGTGGGCATCCTCACGAGCTTTGTGAAATTTCCGTCACTGGAGTGAGCTCATGGTGCGACAGCGGTGTTGCCTGAGGGATTTGAGAGTCACTAGGAGCTCCTGCCACTTTCTCACGTCTGTCACGTCTTGACTGTTCTTCCCCAGAGTGCCGAGTCCAGTGCTGATGAAGAGGTTTTCCGATACAGCCAAGGCCTTCATGAACGTGATATCCTCCCAGGCTAATGCAGATTCGTCTTCAGCCCTGCGCTGGGTATGTGTCCCCGGGTGGCGCTAGCGTGATGATTCATGCGAAAGGTTGACTTGCTGTGACCCGGGTGTACTGATGCGTTGGCCTGTGTGTGTCCGTATTTAGATCCTGTCCTGTATGGCCACCTTGCTGCGGAAACAGGACCTCTCCGTCTGGGCTTATCCTTCCACCATGCAGATCTATCACGGTTTACTGAGCTTCACTGTGCACTCCAAACCTAAGGCCAGTGTCCCCATATTTCCCATAATGCTCCAGTCCGGTACTGGGCCACTTTTAACATACTGTCAGTGAACCGTGTTGATTCAAAACACAGCCTCAAGAATGATACTTCTGTCTAGAATGAGCCTCCTGTCACCTGTGCAGGTGCGTAAAGCCGCGCAGCACGGTGTGTGCGCCATCCTGAAGGGGAGTGACTTCCTGTTCAAAGACTCCGCCCCCTTGCATCACCCTGCGGCTGCAAACACAGCCAAGTTCTGCATTAAAGAGATAGAGGAGGCAGGAGGTGGGCGATGTGCTGGGAGTTGGGCTCAGAGCCTGTAAGTGCTTTGTGTTTGCGCCGCAGCCTTACGCTAAGACTTGTCGTCTTATCAGGCAGTAAAGAGGACACCACCACACTGCATGTGCTGGGCCTGCTCAGGGACATTGTGACTGGGTTTCCGGTCAGTGCTGTGAAGCAGTGCTGTGAGACGCTACTTCGTGTGATGACGCTCAGTCATGTGGTGAGTGGTCCTACACCGCCATCTCCTGGCCATCTGTCACATTTTAGCACCTGTTTTTATTATTTTATTCCATTAATTTTATTTTATATTCTCCTTCTGTCTATCATTGGTACTCAGAAAGACTGTTTCTAGGCCTTTCACACCATAGGAACTTTTTCCTGGAACCAGAACCTTTTTCTGGAACCAGGAACTTTTGACGCGTTTACACCACAGGAACTTGGCCCAACTGAAGTTACTCAGAGGCAGTTCCGGAACCCCTTTTTTAGTACCTGCTCCAGATGAGGTACTTTTTCATTCAAACGCGAACCACTGGGAGGTGCTTACAGTGATAGCTTGCTGATTGGTTGTTCACAAGCACCAGTGCTAACTTGGGTGTTATGCATAGTGAAGTAGTGGAGCAAAAATTGAGCAGATGGAATTATTTCTGTTCCTCAGTTACATTTAGTGCATCAGTTAATACATTTTTTTGCTGGCATCTCCATATTTCTGCATATGAAAATTGGTCCGATAGCTAATTTCCTTTTGTCTGATATCGCTGGTACCGGTGGTGAATCTTGTCAGTGCTTATTAGCAGGATAAAGATACATAATTTTTTATTCTGTGGAAAACAAAAGATCGATCTGCTGGCCAGGTTTAGTAAGAATCATAAACATATCATCATATAAGTTAAATATAAATAAAAAGCTGTGCCCCATTTTGATAGTAATCAATTCCCACAATAATTGACAAATAACTAACAAAACAAGTTATTTATCCTCTCATTTTTTTGTTGTAGTGTAGTTTCGTATAAAATTATATGTGAAGTTTAACCTACAAGCCTTTTGCATTTCTCATGCTTATTTAGCATAACGGTCCTAGCTCCTGTTATGTGGCGTGAAAGCGACACATGCAAGTGGCCACGAGCTTCAAAGTTCCCGGTTGAGACGACTCAGGGACTTGTAAGCCGGGACTAGGTTCGGGAACTAAAGTGTGAAAGTGCCTTTTGTGTCCACACCAAGGGTGTTGCTAGAAATTCTGTACCCCCCTGCACCCCTTATAATTTTACACATTCAAGGGTCCCTCTAAATCTGCCAGGATATCCATGCCCCTACTGTGCCCCTGCTCCTTCACCCGCATGTCATTTACCCTTCCCTGTAATATCTCTCTCTGTTCAAGCTGGTGACAGCGGCAGCGATGCAGACCTTCCACAGCCTTTTCAGCGGGAAGCCCCGCCCCTCAACGATGACGGCAGAGCTCAACGGGCAGATCATCACGGTGAGCGCTGCATCATCAGATTGGTGCTTTCGGGGTACACTCCTTACACTTTATAGGGTTTTTTTCTGCACTGGTTTTGTGGTTAACCAGTTAAGCATTCTAGTACCTAGTTAGCGTTCTCTGTGTTTTGCCAGGCATTGTATGATTACCTTCCCAGTGAGAATGACCTCCAACCTCTCCTGGCCTGGCTGGCTGTTATGGAAAAGGTCCACATTCACCTGTGCAGGTGAGCGAACTGTCCACCTTGACCCTTAAGTTCCAGCGTAAAATGGTCTGTCTATATTTCTGTATCTTAATGTTAACTTTTTCTCTCTCTGTTGTGAAGTTTGCAGAACCAGCTGTGTTTAGGCCACTTGCCCCGCCTCTTCTCCACGGCCATGTCCTGTCTGCTGTCACCTCATTCACAGGTCGTCTCTACGGCAACACAGATGTTGAAGGTCGGCGTACACTCGGTTACCCCCTGTTTGGTGCCGCCTGTGCTCTGGGTGACCTTCTAACATGCTCTTGTTCTCCGTCCATAGACCCTGCTGACAGAATGTGTTGCTCCGTATATGGAGGATATTGGCTCTGTTACGTCTGCCTCTGCCACCGGTCACGCCTCCTACATCTGCAAGATGTTCCGGTAAGTTCTCTAAGGCAGTGTTTCCCATACCAGTCCTTGGGGAACCCCGGACAGTTCATGTTTTTGCTTCCTCTCAGCTCCCAGTGCACCTGTAGCAGGCATTTGGTGTTGTCGATTGATTGGGAACCGGGATGGGAGCAAAAACGTGGACTCTCTGGGGTTCCCAGAGGACTGGGTTAGGAAACACTGCTCTAAGGGATGCTAGATTTGTACCATCTGCTCTCCAGGCTTTTGGCTGGTTTCACTTCCAGTTTAATGATTTGGGCTTTCGTCTTGATGAGTCCAGTGCCTCATTTCCATCACTAGGGAGCCGGTGCTGGGCTGGCTCCTGCTTGGTGCCTACCTGCATTTCCACCGGTTTCAAAAAAAAAGTGCTGGAAACGCGTGGAACCAATTCCGGATTGGGGATAAAACTTGTCACCGGCTCCAGAACCACATTAGACACGAGGAACTAGACTGTATTTTATATCTGACCACTGCTTATAGCCTGTGTGCTTCATTCTGAATGAGGGGTCGCGTTGTGACCTCCCACTCGTGCTCAGTGCCACTCTTTCTCCTCAGTGTGGTGGAGGAAGGCCTCAGCTATCGTTTCCATGCCTCCTGGCCGTTTGTTCTCCAGATTCTTGGCTGCTTCTACAGGGTTGCTGGGAAACAGGCACATCCCATCATGGCAAAGGTAATGACCTAGCCCCATCTCGCTCTTTCGTGTGTGTGTGTGTGTGTGTGTGTGTGTGTGTGTGTGTGTGTGTGTGTATTTGTACACTCTCATGCCCGTGTCTCATTCACCAGAGCCTGCAGTCCCTGAGTGAGTTGCGGGTCACACCTCGCTTCCCTTACTGCGGGGAGCTGGACTCGGCTGTAGGGGGTGCTGTGGAGAGCATGGGGCCAGAGGTGGTTCTGAGGGTGGTGCCTCTGCAAATCACAGGCACTGAGTGAGTCCGGGTCGCCTGCGTCAGAGGGCTGCATCCCGCACAGGTCTTTGGTCATGTGGAGTTTTTATGCATATGTTTTTTGAATGAAAATGCCCTTTTCCTACCTCTGGGATGTTTCAGCGACGACATGGACTTTCCCCGGAGCTGGCTGGTGCCTGTGATCCGTGACCATGTGAAAGGGACCCAGCTGGCCTACTTCAGCTCTTATTTCATGCCTCTGGCCGCCACACTCAGACAGAGAGGTGGGCTGGCCAACGCCGTAACAGTCATATGCTCTTAGCCATGTTAGCACCTGTGTCTGAATCTTTTTTTTTTTTTTTTAAAGCTGAGGAGCTTGAACAGGCCAACCATAAACTGGAGGCCAAAGTCTACCAGACTCTGCAGCTGCAGGTAAGGTCTGGGACCTCCTCCTGGACTCTTATCCCGTGAGAATCAATGTTCAGTGATCACTAGCCAATCACAAGTCCAGTTCTGAGCTCTGTGTCTGGCCACAGTAGTCATGTGACCACTCCGTTCTCGTGGTAGATTTGGACCATGCTGCCTGGGTTCTGCACCGAGCCCACGGACCTGGTGCCCTCCTTCAGAGGCATGGCAAGGGCACTGGGCATGGCGATCAACGAGAGGCCCGACATCCGGCCTACCATATGTCAGGCATTGCGGACCCTCATCAGCAAGAACTGCCACACAGGTGAGGGGGGGCAAGGCCTTCATTTATTTAGGTTTGCTTGGTTTAACATTCATCGTACCGTGGTGTTTACAGTCCTTGTTCTTAACCTCTCTGCCCCCTGCTGGTCACAGATGGTAGATTGCCAGCTTCATGGCTTCATGGTGATGTTTAACAGAGTTCATTTTCCCTACAGAGGAAGAAAAGGCCGAAGTCGGTCGCTTTGCAAAGAACTTCCTGCCAATTCTATTCAACGTGTACAGCCAACAGCCCACCCCAGGCGAGACGGCGCCCCCTCGCATGGCTGTCCTGGAGACCATCAAGGTCTTCCTGACCGTCACTGACCAGCCCGTGAGCATCTCTATCCACCTTGATTTATGGCTTTCTGGCCATTTATTTCTGCTGGCCATCTTTTTGGCTAGTTGCAGGCTGGAATGTGTCTCCCTGCCGTAACGCCCCTTTCTGCCAGCAGATGGTGTGCGCATTTCTGCAGAAAGCCAGCGAGAAGGTTGTCAGCCCTGATAGCACCGAATATACCAGGTAATGGGAGTTTCTGGGGTGATTGACAGGAGGTCAGAGCGTAGACCTTTAGCACAATCCAAGCTGTCACTGTCTGTTAAGGAGACCTGTGCTTTCTTCAGGCTATCTGTGATGGACCTGGTAGTGACCATGGCGCCTTTTGTTGACGAGTCTACAATGAGCAGCACATATGAGCTCATAAGGCCCTATTTGGAGGTAGGACATTCTGAGGATTCTTTCTAGTGTTCTTTGTAGTGGGGGCATCCGTCTATGCATGTGTCCACCTCTTCACACACAGAGTAAGGAGGCAGGGATGCAGAAGAAGGCCTACCGTGTCCTGGAGGAGATGTGTGGGGGCAGCAGCGTGGCCTGCCGCAGCTTCGTGCTGGCCAACCTAGAACAACTACAGAGGGCGCTGTTGGATTCTCTGAAGAGCGCCGCCTCGCCCGCCAAGAGGGTAAGCCTGTAAAGAGAGAGGAGGACTCTTTGGCGGGGCACAGATGGAGTTGTCTTTTGGTGTGTGAGTCAATGTGAGGTGGCTCTTTAACCCCCTTTGCAGCCCAGACTCAAGTGCCTGATCCACATAGTGAAGCAGCTGAGCGCTGAGCATTGCGACTTCATCGCTGCCCTCCTGCCCGAGGTATGCCCCCCACCCCCAGGGTCCGGACACAGGAACATCACAGCATAGATGTTTGACTTGTGCCCAGTAATATCAGCTGTAGTACGAGTCACCACTCTGTGTTTTTCGTTCAGGTCATCATCTGCACCAAGGAGGTATCAGTCGGGGCCCGGAAGAATGCCTACACCCTGCTGGTGGAGATCGGCCGGCTCTTCATTAAGTTCTGCGATACTGCTACAGGTACAACAGCACGCTACTGGCTCATCTCGGTGAGGCTGCTGTATGTATTGGTTGAAATGAGGTCATGTGACTTGTGGTTCTTTGCCCTGCCTGCTTCCCTCCCAGCGGCCATACGGCAGTACCTGGGTCTGGTCTACGCTGGCCTGACAGGATCAGTCACCATGATCAGCTGCACGGTCCTGGCACTGACCCGACTGGTGTTTGAGTTTAAAGGTAAGGGGGACACAATTTGGGGTAGCTGTGTAGTCAGGTAGGGGGACACCTTTGTCGGCCTGTCTGTGCCAGTTTCCTGTCTGTCTGTCTGTCTCTGCCCGCCTGTGTCCTGTCTGTTTGCCCTCGTCTGCCCAGATCTTGTGTAACGGCTGTTCTTTGCTCCACAGATAACATGGAGGTATCTGTCATGGAAGAGCTGCTTCACAACGTCTGCCTGCTGCTCACGTCCAGGACCAGGGAGATAGTGAAGGCAGCGCTGGGATTCATCAAAGTCATCCTCTTCATCATGGATGTCAAGGTCCTGGCCAGCCACGTGTCCACTATGGTAAGATACTCCCTCTGGCAGAGACACACACACACACACACACACACACACATGGAGGGTCAGGGTCATCAGGCTCATGGTGTTTCTTCTCCTTATCAGATGGAAGCAATTGGGAACATCAAAGAGGACACCAGGCGTCATTTCCGGACGAAGCTAAAGAACATTTTCACCAAATTCATCCGCAAGTTTGGGTAAAGTTACAGGACACATCATCTGATGCATCCTACCTCTTTAGTCTTAATGGTCTGGAATGTTCTGTGCTGTGATCAGTAGCACTGCATGCTGCGGGGTCTCTGATGCTGTGTGTGTTTGCTTTTGCGCTCAGGTACGAGCTGGTGAGGAGCATGCTGCCTGTGGAGCACCACAAGGTGCTGGCCAACATACGCAAGGCGGAGGCCCGGGTTAAGAGGAGGCGACTGCTGCAGAAGGCTGAGGAGGAGGGCTCAGACAGCGAGGAGGACACACCCCGGGCCAAAGGGGAGAGGTTGGTTCAAAATGGGGCGGAACCTCTATGCAATGGAGGCGGGGCTGTCCCACTGATGGGCGTGGCCGTCGTCTGACCTGGATGCTGCCTTAATGTCGTCTTTAGCATTGAAGAGATTCTCGCAGAGTCGGACTCTGAGGATTCTGAGGATGAGAAGCCCAAGAAGGGACAGAAAAAGAATGTCAGGCAGAAGGGCCAGGCCTGGCTGAAGGAGGGCGAGGGTGACGAACCCCTCAACTTCCTGGACCCCAAAGTCTCCCAGAGAGTGCTGGGTAAGGATGCCTAATGCAGCCACTGGGGGGTAAAGCCCCTGTTTACAAAACAGCAGTCCTTTTGTGAGGTGGCCTTTACTAGTGATGGGCAAATGAAGCTTCATGAACCATTTGCTGTATTTTTTCACCCCACTAGATGGAGCTCTTTATTTGCTTTGGGTTGTGCTTTGGCCCTTTTATGAACACAGAGCTCCATCTAGTCTAGCTTTGACCTACAGATCGGGGGGGGGGGGGGGACCCAATAATCAGAGCTTACATTTAAGACCCTTTGACAGATGTTTTTGTCATTTACGCTGTTGTTTTTATTCTGATCTGTAACCTGTTGTCTGATTGTACCTTTTACATTTTTGGTTTAGCTACAAACCCAGATTTGCAAAAAGCTCCCAAGATCAAACATGGCTTCAAAATGACATCAGACGGACGCCTGATCATCCAGGAAGACGAGGATGATGGTGATAAAAAGAATGGTAACTGCCCGATTCTATAAGTAAACCTGTAAACAATGGCGAAGGCCACAGCCATGTTTGTGAAACAGAGTTGATCAGACTGTGAAATGCACGTCCGCAGGTGATGATGGCGAAATGGAGGATATTCTGGAGGAAGCTGGGGTCAAGACTGTAAGTCGGCAACCTACTGAGGCACCAAAATCCACTTTCAAGCCAAAAAATATGTAATGCTGGATAAATGAGTTGTACACCCAACTTCCTGGTAGTGTATATCTTGTTAGTAGCCCTTTTAAGGGCAGTTTGGCTGCAGAGGTGTGGTGCAGAGCCCAGAGTGGCGCTAATGGCCCCTCACAGTATTCAGGTCTGTGTCCTTCACTGTTTTCAGAAAAAGACCCAGAAAAGGATATTTCGCAGTGCTGACGTTGATGAGGAAATGGAACCACAGCTGAAGTATAAAGGTAAACACAGAACCACCGAGCTGGCAGCTACCAGCTCGTTCTGGCTGCTCTCTTCCTCTGTGAGTTCCTGGTCAGTGTTTCCTTTGTGTCCATTGTGCTCGACTCTCATGTGTTTTACGGTCCTGTTTTAAGCTGGTGGCTCAGGGATCCACCGACCTTTATCTGGGAAGGATGACTTTGGCACGGCGTACAAAGCCAAGGTGAGACTGGAGGTTATTTGCTGTCGTCTAACCCCATTTGCTGGTCCTGGATGGTAGCTTCAGTGTTATCACTGGACAGCAGTCTCCCTTGCGTTTATCTTACAGTTTGTGTTTGGTGTGTTTTAGAAAGCTAAAGGCGACGTCACAAAGAAGGGCAAGTGTGACCCCTATGCATACATCCCTCTGAAAAAGGCCCAGCTGAACCGCAGGTATGATGGATGCCTGTCCATGTTGGGCTCAACGTTTAAGGATTTTCTGGTTTCAATAAAGTAAATAAATAAACTTTAGACTGTTGATTGGCAGCTTTCAGTTTCAGGCTATGAATTGAACGTGTTGAAATTGTTTCTGATTGTTGTGGGAAGACATGGAGAATATTGTGTTTTTAAGCTTTTGTAGGCAATTTGTCCACAGTCTTTGGTTTAGGTGCAACTTGGTGATGTTAAAAATGTAATTCTCTAGTGATGGGCAAATGTGGCCTCATGAACCATTTGCTGTATTTTCTGACCCCACTAGATGGTGCTCTATGGTCATAAACGGGTCAAAGCATGCCCTAAAGCAAACCAAGAGCACCATCTAGTGGGATCAAAAAATACAGCAAACCATTCGCGAAGCTTCATTTGCTCATCCCTATAATTCTTCCAGCAGGCTTCACCTGCCATCCAAGGTGCCTTTAGGGGTTGTGGTTGGTGGTTTTCTATGGCTGGGTGGGTCTTGTGTGCTCGTACTGACAGAGGTCTTCTTGACAGGAAAAGGGCCAAGCTGCAGGGCCAGTTCAAAGGCATAGTGCGAGGCGCCCAGAAGGGGGCGCGGTCTGGGCGGAGTCAGCTAAAGAAGAAGAAGAAGGCCTGACCTTTTTCTGGATACTGTGGACTGTGTGTTTGTGTGTGAGCTGCAGTTGCATGTTCCTTACATTTTTTTATCAACACCTGCACCGTGAGGTTTGGTCTGGCCTCTGGGTCCTGTTCTGCACGGTTGAAGGCATGTTGACTGATGGTCAGTCCATCTTCTGTGGGAACCCACAGAAAGGAAATGGGAATCCCATTTGGATCGGATGCTGACGGTTGAAAAAAAGCTTCTGTGTGTCATGAAAGAACATCAATAAATGTTGCCGAAAGGGGATGACTCATCTGGTAATTATTTACGGCTTATGTTACAGCTGCCAATTTACAGTCTTTACTGAAGTCTGACTTCTTTTGAGACGCCTTTATTATAGATGTGACATAAATGCTTACCTGGCTGCACAGGATGGTTGAATAGGTAATTAGTGTAAGTGTGTGTGTGTGTGTGTGGGCTTAATCCATCCTATAGAGTAATGTCCAATTGCAATTAGGTTCAGGGTCCATAGTAAATTATATACAGTGGTCAAGAGATGCCTGAAAGTAGACATGAGGACGTTAGTGGGTGTATCACTTAGTGTGACAGGTACAGGAAAATGGGCAGGACTGCCAGCCATATAGTGACCCACTGTCCTTATCTAGCTCGTAATACAGTATGCATGCAGTGATGTATATACAATGGACAGCTACTATAAGCAGACAGCTTACAGATAAAGCACCTGTACTGTGCTATTTCATTATATAAAAAGAAACTTACTGTACTGTACAATAAAGTATTTCACCAATGCTCCCACTGTTTGCTGCCACATGCATCTTTTGATTTCTTAGTGCAATCTGTGCTTTATTTTATTTTTTTTCGTGAAATTTAAGTGCCGTCTCTTTTTATTAAGTGTTGTGGTTTAATATGTACATTATTTTTTCAGTAGTGTGTATATGTTACAGTACTGCCGTTAATGTCTTGTCTCTCTTGTATAACTTGAGATATGCCCAAATTGACTTGCGGAAGTGGATGGATACCTGTGCTTTATATGCTGTAGCATGCTGTCTGTCACACATCGCAATGCACCTTGTTTTGATTTTGACCCGTTAGATCAGGGGGAGGTAATCTTATCCAGAAAGGGCCGCTGGGTATGCAGGTTTTCACTGCAGCTCCCTAATTAAATTACTAATTAGAGGACTTATTGGCTTAAGAGTCCCCATATCTGGGTTTGAACAGCTGACCTAAAGGTTATCCCAATGCCCTGATCTTGCTAGCATATTTAAATATGAACCTATCCAGGAATAGAGTGTTAAAGGAATTCAGAGGCGGATTGATGATTATCGGAGGGAACAAAGGGGCTCTGTACCTGTCACTATGCATTAGAACGAGCAGACTGCTACACTGAATGGTCCTGGATGTGGCACAGACACTAATCCATCTGTATTAGGAGAGCCGTCTTCGGTTTGTACTCTTCCAGTTAATAGTCCAGTACTCATTGACAGCCTAATACACCATGTATCAGTTTCTCTTGATAGTCAATACATGTCACAAAATGCACAGTACTCTGGTGGGTGGGCCCTCTTACGTGTGATGGAAACGCTACAACAACTTAAAGAACAGAGTCAGAAGAGTGAAATACATAAAGGAGGCGGTGGGTGTCTCAGCCGACTAACCCTTTGGCTGTGATCAGAAGGTCGACGTTTTGTGCTTGGAATTGGCAGAATAGCCACACGTCCACAGGCGTTTGAGCAAGACCTGGAATCCCTATGGGCCACAAGGAAGTGGCCCCTTCACCGTGACCCCCGAGCTTTTATGGAGAGCCAGCTGGGGCAAATTGTTAATCCCGTGGGGGTTAAAAAAGTACCTCTATTCTATAATGCCAAACATAGTTCAGGACCTCAGCAGAATTACAAACCAATGCAAGGAAAATAGTTATTCATTCTATATACTACCTTCTATTGGCCTTATGGGAATATTTAGATTATCATTTTTCTCCATAATTGCTATTGCTAATTATCTATTGGCCGTTTTACATGCTAATTAGTCATTAAAAATGAAACGATATGAAAATGATGAAAAGTAAGTTCTTTTGTAAGCTCTTTTGCTTTATTGCGTGAAAAAGACATTTTTAGTACAAAAATGTTTTTTTTTCCTCTCTTTATACTGCCATCTTGTGGCATAATACTGCAGTTTGAATACAATTAAATGATTTCTTCTGGAAATTGCAGTACCTACTTTTAAAAACATTTAAAAATTATTTTCCCACGGTCTATTACTTATTTGTATTAAAAATGCTTTGGGCCAAGTCATAGTATTTTAAATGAAGAATTAACACCCAAAACCACCAAAAGACCACAAAGCTGCTGGTAGATCTTACATTTTTAAAATATAAAATATACATTTCATCATTTTAATATTGTTTCATTGGCCAAAAATTGCCGAAAATGATAATCTAAATATTTCTATTAGGCCAGCAGATGGCAGTATGTAAAATGATTTTCCCACCGTCAAATAAAATCACATTACTTAATTTAAATAAAAAATCTTTGCAATACACAATGAGCATATTGGGAATATACTTTATTTCTTTAAATTTATTTAAAAAAACACAAAGAATATAGCATATTAAACAGCCAGTAGACCGATGAGAAAATTATTTTCTTCAGTACTTTCGTGAGTACTGCAAAATAATAATTTAAATGTTTTCAAATGACAAATCATGGGTAATGGTGAGTAGTACCATTATTTTCAGAATTCTGTGTCCAGTAGGTGGTACTGTGATCATTCTATTCAAATCCCATTGTCAGGACTATTATTTCAATCCCTACCCTAATAACTCAGGGGCCTGGTGCCTATGGCCAGAGTAGTGGGGTATGAAATGAGAAACAGAGCCTTCATTTACACTGAAGCAGTGTAGCCTGTGTGTGCACTGTGTGAGTCAAATGAAGGCATTAATATCTGGTTATGACACTTTGGCCCTTCTTGAAATGTTTATATATGGTTAACAAAAGAGACACGATGATGACCTTCAGGATATAAAACATGGCAAATGCGATAATAGGATTGCGGAGCGCAGTTTGGGTGCAGTGGGGACCTTGTTGCATCAGCCCTCTGAGTTGGAAGGGAAACAGCAGGATCAAGACTATTCAGGACTCCCAGAATCCACTGGGCTTTTCTGTCTCTTTACCAAGCTGGATATGGTCAGGATTTGGGTCATATAATCATGACCTTTAGCCAAAACCTTTGAAGATATATACGGTTTATGGGAATGTAGATCACAAAACAGCCTAGAGAAACCACATGTGGAACATAGTCTGTCAGGAGGAGATGGCTTCTCTCACTGAGGAGGTGATACTTGAAGGTTCTGCATCCCCCCATGGCGGGCAGGCCGTCCATCATCTCCACCTCAGTAGGCCGCTGCCTGCAGCCTGGAGACCTGCCCAACAATGGGGGCAAGTCCTCCCCTTATGCCCCATTAAGAGCGGAAAAAGAGAACCTGAATGGCATTAAGGGAAAGAATGTACTTTTGTTATGGTGGTAAGCGTCAGTGTCTTAGCTGGACAAGAAAAAGTGTCATCTGAACTTTTCCATAGTGAGAGTATTACCAAAAAAACTGGTTAACCAACGCGGATCAGGAGCGGCTACAATAGAAGGGTCAGGCCAAGCAAGCCCCTGGTTAGCCACTTAGCCCCCAAACCACAAGGCAAGGTAAGACGAGATAAGATAAGATAAGATAAGGCAGGATAAGATAGGATAAGCCAAGAAAAAATAAAGCGGACCACACTCTCATTTGCATAAGTGATGCTCATTATCGTTGTTTGAACCTCACATATATTACTTGTCTTGTATATAATCTGTATATGGCTTAAATATTGTGTGTTGGTACTTGGTCAATGATTCTGATTTTGATCAGAAAATCACCAGTTCAAATCCCGTGGCTGGCAGAGTACCGTCACCGTCGGGCCCTTGAGGAAAGCTCTTAATCCCCAGTTGCCCCAAGGACTGTCTGACCCTGTTTTTAATATTTTGGGGGGGAAAAGCATCCGCTAAATTAAATTGTTTCTTACTTTCCTGCTGGGTTCATTGGCTTCAATATGCTTTTAAATGTCAGGCTCTGTACAGCAGTGTGTGTGTGTGTGTGTCTGTGTGTGTGTGTCTGGATTATGTTTGTATTAAATTGTGGGGACCAAATGTCCCTTACAATGTGATAGAAACCTGTTATTTTGACGTTGTGGGGACTATTTTCCACGTCCCCACAAAGATCTGTGAAGGCAAACAAAAAACTAAGAATGCCAGAAGTGTCGCATTTTGTTTGCTTATGGTTAAGGTCGTCACGTTGGATTTAGAGTTTTCCCCACAGAAATGAATGGAGTGTCCCCCCAAAGACGCAATTACAAACCTGTGCGTGTGTGAGAGAGAGAGAGGACAACACAAGGAAAATCACAGCATGACACAGCTTGAGACAAACCATGGCAGAAACGTTAAACAGGAACGCCGGTGGAATCGCGCCGTCAGGCGATGAGGGGGGCGCCGGTCCAGGGCAGGCTGTCATGGCCTGTGTCAGACGTGTTGACGGCTCGAAGGCCTCAGCAGTTGGTGGCACGTAAGCAGCACTCTCTCTCTCCGTGGAGGGATGAGGCTCCCTCCTGCATGTCAGGGCCTCTCGCTGCCCCGAAGGCCACGGGTGTCAGGAGGTCTTACGTTTGATTGTTCCTCACACAAACAGATGGAGGGTGTAAGGGCCACACACCCCATTGTTGTAGGAGAGAGTGGCCTCTTTGTTTAGAAAGTGGGGGGGGGGGGGATCTGAGCAGACCAGTTACTGATCAGGCCAGTCATCTCAAACTGAATGCAGTTCAGGCTCCCAGTCTAGAAGAGGCCAAGGACCACTGGGGGGAGGCCTGAGCGTGTCGGGCTGTAGCTGTTCTGAGGTGCTGCTGTCTGCTCATTACCCAGAAGCCCCCTCTGCTCACCCTCACCGAGGATCGTGCCCTACAGCTCCAGAGAAGCCGGGTGCCGGCCGTTCACCATGCAGGGCGGCAGGGCAGCATATGGACGGGGCTGCTTTGTTCATGGTCCCCCCTGGCTCCACCTTGCCCCGCCCACTAAGGGCCCTATTAACCCCGCAACATTCACAGCTGGCCCATATGCTCCTGCTGGTGCCCAGAGCTGCTTGTCGAATTGTTCCTTTGGCCGCACATGGCCGCCATGGGTGGGGCCCTGGGAGATCCATCACTGGGTCTGACGTCCTCCCCACAATAGATCCCTCACGATGACACCCCCTCCCCTTCGGTTGTAAACAGGAGCCCGGTTTTTATAAGGGGCTGAATCAGACCACCACGCATCACCACTCCCACCCCCCCCCCACCCAATCCACTCACCCAAAAAACATGAGAATAACCTCCAGAGAGCGGAATGTCACAGAACTGTCTGGGCGCAGGGGAGCCCTTGGTACAAATTCAAAATAAAAGTCCTCACCCCAGGTCCCCACCTTCTGCTGTGTGTCACTCTAGGGGAGACACTTTTACGGCTCTGACCAGACAGAAGCAGGGGGCGGCAGACAAAAGCCCCCCCCCCCATAAAACAAACCTGGCAGCACTGCATCATAATGTGCCCGCTGTGGCCCTCAGAAAGGGGGCCCCAGCAGGGATGGGGTGAACACGCCACAACTACAGGGACAGAAACACTGTGAACAGGGACCTTTGATGACCATAGGCGACATTTTCAAATGTAATCATTTAATTTTATTCAGGGTAATATGTTCAAATTACACCTGAATTACGCCTTTGCTGATGACCAAATCACAGCAGCAGCAGCAAGAGGCCATGCCAAGTGTCACGGAGGCCGAGTGTCACACAGAGTGCCCCTGTGTCCCTGCGGTCCTCCCCCACGCAGGTCCCACATGCAGCCATCCTGCTCCCTGGAACCCGAGACCCCCCCAGCCTCGCTACGGGGGGGGGGTGGGGACACGGAGCATCCTAAACAGCGGCTCGATTATGAAGCACCATTGAATAAACGTGCCTGAGTCAGATCATCCCCCCGCGCCCCTCGGGGGACAGAGAGAGTCGCCCGTCTTTGTGGGGACGTACTGTAAGGCCTTTCAGACCGGCTCCGCGTGAAGGCTCACCATTCAGAAGCATGCAGATGTGTTGCCATGGCAAAGCCGCAGATGATGAAATAATGCGCTAGGATGAACTGGGCTGTCCACATTGTAGACGGCGAACACCTTGGGGAGGGCGATGGAGAACAGAGAGGCACTCAGAAGGGAGACTTGGCAGCAGACCACCAGGCTCGAGGCTCCCAGACCTACCCCAAAAGGCAGTGTAACAGACTGGGATTGAAGGCAGTCCAAAGGTCTGAGGGGATCCTGCTCTTTCTGGCTTAGAAGATTGTAGGGCTCCTCTGACCGTAATCCTGGTGGAAAAGGGGCCACAGTGTGTTTGGCTCACCCTGTAGCCTAGGAATGGCAGAATCTCCGTCTGTATGGCTGTGTACCACTTCTTGCCTATAGGCCCTTTTAGCTTGCAAACAATGATGACATAAGGGTGTGCGTGCAATGTGGAGGAGTGCAATGGCTTGTCAAGCTACGCAAGAGTATTAAGCACCAATGATTGATAATGCTAATTTATATATTAGCCCAACCTAGTTCAGAGCTTGATGACGTAGTTTTATGCAAAGTTGCTATGGAGTTTCAACCAAATACACAATAACCAGACTTGATAATGCTGGTAATAGTTTTAAATATCAGTGTTTAAGGCTTGATAATTCGCCTGGAAGGCTGGGGCAAGATGTTGCTTCCGTTGCCAAAATGCACACGCATATTTTTGATGATGTAGGCTGTGAAAGGGTATATCTGATGGAGTGGTTCGTAAGTGTAATGCTCAAACGTCCACTTGGAAACTTAACCACCGCAGTTTTCCCAGCAGGCTTTTCCAGTCCCCCCTCCCCACTGCTGAATGCAGCCTGTACCCCCCAGTAAAGCCTCTGCCAGCCACGGCAGTGACACACATTCCGTCTTTCAGTCTGCTGTCTGTGTGATCGGACCAGCAAGCTGCTCGTGTCTCCACCCTTTGGTGCCTCCAGCTCTATGTAGGCCACAGTTGAAGCTTACACCAGGGGTCACTTACTATACAGCACTTCCTGTTCAGTACTTCCTGTTCAGCACTTCCTGTTTAGCTCTTCCCGTCCTCTTCTTCTGATTCCTCCCTTCAAAAGGGGTGTGCAGAAAAAGCAAGGGGCAGCTGGGAAGGACCGTTAATCTTAAGCTTCACTAGAGGTATAATACACTCTTGGACCAATTTACTTACATAGTTACTTAATTGCTTAGAGCAGAGGTTGGCAACCTTTTTAAATTAAAGAGCCATTTTATCTTAAATGTCTGACCCAAGATTTACAAAGAGCCGCAATGGATAGAGAAGAGGGTTTGAGATACAGTTTTAATGCGATATCGGTATATATGTATTTAACACGAAAATAAAGAGCCGTGCAAAAAATGTACTCACTACTCCGAACTTAGCTGGTTATAATATGTGAATTGGAGAAAATATAATTTTACAAAGACCTGGGAAGGCGTGGTGACGATT
>JAODKE010000068.1:12050139-12064427 GCA_026779605.1 Mormyrus hasselquistii
TTCCGATATATATATATATATATATATATCGGAATAAAACATTTAGTCCACATGATGTGTGCATTTTTGTATACGTTTAAATTGTAAGTCCTAACAATGAAGTGAAGGGATATTTAAAACACCATGTAACGAATTTCTTACTGGTCTAGTGCGTCCGTTAGATGGCAGTAGAGGTACATTTAATTGACCGGTGTCCGCAGTATCTGTACGTACTGGTGTGTTGTGTGGGTTTGCTGGTCATGCTGGAGACTACATGCCCCTCAGAATTCTTCCTAGTGCCTTAAGAAACTCAGGGTTAAGCGTTTACCGTATAGCGCAGATTGGAAAATCTTCAATTTAATGTTCATGCTGTATCGCATTTTTAATGAATGTTATCCATAACACGCGAATCTCTTACCGTTCAGAATATTTGTAATCGTATTTCCATGATGATTTAACTTGAGCTCCACTGCCACACTGCAGTTTGGTATCTGCGGCAATGTAGAGCAGAACTGAACGCCTTTTGGTATTCACATGCCCTACTCTCTTCCAGAGTCTTTATCTTTTGTGTTCTCTTTTTGAGTCAACAGTAGTAACTCTATCTATACAATTAAATATATTAAACCAGATTTTCCCATCTGTCTATCTTTATTTTGCCAACCTTTTCCAGATGGTGCTCGGTGTCTGATAGCAGCAGATTTATTCAACAAGTTATTCCCTCCCTTGTAGCCTCTGGGATCGGCTTCGGACCCCCATGACCCAGAATAGGACAAGTGATTACAGAAGACGGAGGAATAATATGACTAAAATTCAAATCTGAAAACTTCCACAAAATTATTTAGAAATGAAACTCCCTGCATTATATAGCTACTTAGTCAAGACCTTAGTGATCTGACATTTTCCTGGGAAGCACACAGTATATGGCAGGAAATAAAGAGTTTTTGTTAATCTTTTTAAAGATATTGCTAAAGTTGTGTCTGACATCTGGAAGTACAATTCTAAGCAGTATTTGTAGTATTTGTGACATCACTAAAACAACCATGTGCTGCACCTTGCTGTGTTAAGCCATCTGCCCTTACATGCTTATTCTTTTATCTTGCATGCTACTTGTCCAGCGGGTCACACTGATCAGTCATTACACCGAATGCTTAATACAAATCACGTCTCTGACGCTGGAAAGGAAAAGTCTAAATCATTCCCTTTAGTTAAGGTTACTGAGCTTAAATATGGGTCACTGAATATAAAAGAGTGACGTGGCTTTAAATGAATAAAAGCCAAAGGTCAAACAGAAGTCAGACACGCCGAGATTGTGCTGCAATGAAGAGCTGAAAAGAAGTGAGTGTTTCTATAGTAGAGCGAGCAGCTCATTCTAAACGGTTTTCCATACAGGTGTCTGGTACATCAGGCAAGTCCTGCGGCATGCAGGTTAAATGGAAAAGGTCTCAGTAAGGTTTAGTAACTGCAGTGATCCAAAACCGGGCCCAAGGTGTCCTTGAAAGTCCATTTGGCGTTCATATGAACTGCAGATCATGACCTCCCTACATTCTGTATATCAGGGGTGTCGTTAAGGCCTAATTTAGGGGGGCTTTAGCCCCCTTAAAATGTTTCTTAGCCCCTCAAATAACATGTATTTATTAGCTAGAGTCATGAATGGCTTTTTATATTCTATAAAAGTTTGACATCACCCCCCCAGTAAAGACTGAGCCCCCCCCCATCCATTAATCTCTCGCTATGCCCCTGCTGTATATAGCATATATAAGTACATGTAGGCCTACGAACATAAATCCATTGACGACCGTGCCTTAACTTGCCCAGAAGCAGGTGCTGACGTTTCCCCAGGACGTCCACCTTCTCCACTCTAATCAGCAGACTGCTTCCCATTAAAACGCAGTGCAGGTCATCTGAAGGCCCCACCAATTTCACTAATGATCTCATAAGCAATTGCCCTAAAAGCATGGATTGGGACTTGCTCTACTTTATAGAAAGTTGACGATGTGTTTTTCATGTGATTTCATGAAACTGCAGTTTCTTTGAATTATCACCACTCCTTCGGAGATCTATAATTTTTATTAGTATCACGGACCATATCATGTTCCTTAAATCAGCAGCAATCTCAGACAACATCTTTACAGGCATTGATACCGAAGACGGCACCATTTCTCTGGCACAGTGAAGGAGGTCAGGTGCAGTGCTCACTATTACATACAGAGGGCGCTGTATGCACACGATTCACTGGAGTCTGGGGGAAAAAAATTCAAGTTGGAAATGTGTGGTCAAACACTTTCTGTGAAAGGTTGTTTTTACCACAGGGAAGTCAACCAGCATGAAAACCATAATTACAGTGATTACATATTTACTACAACACTGGGCCCTGGCCTCGACAAGCATCTGAGAGATGGATAAATGGACGTATTTATGACATTTATACCAGAATGTCAGCAGATAACACATCAGTTTTAAAATTGTTCAGTTTTAAATGTTGTTCATTGATCACTATGCGGATATTTCTGTTAACAGTTCTCTGTGTATAGTTGGAGCAATTTGGGTTAATTGCAAAGCTTATAAACCTACCAGAATCAGTAAACCTTCACCTCGGCAAATTGCTGTTAGTATCTACACCAAGCATTCTGTTATTAATTTGAGCCAAAACAGACGTTATTTAAACACCGGAGCTGATGTGATTATATCTTGCCTGAAGGTCTTGAATCCAGCGCGGTAAGGTGAGTCACCTGTGCTTTTTAGAAATGCACAGAGGTCTACAGTGTTTGATTGTGTTCATAAGATTTGCGAGCCATTAATTGATCAGCCCTAATTTGGAAAGCTAAATATTGTGCTTGGTGCGGTGGGAGGGGGCTGATTCATTGCCTGTACATGTCAGGCCGATTCCCTTGGCGGCCGCAGGGCAGCTGCGGGGCATTTTCCTCTTCACGGATGATTGCCTCCAACATTAACGGCATGAGGCCGCCCACTGGGGCTGGACCAGAGCTGCAGTGGTAACATGGGTAAACTTTCAACCAGTACTACATCTTGTGCTGGGGCTCCCCCTGATGGGCTGTTCGGTGATTTTTTTTTCAGGGAAGAATGACAGGCCAACCAACGTGGGTCTGTATGTCCAAAATGCAGCAGAGGTTTATTTCACCCCGCTGTGTGAAGGCTGACTTTTACATCATGGGCATATGTAGCAATGAAAAACAATCCATTTGCAAGCCTGCATAACATTTTAAACACTGTATGAATCTGTTCATTTGTGTATGCCAATTAAGACCATATGCAATAGTATATTTTTGGTAGCAGAATATTTACATTCCTGTCCTGAAACTGTATTTATTCGTATAGGAGCATGTGTGGGTGCAAAACATAATAATGTTGCTGACTTTCACCACAGGAACCCAACTACAAAGAACCTGTCCTCTTTATGATCTCTTGGTGCCCAGATGGACAGTGGGCAGATGTCCCCATTCCTCTCATGTTCTGCCAACATGGGTCACAGCCCCAGCAGGCACAGAATGAGCAGATCTGCAGCTCAAACCCCGCGAAATTCAGCTGAAGGTCTTCCCCTTCCAGCTAGTCTGTGTTTAGGAACATCACAGCTTCAGACGGTCTTGCGCTTCTGTTTTCCGTCAAATTTGGACCGGAATACATGTAAACAATAAGCAAACCCCACATTTGTTGCTACTTCAGTTCATCCAAAAAAAGACCCTCCTCTTTAGAGTTCTCCTTTGTATGCTTCCTCTTCTGCTGACATGTGAAGCTATCATGCAAAAACTGACTCTAAAATTGAGCATGTGAACACATTCATGCGTCGATCATTTAACAAGAAGTTTAACAAGAAAGCAAATTACGTGCAATTCTGTATCATTGCTTTAGGTTTTATTCATTATTTCTGATAACTACTTTCCTCATAATTTAAAACACACATAGAGCTGCTAATATATATTTGCTAATTAAGAAAAAAAAATAAAATACATATACTCAAAATACATAGAAAAATAGCTTTTCACAGAATGCCATTTTTTAGGTGGCACAAAATATTTTTTAAAAAAGTTCAAAAAGCTGAAATAATTAGGGAATTTTGAGAATAATTTTAGTAGTGAAATAGTATATAACTTTTTACAAAATAATACCATCAAAAAGGGTATTTAGTATGTACAGTGCAGAATAAACATGGGAATATGCAACTTAAATTATTCAAGATGACTGTGAATTTGCAACCGGTAAAAAATATGTCATACGGCTGGCTGCTTGACACCACCAGAAGGTGGTGTGCTCTCGTTGTTGCCATGCAGAGCAGACAGTCTGAATGCGCAGATGCAGCTATCAGGGGGCTGCAGAGCTGTCACCCCACAGAAAGAAGAGACCAGAGTCCTCATTTAACTGTCATACCTTCCAGCACTGTTACCTGACAAGAAGCAGCATTGTTACTAATCGCAACCTTCTCAAACTCTCAGATTTCCACTGTTTTGCATTCATATACGTCTTAAGCTTTAAACAAATGCTTATTTACTTATTCATCTACATTATAAATATCATATTATGATAGTCTTTACTTTCTATTCTGTATATCCAAAAGAGCAGATACACCAGCGTGTGGATGACAGCAGATAACATACCTGTTAGCAGACTGCCCCAAAGAGGACTGTAAAATGCGGGACGGGAAACGCCAGGTGGTGGGCGACAGCCCTGGACCACAGCCACCTGGCCCAGAAAGCAGCAACGATGGGAGAAATTAAGCTTCTAAACCTACATTGGGTGGGATTACGCCACACTGCCAGTCACTGGCTGGAGAACCGCGAAGCGAGCAGATTAAACCAGACAGTGACTGGCAACACGTGATAATCAAAGCCTCATTTTTCCAATCACTGGAAAGCAGAACTCTGTTCTGCCCAAGGTCTGCCCCCAGGGGGCTTGGGAATGGTCTCTCCCAGGCCTCTCTATCTGCAAGCACAGGTCTCCACAGACATGCTGGGGTAGACCTTCAGAACGACGTTGTGGCCCTCATCCAGGAAGAGCACGCTCAGGGGGTTCATCTTATCTGGCACGCAACAGGGCTCCGGGATCCCTGAGGTGATGCCCACCGCCTTGACGATGCTCTGGATGGTGGCGTGGTTGGAAGGCCGCACCACCTGCGGGAGGGAGGGGGGCACAGTATTAGTGTGACCTGCTCCTCATGCTCCCTAAATGTGAAGCTTCATTTACAGTTTACGGCCTTTTACTCTGGCTGTAGGGAAATCCATCAGTTTGATATGTCTGCTATATAACTTATACAGCTTCCTTTCCCATGATATATTCCATTTTAAATATCCTGCACTGAAAATCCATTTTAATAAATTACATTATTCTGGATGGCATACAGAATTAATAGAGTTGCACTTCACATGACTTCATACGTATATATTACAGCTGTTCAATGGAGCAAAGTCATAGTTTAACTGGCAATGTTCCTACAGCACATTGAGAGCAGCCTATTGAAAAGTAGCACACAGTAGTAGACCCCAGCAGCCAATATTTGTGGTTGAGGAAGTCCTAAAGGCTTCTTCCATATAAATTTCTGCTAGGAAACATACCCTTGCCTGGATTGAGCATTTGGACGCTCACACGTAAACGATCTAAAGGCTGACCTTAGACATTGGGAACTGGCAGGTCCCAGAGCAGTAGAAAGCATCAAACGATTTCGGGGACAGGATCCACTCGCTCCAGCCTATGTCGGCAAAGTCCACCTTCAGATAGCGCCGGAAGCAGCTACGGGGTTCATCCCACTGCCTCCGCCGGGCCTTCTTCATGGTCTTCTCGTCAAAGCTGAGCACCAGGGACCGGCCGCGTCCATTGCTCTCCTCCTGGCTCTTTCTCTTGCCGGTCTTCTTGGTCGGCTTCGGCTTCAACGCCAAGTAGGATCCCTCCCAGAGGTCGAGTTTCATCGGAGCCTCATACTCGACCTCTGGCAGCTCGTTATTGTCGATGGGGTCCTGAAAGTAGGTGTCCCTCTTGACCCGAGCATCAGGAAAGGAGTTAGGGGGCTCAGTGGGCTCTGCGGCAGTCAAGAAAGGGTCGTACCTCTGGAGGGTCTTGGCTACACTGTTGGGCTCCGAAATGGAGAGGTCGTTGGCATACACCAGAACGTACGGCAGGTTGGCGGAGGACGCCAGCTCCTCATAAGCTCGGTAGCGTTCGCCGAGGTCAAACTCGGCCATGATGAAGCGCCCGTTCGTGTTTCGGACTTCTTTCAGGACATGTGAGATGTCCTTGACATGCCACGCCCCTCTCCGCTGCAGGACCAGTGTGAAGTTTGTCAGCAGGGCCCCAGGGCTGCCGTCCTGTAGGACGCTCCAGAGCAGCAGCTGGACAGGGGGCAGCAGGTGCTGGGGGCCACAGTAGGGGCCCCTGGAACGTTTGCATGGCCACGCCCTTTGCCTCAGGCGCTTGCTGAAGAAGAAGTGGAACGTTGAAGACAGCACCACCTCTGATTCCTGGATGGACGTTAGGTTGAACTGGTACAACACCCTCTCCTCCACAATTTCTATGAAAAACACACCAAAATCAGTTATACATTATTACAATAAGGCTGTAACTTCAGGGCTTAAATATCAAGGCAACTGTTCTGTGCATCAGATTTCTAGTGATTGTATACCTATGAATAGGTCCTGTTTGGAGCTGGCCATATGGAAATACTTATAGTTGGCCCCTGATGATTTCTGTACATTTTAAAATGTCTGATGGCATTAATAGGACCTAATCAAGCGGTTTAGTGTACTTCGGACTCTTGCGGAAACTTTAAAGTGATATTTCTTATGATCATGTTCTTTCTGCAATTATGGAACAATGACGCAGTATTGTGTGAAAGCCAGTATATTACAGAAGCTGACTTCATGGCTCTGGGATTAACCTTTCAAAAACACCATCCAGCAATAAAAGTCTGCTGAGAGCGTCTCTGTTGATCCTCCAGGGTGCCCCGCTAGCTGCGCGCACCCCAGCGCCAGTGTCCTGTAACCTCCTCGTTTTTCAGTGCGGCAGCTGCGTCGGGCTGAGTCGCATTAAGAAGATGCCTGCCGGGGATACTTTAGCCCACAGAAAGCTGGCCCTAAACTGAAGGACAGCTTACAATTAAGATTTTATATCACTTACATATTCCAGTTCTTATTAGTTTTTATTCTGTTTTCTTGTATTGTATTTGTTCTTATTTAAATATTTGTATGCGTACTACTTGAGGCTACTAGATTAAGGAAAATTTCCCCAGTTTAATCACTAATATACTATTTATCAATCAGTTGACCTTTCTAGAAATATTTGTTTATTTGGTTGTTTCTAGATTTATTTATCTATACCAGGGCGTTTCAGACCTCTAAATAGAACGAGATAAAATTGTGATTTTTACACAAGTGGATTAAAGCTTTTGTATTAATGACAGGAATAAACAAATTTGAGGAATTAAACGTGTGTAGAAGGTACGTGGGAAAGCGGAGGCGTTATTTTCATAGAGTCGCTAAACACAAATGAAAGTATAAAGTGTCAATCTTATAAGATACATAGAATCATAAAAAACTTAGACAATGCGAGTTATATTTTTAAAACAACAGTACGCCTATAGCCAGCCGTATAACTCACTCATATTACATCAGCGTACTTAAAAATTCCAGGAGGATCCTACAAAAGTTTTTAGAATTAGCGATGCATCATACTATAGTACCTGCGTTGCCTTGAACAGCAAAATACGATTTTTGGATTTTAAAGAATAAGAAGGAAAGCATATTGTAGAAACTACTTGGAAACTCTAACGGATGATTTCCCCACTTTCCATTATTTACGTATCCCAAATGAAGAGAAGCTGTGAATGCTCACCAGGAGTTGCTTTAAAGCTTCGGACTGTGTTTCCGTCGCCGGGGCTGTTGCGCTCCCTGTTGTACTTATCGTAAAGTTTAAACATGTGCACTGAAACCATATCCCGGGATGTGCTCGAGGCGATCTTGCCAGGGGAGGACTCGAACATCTCGCTTTGGGACGATCTTCTTGCGTCTTGATGATCAGATGCGTAAGATCCGAGGTAAGAATTGATGAGACATAATAACAGGTGCACCAGAATTATACCTGCCATCCCTAATACAACCGTTAGACGTTTTATAAAACCCCGGATCATTCACCAGAAACAAAAATAAGATATCAGCTGTTGTGCTGGGGGTTGATTAAAACATTAAATCTTGACGCACTTACTGTTTAGCGTTTGTTTTCACAATTAATTTAATAAAGATACTGTTCATGAATGCGCTCTTTTTATGCAGCCTAATGCGGCTCCGTTGATACACTTGTTTCTTCTTACCGCCAGAAACCGGGAAGTAAGACTAAGGCAATGAAAGATGCTGACGTCTGCTGGTCTTGACCAACGAAATCAGTCGCTGCTGCACATAGTTCTCACTGGAAGCTGCGTTGGGGAAATGATCCCTATAATGGACTGGACCTGGAATCAGCCCACGAGTCACTCGTGGATTTCTACCTGATGTGTGGAGTTGCATGTATCGTCTTCGCTTCTCAGACAACAGTCCTGAGACCAATAGCATAATTATCAGGCGCAAGATATTGTGCGAAAAGGCGCAAAACTTTATTTCAGAATCAGAACTAGAATCAGAAAAACTTTATTGATCCCGAAGGAAATTGCTCATGTTACTACTAACCGGTCACACAGAGACACGTTTGTAAACTTTTAATACTTTTAGCTTTTTGATCTCCCTTATTGTCCAAACCTCGATTGTCCATTATGAAGGTATTTAACTGCGTTATCTTTAATTCACTTTTCTGGAGTATAGTGGTAGCCCTGACAGTGTGCAATTATGTGCAAAACTTCTAACTGCGCCATTCGCGGTGATTTTATTGCATCTCTTTCGGTAGCCTATATGCATATTTTAATGCATCGAAAGGTGTCTTTACTCGTGCATAGCGAATTTATTTTATTTGCGTATTATTAGCAAAAACCGTCACGAAATGTATCTCTCCACAAACTGTGACAAAAGGCCGTTACTGTTCTGACACTGTGGAAAATATTCACATATAGTGGGTCATTAATCGCAGGATTCACTGTGGGGCTGTTAGACGTTATTCATGGCTCTCTGTACGTGACCTCTACCAGGGGTACGGTCGCACCTCGCCGGGTCGTTTTTGTTTTCCGTCTGCAGCGCTGCAGCACAATACCGGGGCTGTGAAAGCCAGCGGCTCCAACGGGGGCGGCACCAAGCTGAGCCGCTTGGGTCATTTTGCCATTAAACACCGTCCCTTAGCTGGGGCCACCGAAGACTCCTTTTCACTCTGTGCTTGTATCTGCTTTAAATCTGCTTTAAAACTCCCGAGACTTCGCCACTTTGACACGGTTACTAGCGAATCAAAGAGTAAATCAATCCCGAGGAAGATTTCTTGCAGTATTTTATTGTAGGTCCTCTGGCAGGCGAAGTAATTAAGACGTATGACGCCACTTTTTTGTTTGACGAGAATGTGTGTAGGGAAGGAATTCGAATTAACTCTGGGTCACATAATTCCTTCTTCCTGAATCGAAGTAATCAATGGCATCTCTAAGGTACCTTTAAAAAATCCCGTTCATGCTGGACGCTATTGACCGCTGTGACCGGTATGCTGAGTTCTTGCCAAAATAATGATGATCATAAATAGCACAAGGCTCGACAGGGAAGATGAGCTCAGTGGGATTCACGCTTTCAGTGTTTCGGTCCGGAATTACGGAACAGCCCGCTGCTGCGCCCATGTAAACCCGATTTGTGCGTGCTTCTGTGTTTAAGTTTTGGTTCATTCAGGTTTTTAAAGAAGTTATGCGGCAAAAGAAACACATGGGGCTGCACCCTGGAAGGAACTGAGATTAGAAAAGGAACCATGATCCTCTGTTTGATTAATCACAATGGTCAAGGAATTCGTTGGGTTCAGCACATAATTACGGTCTTTCACTAAAGAACGCAAAGGAATCTGGGAAATCCAGTGTGGGTTACCACAACCCCGTAATATCAGTACATGTCAATATATAAATACCCTAAATACAGGACACGATGTGTGCCAAAAACAAGAAACAATGCGTGACTTGAACAGAGCGCCTGTGGGTCTTTCTAATAGAAGCTTAATTTATTTCTCATAAGTTAAATAATAAGACCAATGCACTTACTAAAAATTATTCATCCAATAATTTGAGTGAAAAATCACTTGAATAGCTTTCAAGACACGATGGTAGATGCGAATGGGCAGGGACGCCTATTTTATGTTATTGCGCGCTGGGGTGAAAATTTTCATATTTAAATAGAAGTGCAGATACCACAGAAAATTCTTTCAAAGTAATTAAAGTCATGCCGTAAAAAACTACTTAAATAAAAGAAAAAATGTTTTAAAAGTTGTCAAGTAAGAAATACTAGGCCGACATTCAAATCTATTGATTTTATAAAAAGCAACCTATTGTATTGAATTAACCCAATACAGGTTTGAATATATGTTATAATGCAGCACAATAAGGAAAACTGAGTCACATATTTCCCTGCTATGCAGAAAGCTTGCTGAGCTGGCTGGCACAGACTAGTAGACTGACATTTTTATTCAGCGGAATACAAAAGATCAATCAATGGGCAACATTTAATGAACAGTATAAACATTTTGCAGGCCGGTACTTTTAGACGTCTTATAAGTGGTAAATGAGCTGTCTCAAGCCTTCGTCTTCCAGTGGGAAAATTGCTGATTGTCCAATCCAGTCATCCCCATTGCTTCAGTAGTAGCTATATTGAAGAAATTAAAATATCGGCCGGTGTTCTGACAAAACGTCCTACTTTATCAAACATCCTACCGTAGTGCTAAACGATAGCGCTAACCCTAATGCTTACCCTAACCCTAACCCCCAAAAACCCCTAAAACCCTTACCTTTACCCTAACCCTAAAACCTAACCCTAATCTCAAGACGGTGGAACCGCACATACGCAGAAAGGCTCGATAACACTTCTCGATAGGCAGGATGTTTTGTCAAAACATCGCAAATTTCGGTATGTTAACCAATAGGTATTTATCATGCATCTCTTATCTTTCTTCCATCTCCATAAAGACAATATATAATGCAAAATAATAATAATAATAATAATAATAATAATAAAGAAATATATTGTTCAAGAATTGTCAAAGAAAATAAGATCTCGATTCTGAGTGAAAAAAATGTGATTCATAATTTACCCAGAATTGCGCAGCCCTACTCAGGTGCACTGTAAGGTAAGTCAAGACGGTCGTTCAGAACGAATCAGGCTAGTAAAAAGTAGTAATTTGGCTAAGAATTGTCGTGAGGTTTAAATAATAGTTGCAACAACTTTAAATGCTGAAGTACAAACTTAGTAACAAAGTTTTTGTACTTCATTCCTTTACTCTTCTGATTGAGCGCCAATTCAGGCGTATTTAACATTTCCACTGAAGAACAGTTAAAACTGAGATGGTCAGCTGGAGTAATTAAAAGTTACAGTGTGTGTAAACTTATTTAAATATATTTAAAACTACATGGGTTAACTGAATTCCACTTTAAATAGTATTTCAAAATAATTAGCCTTCACTAATTTTCTGTGTTATTTCTATTGTTTTATTTGTAAAACAATACCTTTATTGACAAGTAAGAAAGAAATGGCAATGTATCTGCTGTATTCATTGGGTTAATCTGGTCTGGAGATTTGTACATCCGCTTTATCATTACTTGAATTTGCAATAACTAATCTCACGGGTTACTGAAAGTTTAGCTGGAAACCCTAAGTGTATGGTTCTGCTGATTTTCAACGTCTGCCATATTCTGACACATCACCTACCCACCGTATCGCCGGATGACATTTACAGATTGACACTGAGGTGAACGGAAGAAGACTGTTACAGGTGGCCGTTTGTAATAAACAAACAGATATTTGTGCGACGCTTCCCTTTATATCAACCTGACATAACATTAAAAGGTTGGAGTGTTTAATGACAGTTAATAAATGTCTTCTTCTTTACTGGAACAAGGTTTCTTTGTGTTTTCTACAAGTCTGACCTCTAAAAAGGTCTTTTATGTCGGTTCTCATAAGAAAGGTGGGAGTTAAGTAAAATTCAAGTAATATTTAATGTTTGTAGCAGAGCTGGTTAATCTTAAACTGAGCTACTCAGATACACAGATATGTCACACAATGGTCCATCTAAAGGATTAGTTTCTACTTGTATTTCTTGGGCAGCCATATATTTTTCTTCCTCTTACTCTGTATTTTTGCCTTTGAATGAAATGGAAAGTGCTAACGTGCATCTCTGGGCAGCCTCTCAGGCCAAGAAATGATTTAGCTCAGCTGCATAAATCATGCTGCTAAATGCAGCTAGCTTGTCTGAAGTTAGCTTCCTGGGTCTACAGTGACATGCTGTGTTAAATCATAAACACCTGTGCTTCTCATAAAATAATAGACAAATCCAGAAGGATCGTGTAAATTTTCTTTCATCTTCCACTCCTGGTCAATGCTCCTTTAATTACATGAAATGAAACAGGCTCCTCTCTCCGTCGCTGTTTGCAAACAAGTGGCAGATTTTAAGCCTTTTTCGGTGCAGATCAGCCTGTTCCCTCTGAGTTTGAAACAGCTGAACAGTCAGAAGGTCCCTCCATGCAGGTCTGAGCTGTCGGTAGTCATCAGATAATCCCCCACCTCCCAGTGGAAGGTTTAAACCCATCATCCCTGTGCTGGATAATAACTCCCCACCTCTCCAGCACCCCCTGATCTACTTCCATTTTCTGTGGCTCTTCTTCCATCTTTGTGTTCACCTTTAAAAATGTACTCATATCATGGTGCCCGCACACTGTAACTGCCGTTAGCTGGGCCGAGTAGTGTGATGTTATTTTAGGAGCCAGCAGCAAGAGAGCAGAGTCAGAAGGCAGCATAACCAAAGATTTCCATGTAGGAATCATGCTTAGATCACGGCTCTGCTGGAAATCAGGTTTGTGGCACAAATCCGGCCCGTGACAGGGTGGGGACAGGGCTTTCCCACTAAAATTAGGCCTGTCGAGTGCCGATGGAGCTGTGTGATGGAGAAAAAGGTGGGGGGAGGGGGTGTAAGTGTGCAGGTTGGTGGCACTTGAGACCAAATCGAGATCAGATCATCACCAGATCTAAGAAATGTTTCATTAACTCTCTCGAGTCGTCTTCCACTGGGCCACGTCAGGCTGTGTGCTCCGGAGCTTAAGCACTCTGAGAACATTCCCTTAACAGAAAGGATATGGTGGAAGAGGAAGCCTGTTCAGAACACGTCACACGGATCTGAGCCGGACTGCTGAGGGGGTTTGATTTATATGCTGACAGCTTGTATCTGGGACATTTAGCCGCCGACACATTTATTTTTCATGCGCAGTTGTGGAAAGCAGGAATGTGGGTTCTAACCATCCTTGAAAGGAAACCTCAGCTTGCTGCCTGAGTCACATGAGCAGTGCTGTAAACAGGAGCCCCTCGGGCCAGTGGGGGACTGGGAGAGCCATGGCCGTATGCTTCAGCCGCCCTACGTCTGAGGAAGTGCAGCGTTCTGGTTGTGGGAGGAGCTTCCGCTTGAAGCCGTGTTGGATGACGAAGCCTCCACACAGGGCACTGGATTTAAGGTCCCACGGTCCCAACATTTGCATCAGGGACCTTTATTGCACGGGTTTACCGAAGCTGAAGCCTAGAGGCCTCTGCTAAAAGCCCCCCCCCCCCCCCCCCGATCGACCACATATACCGTCTGTCAGCACTGTCCCACCCCCTCCATTTCCAAAATTTATACCATGATCACCCTGCCCTCCAAATTTATGGGGGGGTGGGGGGTGGTTCTGGTGACTTATGGTTCAATGTCCCTCTGATGATCCTGTACCTTCCACACACACATGCTTCTCCTGGATCAGTCCTCATATACCTCCAGAGGCCCTAGATACTACGACAAGCACGTCCAGCCCGCTGACCTCAGGCGCCTGTCCGCCCTCTGCCTGCTTTTTTACCTGCATGCCTCTTGATGGCTTCCTTTGAGGGCGCGGCCAGTGAAAACACATTTACTGCCAGCATGGGCTGCTCAGATTCACCGAGTGGGTTAAACACAGAGCAGAGCAGCAGATAAACCCGATTATTACTGTCTGGGGAAACCCTCACCGCAGGTCGTGGCTCCAAGGCTGGCTGCACATATTTAAACATCTGTAAAATGCTTCACTATTATCCCGAGATCCCATATCAGATTTATTTTGTTGTCGCACATCTGATATTTATCTTCTGCTTTCCCTCACATCCTTAAATTGCAAGGACACAGCGGTAGTCACAACACGGGCGGGCTTTTATGGACGGGGGGAC
>JAODKE010000068.1:12064443-12081913 GCA_026779605.1 Mormyrus hasselquistii
GGGGGGGCACACGGCCATCAGGCGTGCTCAGCGTGTCCGCGGCGCATGCCGCAGTTCCTCCGGCTCGCGGTGGAAACCCGAGAACTCATTAGTTTAAAAAAGGAAGTAGACAAAGGCCCATATTGATATTAAACTGAGGTGCCCGTGGATTTGGCAGCGACGGCTCACAGGAAGTTTGCGGTTGAGGTGAACCAGGGGCCATATTTCAGGCCACGGGTAAATTATCCTTTTATTACAACCTTGCAAAGCCTTCATCCAGTGGTACCGCAAGAGATCATGTGCAAGACGCAGCTGAGCATGAGCAATTACTGTTTGCCGTTTAATTACGAAGATTAGAGTTAATCTTTAAGCGGGATCGTATTTTGTACAACATTCGGGTGGATACATTCCCGTCTGTATCAACAAATAAATGTGTGAGAGGGAATGCATGTAAGGCACAGGCTGTCAGAAACAGTCACTCACAGCACACGCAGCTCCTGGGTGAGCCACGAAGACCCCACACTTCTTAGCCTTCTCTAAGGACAATATTAGCTTAGGATCACCAGTTGAAAACAACTGCAGGCAGCCTCTGTCTGCCTCTGTGTCAACAGGGCAGTGATTGGAAGCAGATGAGGACCCAGACCTGGTGCTCCGGCTCCAGGTCCTTTAACAAGGGTGTCCTGTGAGGATGCCTGACGGAGTGCTGACAAGACGGTGCGATTCGTTAAGTGGAGAAGTCACGTACGTGAGCCCGTTTCCTGAACGTGAAATTAGAATGAGTTTATTTTGCATGCAAGATGTCGGTTCTTGCAAATTTCCAGAAAGGTCTAAATCACTCACGTTAACCACATCGCAAAGTCTTGGTGAAAAGGGCCATCTCACAGTATTTACTGCCATTCGATACATGGTTATTCAATGGACTTGATGTTATGTTCCTGCATGGACTGTTAAACATAAATGACAGATTATTGCCCTAAAATGACAATACGACATATAAGTCATTTTTACAATGATAAACAACCATTCCTGATTTCCATGATTTGCCAAACACTGGAATATCAATTCAGCTAGAGCAGTGTTTCCAAACCCGGTCCTTGGGAACCCCCAGACAGTCCACGTCTTCATGACTGAATTGCCTCCACAAATTGTATGCTTGCTTTTCTGGATAAGAGCATCCTATTGTCTGCTGGGCAGCCCTGCAGAAAGAACGTCTAACACATCTCTACAGGCTACTGTCCTGAATGTGTGTGTGCATATCACATGCCAATGAAACACACTGTCAGAGGAAGTTACTGCTAGTGAGGAAGTTACTTAACCGTTCCAGTCAATACTCAAATCCCACTGCAAGATCAGAATCGCCCCGTTTTTTTCATTAACTTCATTCAAACATTTCACACTGTTGGGCAACCATCATCGTTATGGGGACTCCAGGTTTTTTTATACATTCATTTTTTTATTTTATTTTTATAATGCACTGAACAACAGGTGCCTAATCGTGAAAAGTCCTAAACATTACACAAGCTAAACATTCAAATTGGACAACGATCAAGAAGAAAAACAAGAAAATATGATTGTGGCTTCATTTGATGTTATTTATAAGTACTGCTTTCAGAAATGATTACAAAAAAGAAAAGCATCCAGTACGTCTCACAAAACGGTGTTAGGAATATGTTCAGTGACGGGTGCAGCGCTGAAGATTAAAAGGAAGTGGCTTGATTTAAGGCGGCTTTTCAGAATGAAGCAGTGTGTGTACCCAACATAAACTTGACTTCCTCTGAGACTAGATGTCAGCAGGACCCTTAAGCTGATGAATGGAGATGTTTAGACGGCTTTGGACGTCAGGCGACTGACGGAAACCTCTTTAACGTCTCAGGTAATCCTCAAATAATGGCATTCAGTCAAAGGAGCGTCGTTCGGTAGCTGGTAGCTGAACATTCTTCGCTTTGTTTGTGAAACGCGGATGTGAATCGCGGGCCACGACCATTGTGAGATTTGGGCCATTAAAGGATTTCGGCAATCAGGCTCGGACTGTAATTTCCTCTCGAGTGGCATCCGCCGGGGGGGTGAAACCTTTCCCCAAAGGTGAAGGTCAGCCGCCTCTGGGACATGTTCCGGAAACGGCCCTACGCGGCTTAGGTTTAACGAACATAACGCCATTCTTGTAAACATAACACGGGCGAGAGCGGGGCGGCTGGGTGAAGTGTCTTTTTAAAAAATGTTTTTTACACACACGTGGAGGATAGGCTGAGTGAAAAACAGGAGAGACCGCCGATTTCACGTGGTGACGGTGGGGTTCGTTGGGGGTCGATGGACTAGAGGAAACGGCGATTTGCACTGCCGTGGAGTAATCACCCGCCAGTGCAGCGGATTGTGTTGCAGGGGGATCTCATTACAGCCGGAGCTGTTTCATTTATGTTTCTTAACCATTGAGTCTCTCCCTCATGGCGGCGAGACGGTCACTGGGAAGTGGTTTCAGCACAAACCAGCCGGGCTCCGCGCTAATCCAAACACTGACGTTTTTATACCACATAAAGTAGCCATTGAGAGACGGCAGAACAAAGGCCATATGTCACACATGTGAAAAGGCATCAATTTTGCTAGAATATTTCAGTGGCCACCATTTATTTTCCCAAATCACATCCCATGCCAAGTGGTCTCAGTCTGGTGTGCTTGGAACGCCGTTCTTAAAGCCCCCCCCTACACCCCTTGAATGGAAACTGTCCCGGCTCGGGCTGAGAGGCCGTGAGTGGCTGGAGCTGACCTCTGCAGGCGCAGGGCTTCTGATGGGGGGGTGACCACCTGCACGCATCTGGCAGGGTGACGAGTGGCGGCGGGTGAGCAAGGCGGCGTGCGGTGCCGACGTCGGCCTGGAAATGCGGGGTGTTGGGGGGGGGCATGGGGAACAGGGATCTTTTGTTGGCAAGGGGGGGGGGTCGTCTGTGGGGGAGGGAAATGACAGGCTTATGAAGGCGCTTAGACAGGCAGACAGACAGCTCCCCCCCACACCCCTGTATGCATTATTATCCATGTGAACACAGTGAAAGGGGCCACTTCTGGAAGGGTCCAGCCCAAACACGGCCCATGTGATCGGCCCGTTTGCTGTTTCATAGCGTGGTTCAGTGGTGACACGGACCCTGGCTGTCTGAGACACTTTAAGTCGACAGACAGACCATGGCAGCTGAGATCTGTGACATGTAGCTGGTGACAGCTGTTGTTGAAGCGGAGCCGTCACGGTTGACCGGTGTCTGTGTCGCCGCGTCCGTCTCTTCTCTGCAGAGGCCTACAGTATGTCACAGCCTATACAGGATGTCCACCTACTGCAAGATCCCTTAAACAGGATCAGGCACAAAAGCCCGTGTTTCCTGACTAGACCCAGAACTCCATATGGCCTGTAAATGGACACAGTATCTTGTCTGACTGGATGTTTGTTCTCGTCTGTCACTGTGATTCAGCTCAGCCTCGATAACTTCCTCGGGCAGTGGCAATATGGGGTAGCTAAACAAGTACGGTACCGTGCTGATTATGTGAAGGTTGTGGGTTCAAATTCCAAAAAAGGCACAAAAAAAACAAAGAACCCATCCCCGTACTGTAAATTGCTCTGGATAAATGCATTAGGTAAATATAGAAATCCACTGGTAGGTGTTTGGTTGTGCATGTTGCTCTGAAACACATCAGATTACTATCCATCAGTTTGCTGTGACCGTGGCTGGCTGTGAGTCCTAAAATGGGTGGGAGGGGAAAACACTTCCTCCTGTGGGCCCCTCAAAAAGTAGCTCCCCATCTTGAGGAAGAGCAGGTGTTCAGCTTGGCTTGGATGTCTGCGCAGACTTACCACCTTGTTCTTGAAAGCCGGGACTTGCGGGCTGCTCTGCTCATTTTACGATGCTAAATGATGAACTCCGTGAAGAACGATAATGTTCCAAACGCCATCCCATAGTTTTAACGCTTTCACATGAATTTCCCTTAACATTTCTCATTGTCACCGCAACCCCGCACTGGGTAAGTGGTTACGGAAGATGTATGGATGGATATTTTTCATTGTGGTTTTCCTTAATCCCAGACCATAAAAGAAAGTGCATTAACTCCGTCCAGCATGTCATATGTCACGCTTTACGACATGGCCTCGAACTCAGTAACATGACACCAGACTAGACTGCGCATATCATATCGAATTTGTTGTGCAGATGTTTAACAAATTAGGTTTAGTAATGGCCGTCCATCTGGAAGTTACATTTGGTCTCAACATTTCCAGCCTCTCTTAATAGAGGATCCAATTTACTATATAAAATTTCTGAATGGCTTGAAATGGTTTTGTGGGCCAAGTGTGAACAGGAGGGTGGTCTTATTCTTGTTTTTACTCAGTTTTACTGAGTATCTGGATTGCAGGATCCCCGTTACAGATGCAGTCTGGACTTCTGAAGAGTCGTCTGAGAAAGACTAGATGTTAAAGGTGGATTTTGGTGCTGTTGGGTTTGGCCCAGTGCTGCCGCACGCCTGAGAATCACCGCATTCTCTTCCTTCATCTGCTTCTCCGACCATCACACAGCGGCACTGCATCCACGTATGGCTTCGATTACACGCGTGAAGTGTTTATTTCCAAATGAGATGTGTGCTTCACAAGCGAGGGTGATGGGGTTTACCCAGGGAGTGTTATTGCACATATTACCTCACATTAATCTTGTGCTGGCACGCTTACTCCAGGTCAGAGGGTAAAGTAACTGAGTAGCGTTTCTGAAGCTTCCTGCAGCTTCTTTCTCGACCCGTACACATTTGTCATGACACAGAGACCTGAAGCACCAGGCCATTAAGATCATTAACACCACTGATTCAAATAAGTTTTAACTGCAAGCAGCACTTCAATCAGCTCTCAAATTTTTTCGTAACTTTTTATCTTTACCCTGTATATACTTTTTATATATTTCTATTTTTAGTACTTATTTCACTAACTTTTTTTGTATTTTGTTGTCCTTCTACCTTGTTTATATGAATGTTTATATATTGGAAGATTTTACAGAAGACACAAGGTGCTTTCCCACTGCAGGAACCTGTTTTCAGGAACCAGAACCTTTTTCAGGTTCAACTTCTGTCACAAGAACTTGGCTTGATTGTAGTTCTTCTGCGGTAGTTCCTAAACCCTTTTTTTAGTCCCTACTATGAGTAGGTGATGATGTGACAAACTTGACTGATCGGCTGGCCACAGGCAACAGGGCTAACTTGGAAGTTACGCAAAAGTGAGGGGCAAAGAGATAGAGGTGGTGGAGCATAAATTTAGCAGACGGAATTATTTTTATATTAAATTCATTTATATTTCTGCATAGGAAAATCTGATTGATAACCAATGTACTTCTGTCTAATATTGCCAGTGCCAGCAGTGAAACTTTCCAACGCTTATTAGCGGAAAATATGACATTATTTTTTATTCTGTGGAAAATGAAAGATAGATCTTCTGGCCAAATTTAATAATGAAATTTTCGTGGGCCATATAAATAAAATGTTATTTGTCCCATACTTTTCGACCACATGATCAATCCTCATAAAAACTAACAAAATTCCTATGAAATTATGTGTAAGTTTAACCTATGAACTTTTGCATCTCTCATGCTTATTTAGCAAAGTGGTTACAGTTCCTGTTCTGTGGTGGGAAAATGACACTCGAAAGTACCCAGGAACTACAAAAGTTCCTGGTCAAGGTGGCCCAGGAACTCGGAACCAGGTCAGAAAGTGCTTAAAGTTAAACCCAGCCATGGGTGCCAGTTGGGAGGGCAGCATTAGATGTCGATCGCAGTGTGAGAATGTGAAGAACCTGGAGGTGTGTGAACCAGGCTGAGGAAGCCATTTGGTTGGTGGACTCACGCTGTCCTTGTAGGCAGGGGCAGCAATTAGGGGCATTTATTGCACTCCTGTAGTTCACGGTTTCTACGGAGCCTAGAGACCCATAAAATGTTTTATAATGTTTTTAAGCAGCTGAATGGAAGCTCTGTGCGGTCGCTTTGGGTGTGTCCCGAGAGGATAGCCCCACTCTTTTTACCTGCGGCGATACACCGCGTTTAGTCTTCCTTCATTTTTCCATTTGTGGACTAGGAGGAGGTCAGGTTGCTGTGGCAATGTTTGCGCAAGGCGTCATTCAGGTAGCAGTCGATGTTTACGTCAAGCCGAGTGTCACCACAACAACTTGAAAATGACAATCAGTTAAAGAATAGATGGTGACTCGGTGCACAAATCTGCTAATCTGTGGTCAGGATACTGCAGAATTGCCTCTCTGGCCTTTCCAAGACTCCTAAGTTATAAAGCACTTTCATAAGACCCTCATGCATGCTACGTTTTTTCCCACAAACCTTTGCTCCGGTTATTGAGGGTCACGTGTGCTGGTGCCACAGGTCAGTGCGCCACAGCAGATAGAGGCATTATTTTCTTAACCCTCACACCAGCTGGCATTCTGGACTGTTCCATGAAAAACCCTTTGTGAAGGGGCAGGGACCTGCTGGGCACACTGAAAACACACCCCCAGGGCACGGGGGGGCTGGGAAAGCCAAGGCCTCTGTGAGAACCACGGGGGGTCGGAGACTCGCCAGCACACCATAGCTGCATTCAAGTTTTCTCAGGATCTCATCCAAGTGACAGTCCCTGGGAACAATGGGAGCCGCTTTGCTAATGCATGGCGTCTCGGTGCTCGCTGTGGGCTCTCCCGGTCAGCGGCAGAACCGGCAGTCTGAAGGGGGAGCTAAGTAAACAGAACAGAGCGAGTATGGCCCGCTTTAGCCTGAGGTTCGACGGGGCTTATGTAACTGGAGGCTGCAACATCACAGAGCTAAGCAAATAAACGGAACCAGTGTGTGAGAGCAAAAGGCGGTCCACGCATTATTTCGAGATAAAGGAATGCGGGACGTTGTGGGAGATGGGCAGCAGGGTCAGGATGCGGATGGCGCTTGCGTTTGGGGGGCAAGCTGTCTGTGTGTCGTCAAACTGTTACAAGCCGTTCATTCCATCGTCAGCTGGTGAAATCAGCCAATCGCATTTCAGAAACACGTCCTGGGCCCCCGAAGAACATATACATATATATAATGTGTACACGTGTAGAACTGCATATACGTCTAATTTCGATGTGTATATATAACCGTGGGTTCATGTGATGATTTTACGGTGTGATGATTTTCTTATGTTTAAGAAATGGAAAAAGGGAACATGAAATGTCTTGTGTTACAGCTGAATGAAAAGAGTGTTTTTTGTTGAACTAAAATTTCCACCCTATTTCCACCTCCTCCCTCCCCAGGTCGGTGCCTAGTAAACAAAACCCTAAAGCAGCAGAAATATCTAAATTACTGGAAAAACCATTTTAGTGTCACAAGGGAGCCCTGATCTGGTACGGCAGGTACTGGGAGGCATTAAAGGTAAATAAATCAGTTGGAAATTGGAGATAAAATCCTCACGGAGTAAAGCCAAGAATGCCACAGAGCTCCGTAAACATGATGTAAAGGGTGGACATGGACATCTTTTCCGTGGGAACTGTGCTCTTGCTTCCCCTCTCCGCGGGGGCACACGTGGGGCCCAATCCACGTGGGGCCCAATCCAGGGGCCACAGAGGACGTGTGGATGCCGAAACGTGTGAGCTTCCGCATCCCATTCCTGTGACAGATCGCCGTGACTGATGCCTGACTGCCTTTTTTTGGAGAGATCCTGAACCGCTGGCGCGTGAAATCTACACATGAATATCTGTTCTCCATAAATTACCCGTTTAATGATGTGAATAGCCCTTGATTTCTTTACAGCATTTTTATTTTCTTTTTACGACCTCCTACCCTGTGAGGGCCCCAGCAGTCATATATGGGATACATCAGCCCCCTAGAGCATGCAGAAGAATGCCCCTTTAATGACTGCGCATCCCTTCACCATGGTAACCAGCAAGAAATACCAGCGTGCGCAAGTGCAAGTCCCCGTACTTGCTGAGATGCTATGAGCGACGCACACTAGCGATGCTAACGTAGATGCTGCTAGACTTTCTGCTGGATGGATGGGTGTCCTAGGTGTTATGCATCATCCCGTTTGTTGGTGCTTTGGGCTGCGATGTTAAGGGGTATCTCACAACGTGAGCCGTGTGTGATGCCCTCAGTCTGTGCCGGTGGGGCAGAGACCCATATGAGGTGGTCCTGGGGTAACCCCCAGGCTATGTGGTTCAGCACACTTCAGTGGCTGGCCTGGAAAAACATAAACGTTGCTTTTTAACCATCTAAAGTGAGGCCCCCCCCAAACCCCACAAACCCCCCCACTACTAAGTCTAAGAACCAGTGGTATTTTTGCATCTCCACTCACATCCCCCCGTCCTCTTTGCGTTGTTTTGCTGCTTATTCTCCCGGTCCACCATCCCATGCCAGCCCCCCTGCCCCCCCGCATGGTGCCCTGACGGTGTCCAGTTGACTCTCAGCCTCCCCACAGCTTGTCATGTACAAACCACTAACTGAGAGGGTCTCCTGGAAAACATAAAATATCCACCCCTTGTCGTGCTTAAAACAGTAGAGGTTACCCTGCACCCTGCACATGTCTGTGCCCCGCAGGCTATGACGGCTGCAATCTATCAAACGCGACGTGACCTGTGGAAGTGCCCTGAGCCGTCCGGCTTTCTCATTTTAACCGCGCCGCAGGAAGAGCCCGGCAGGACGGACTGCCGACAATCTGCTTTCACAAACATGGCTGCCGTAACCTTTTGGTCCCCGTTTGCCAATGAAACAGCTACACAGGCAAAGTAAATGAGAGGAACAGCGCAGGGAATGTTACCCGCTGTAAAATGGGAACGGGGAGTAGAAGCAGTCCACATACTGACTGTGGGATTGCCTGGAATCCCTCTGCTGATTGTAAGATAGTAAGTGATGCCGAGTCACCACTCGTGCTACCTCAAACCTGCAGGCTGACACGGACAACTTGACAACAGTCCCACTTACGATGGCAACCTCAGTAGGATCCGCTCAAACAGATACCTGTGACCCCGCAGGAGACCCACACATAGAATTCCTCAAATCTTTGTGTCTAGGTCCCTGAACAGTGGACAGTAGCCAGTCTCCCAGACTTCCTGTGGAGATGCTCTCCTCTGGCTAGCGTTTACTTCTTCCCATAATTCTTCAGTGCAAAAGACACCCCAGACCCTTGACCTCCGTGGCCTGTTACTGTATTCTCTAGTTTCATAGCCATCGCCCTCATGGGGGGGCATTCCCAGTATGAGGGGGTCATCGTGGGGCCTCGGAATAAATTAGCATGTGTGTTTCCAGCACAGGAAGAGCTTTCTGGCACGTTTGGGATTCCAACACTTCCACTCGGCAGGTCCTACAGGTGGAAGTGGTCACCGAAAATCCCCCGGAGGCCCCTCTCACATTCTCTGCAGGTGGTGGGTGCCAATATATGACCCGCCTCCCTCCACAGACCCCCCCAGATGTCTGCCCCCCCACCCTGTGACACAGATTTCTCCGTGTCACTCTTTGTTGACCCAGGATTAGTTTCACCTCTTGTAGTTTTACAGTATGTTGTTGGAGGGAAGCTGCTGTTTTTGTTGGACGGCAGTGGCCTTGTGTGTATCTTTTCGGTTTGTGTGTGAGCGTGCGTGAGTGCGTGTGGCCGGTCCGGTTGTTTGTTTTGGTATGCATTAGAAGCGGCGGTTGGGGGTCTCCGTGTGAACAGGGGATGACCTGGTGCTGAGATTGTCACACCTGTCCCACATTAACTCATAAAGTAACTGACCCTCCTCTGAGCTTGTGGCAGTTGGCGCCTAACCTTATTTAAGCAGAACAGTCTGCATCCTATGTGCCTGTTAGTTGCCAGCAGGTACTGGCTCCGTGCTTTGGGTAGCATGGTCATGGTTCCTGTGACCAGCATCTTGCGTTGGGCTTCTGGTTAGCCAGTTTCTGGTTCAGGGATTCATGATTCCAAGTAGCTGGTGTCCTACAGCTGCTGTGCGGTGCTGCTGTTGTCCTGTCTTTGGGGTTTCCCATGCGTGTGACCTCGTTTTTGGGGTTCTTAACCTGTATTAAGGTTCCGGATGAGTCTGCCTTCTGGTCCTGGAGGCCGTCCATCCAGTCAGCAGCCCAAGTCCCTGCTGTTTCCTGTTTGAGATCCTGTTTCCTGTTTTTTTCCCTGTTTCCTGCAGTGTTTGGTCTGTTGGTCTCAGGAGCCAGAGAGCAGAAGACCTGGCATAATGGATGGACAGCCAGATTGAGGTGTTTTGTCACAGACCAGGGGTGTCAGACTCCAGTCCTGGGGGGGGGGGGGAGCCCTGTGTAGCTTTAGTTCTTTCCCTGTTCCACCACAAATGATTCAGCTCAACAGCTGTGTGGTAATTAGCACAAGGAGGTGCAAGGAGTTGAATCAGGTGTGTTAAATGAGGGGAAACCCAAAAATGTGCAGGGCTGGAGTTTGACACCCCTGTCATAGACCTTATTTATGAAGGCTAATAAATCCGTGACAGAAGCTGAAGTTGAGCGAAGGCCTGGGGGCATCCCTTTGTTCTCCTTGTGTTGCTGTGTTGTTGGCCCGTTTTTGGGCTAGGATTTCACAGGCCCTTTGCTGTGACACTTTAGCTTGAAAGGATCGGAGGACTTGAAAGGGCTTTAAAAACAAAGGTGTACATGTGGACATGCCAAAAGGCATGCCTCTGCGAGATGAGTGTCACCTTCTCTCGTGCCAGTAGGCGTAGCTCGTCCGAGCAGACAGATAAAAGGATGAAATGGTAGCTGGAGAGGGGCCCTGCTCGGAGCTCCGTGCTGTGAAAGGGAGCCCCGGTGACACGCAAACCCTTGTCGTTGTCACAAAGCCGGCACCTCACGGGGGAAGATGCGTCACTGTGCTGGGACCGGTCTAGTTTAAACCAGAGAGAGAACGCTTAGCAATGTGCGGCTGGTGGAGAGTGGGAGGAGTTTCTGGCTAAGGCCCTCGTCACCTCTGCGGACACAATAGCAGGTGTAACGGGCAACACTAAATACTGAGAGATAAGGGATTAGCCTGCTTTGATTTGTCTGCTCCATGTTATCGAGGCTTTGCATGCTCACACACATGTACTGTCCACATATTTGTATCTCTGCTGGGACTCTCCATTCATTTCTATGTGAAAAACCCTAATCCCAGCACAAAGGCCTTAACTCCCACCCAGCCCTAATCTTAACCATAAATAACCAAACAAAATACGAGACCGTTTTAGTTGTTTTGATAGCATTCACAGATTGAGGTTATCCTAGCGTAGACCAAAAAAAATGTCCCCACAAGGTAAGAAGCTTCAGGTTTGTATTACTTTTGGGGAGAAATCTGGTCACTACTATGAAATAATTCGAAAATGTGCACACACAAACACAGACACACAGGTACACACAAACACAGACACACAGGCACACACAAACACAGACACACAGGTACACACAAACACAGACACACAGGTACACACAAAAGCATGCCCCATTCTTCTGCACAAGGGTGTCCTCTGTCTGGGCGATGTGGCTCTGGGCAGCATGACCGTACTTTAGCCATATTTGGAGACCACTGTACTACTTCGGGTGGGCAGCACGGGACAGGCAAACAGTGGCACAAGCTGGTACCTCGTCGTACAAAGAAAAATAATACGTGGAAGGAGGGAACGGCGGACGGAGAAAAACACAGGCGGTCTAAAAGGCGCCCCTCGAATGGCGGGTTTAAGAAAACAACACGCCTCTAAAGGGTCGGAAAATGTGACGGACCGGGCATCCGGGGGACGGGGGATTCCGGCTGGAAAAAGCTGCCAGCTGGGCTTCCCCGGGAGCAGGGCTTTCTGCGGGATCATTCAGCCCGCTGGGGTCGGAGGCGGAGCCTCGGAGTGGGGCAGCTGCACGTCACGTGGAATGCGATATGGCCCTAGGGGTGCGCGCCACCAAATCCATGCTCACACCTTTGTCTGGCTCCTCCACCCGCCACTGCGTACACGCTGGAAGCGTCTTCCTGCTCAGTGCCCCACTCTGTGTCCCACTCTCCAGATAATTGGTGGATATCTGGATGAAAAAGTAGCACAGAAACTGGGCCGACAGCTCTGCCTTTTGATTGGGCCCATGATGAACGACATGGGTGTGAAGGCCAGGTGGGCCCGTGGAGAGGTGTACCGTTTCCTTTGTCCCGTGGGGCCCCCCCCCCCCCCCACTGAGAGGTACAGTTACAGCACACTGAAACACCTCACGCCTTTCAAAATACCAGCGAGTGTCTGTTGTTAATAACAGGGCAAAGGCCTCTGGACTCAGTCAGAAACAGGCCATGTTGTCTTGTGCTGGCTATCATAGCGTTGAAATGTCCCATCAGGAAGCTTACATCTCAACACACTGTGAACACAGAAACACTAACACATTCATTTTACATCTTTTATCTTTTATAGTACAGGGAATGTTTACAACTTTTATATGCACTCCCTGGGATTTGGACCAATGACCTTTGCGTTGTTAGCACACAGCTGTATTTACGGAGGTACAGGAGCTAAACAGCACTAACACGCATACTCAGGTGTCGGGGTCCCACTGCCTGTCTTATCAAATGGGCCTGAGTGTGAGCTGTAGAGGGGCTAACATGGGTCTCCCCCACCAGAGCCGGAAAAGCACAAGCCCACCCAGCTCATGGAGGACCGACGTGAAGCTGCTGTCAAGCGTAGCATCCTCTGGTCTATCCATGGACAAGGCAGGAACTCGGACCCACCTCCTGGAAATTCCGCATCTCACAGTGGAGCTGGATCTTCTAGCATTGCCTGGGATCATAATCTAACAGAAGGTTTGCTCTGCTGTGGGGCTGCCTGAGCTCCGTGTGTCTACATGTTCTCCCTTTGTGGTGCAGCTCTCCTCTGAGATCAAAGTCAAGCATTGTTAGGGTGCATGCATTGCTCCTCACGAGGGGAAGCCCAATTTTATAAAATCTGTGAATGCAATCAAAAAACGTAAAATGCCAAAAGTCTTACTTATGGTTAAGGTTAGGGCTGAGTAGGGGTTAAAGTTGTCATGTTGTGATGGGAGTGTTTCCCTGCCCAGCTGTAAGAATACAAATTGGTGCTGTGCGGCCAGGGGAGAGTGGCCCTTTGGGGGCCGTTGTGCCCATGGCTCACAGCATAGTAACCCAACAGTTACTCAAGTACTCGAGATGAAGGGCAGAAGGGCTGGGAGGTGAGGAGACTGTGCCCGAGGTATATTTGCGCCATCTACTGGTGAGTTGAACTGCCACCCCAGACCGTGTACATCTTGCTCTTGTGTAAGAGGGCTCCCATCAAGAGACACTGACGTAGGTGAGTCTCACACGTGTGTGACACCCTCAGTCTCTGTGTGCAGTTAACGGGGAGGATGGACCTATGCTTGGTGAATCTTCTAGAAGGTTCCATTGCTATAGTAAGGTAGAGCCCTGGTCCAACGCGCTCAGTATATTTCACAGGATGTACTTTACATATGGTGCATTATACTCATGTAATGAACTGATCATAATTAAAAACATACGTGTATAAGGAACAAACGGTGGGTGTTCAGCTTGAACCCTGGGTTTTATCTTATCGCACCCTGAGTGTCGTCTTTCATCCTACTGCTGTCCCCTTTCTCCTTCACAGCCTTTGTTTCTGTACTCCCCCCCCCCCTCGCCGGCATCCTATCATGTGACAGGGATCCGTCACTCGGGATGACAAACGACCTCTGGCAGCGCCCATCTGATAAAGTTCCCCACTTTCTGCGGTGACAGGGTGCATTAGCGGCTGATCTGTAACCCCGAGTCCACAGGAGCGGTCAGATAGGCGACTTTCCGTGGACCGATCACCCGAGTTGGGACCGCTTTGACGTTATCATGATGGCAGTGACCTATTTCTGTGCCTCCCGTCGGTGCAGAGTGATGCGCTCCACCATCTGGAATCTGCGGCTCTGTCAAGCCGGCCGCCGTTTTCCGCCCTGCAGGCGAGCGACCGTGAATTAAGGCCCAGGCCCTGAGCCTGTCAAAATCACATGTTAATTGCAAATGCACATTAATGAATACAAATGGCTCTCTGGGCTTGTCTGCCCCTTTGTAATGAATTATTATCGCTCTCAACAATCGAGTTTCTCAGCATTTTTCAATTAGTGGGCCGAGGGCCCCCTCTGATGAAGACAAACGACCCGCACGCCCGCCCGCGCTGAGCCTGCCGTCTCCCACATTAATAGCTCTCCAATTTGGGCGCATCTTCCGCCATAAACGTGGCGATCCATTTTTTTTAAGTCTGACACCGGTTACGGAATTACGAGCAGGTGCTAATTACACATCTGATGAGGAGTCCAATTTGCGACGGGAGAGTTAACGAAGGGAACGTCGTCCTCGGCGTCAGATTAAACTGCTTCTGTCATCCTCGTGCCGGTGCTCGAATCGGGACAGCGGTTTGATAGACACGGGGTGGGGGGGGGGTCGAGATGCCAGTTGCTGACAGGGCTCCTTATTAACTCGTCGCTCGTAGCACACACTGACGCGCTCGGATCACACGGGGAGGAGCACCGGCGAAGGTCATACACAGTAATGCACACTGAATAGGAGGAAAGGCAGGCGAAGATGTCCGAACTACATGGTCTGTTGAGATGCCCGTCGTTGCTTTGAAAAAGTTTACGAATGCAAGTTGACTTTCGGGGAGTTTAATCAACCCCAAACCTTTACTGTGTCGTGTTTGGGAAACGTGCAGATATAGAGTTGATGCCAATCTGCTTCATTCGCCTGGCTCAGTTGGTGGTGTAGAAGGATGTGGGCAATTGCATCGCTGCTGACACTGTCGGGGTGCTGCCTGCCGTCATCACTAACCAGGGTTAGCCCAGGGCTCGAGGTCCTTCAGGTGTCACCGGGGGATCCGCCAGGGCATCTTGTCATTTATGTCTCATATTTTGACTGTCATTATCATCGAGGCACATGGTGTGCCGCGCTAGAGAATACGGAGGCGCCGAGAGCGAGGCCCCATGAGAGAGCGGCTTGGAAAGTGCTGGGTTACGGCTGTAATGGCCGTTTCCGCAGGGAGCTGGGGAGCCCTTCGTGATTTATGCCACTACCTGGAATGGATCCCCAGAGGCAGCTATTAGAATGCACCGTGTAAATAAAATGAAAGACGAGTCGCTAAAGGTCAAATAAAACAGTGCAGTCCTTCCACGGTTTAAAGAGGGGGAATTAAGACGCTTTTTTACATTCTTGTATTGTCCCCCATGGATCCTAGAACAAGATGCCTGCACAATGCATAACTGGTCATCTGAGTCTTTCAACTTTTTTTTTTTCTGTAAGAGGACCTTCTGGGAGAGTATGGAGGATGTGGGAAGAAATATGAGTCTACTTTGAAACATGAGCACTTTTCATTCCAGTAGTTACGTCAATACGTATTTTGATGCATACAGTTGATGCATATTGGCTTTGCATCTGAAATTCCTGAATTGTTTGGCCTGATGCTGAAAAAGAGCTTGTTTGTTTTACTAAACAAACCAAAATGTTAAAATGTTTACCAAAATGTTAACAGCCCCCCCCCCTCCCCGACCAATCTATTTTCTTGTTTTATTTCATGCTGAAAACATTCAAGAAGAGTCTAACGGTGGAAGGAGTGGAGGGAAGGGTGGGATTCCCTGTAATGTCAGCCTGACCTGGTCAACTTTTTGCCCTTGGAGGTCAAGGTTTTGAGAGAGCAGAGGTTAGACCAGGTTAACAGGCTAGTTAACCTCCAACACTAACCTAACCCTCACCTCACATGCTACGAGGACCCCTGCGAATTCCATCTGTACTTCATATGACTCCAGAAGAGCTGTGTGTCCGTAACTGTGCCATCGGCTGAAATGCGGATTGATTTCGATCCTGTCAGGATCCAATTACTGCCCATCATTTCCGCTAATTGCAATCATGCAAACGCTGCCTAATCAATCATTCAGCTGGGAGATGGATGTCACTCATAGATCCCATCCGGATGCAGCACCTCCTATCTAACAATGGAAGGAGAAGTTGGACTTCTGAGAAGAAGCGAATGACCTCTTCCGGGCCTTTTCCCTGGTCTGCCCCTCAGGGTTTGCGCCTGTGGCCGTTAATGGTCACTGGGGCCAAGGGGTTCCCCAGCTCTGGGGGCTGTTTTTGTTCTTCTAAGGTGTAACCAACGGTTACCAATGCTATCACAAACAGCACAGATGTCAGCATATTCACAGCCCCCGCTCCCAGCAAAAAAGGAACTAATAAAGAGCCCTCAAAAAAAACGGGTATGGGGACCCCCGAAATGTTTCCCATAAACAGCGCATTCCCAGCTAGCTTAATTAGAGCTGAGCCCTCCAGGACAAACTTGTCATAATTGGCCTTCCTTGACTCGCGAAACCCCCTCCCGTCCTTTCACCCCCAATGCTGATAAGCTGCCTCCATTCAAATCGTCATGAATAGTCTCTCTGTTACTCTGCTGTCACCAGAGTGACACCAAGGGGCCTCACATGGGCAACAGCGGCAAAAATAAACACAAATGCACTCGCCAGATTATCCCCCCCGCCCCCCACCCTCACTCCAGCGAGGCTCGCTCGGTCCAAGGCCCTGTTCAGAGATGAGGATGTGAATTTCTGTGTCCCTATTCCTGTGTCTGGCCCGGATTGCCTGTCTCACTTTTTGACATTCTGTGGGATTTCAAAACCAGCACCTGGGATAGAAATGCAGCTGTTTGATGGGGACCTGAAGTCTAAATTCATAATTTCAATAAAAAATAATTTAATAAACACACCATGACACTAGAATACACATATAAAGCAGATGCCTTGTTGCAATGTGGATGTAATCAGCTGGCCTCAGGGGCCCCCTCCAAGCTCGGGGCCCGGGGCCATTGCCTGCGCTGCCTCGCCCGCACTGATCCTCTAGTGAAATGGATGGATATACCTCGAGTCATGTGACCTTGTGAATCATATGTGCGCTAAATGGCTTTAGGCTTCACAGGATGTGTCAGTGGGGAGAACCGTATCAGGACTTAGTGGGTGGACTGGGAGCCTAAACACGAGTGTAAATTAAAAGCACCATGGCTGGAAGTGAACCTGACGGTGAACCATGACAGGGGAATGGAGTGAGTGGAGGCACAGGAAAGGCCCTTTTCCTGGTGCTTTACACGCTGATACAATAAACTCTCTGAGGCAGTGTGTTTATCCCACTGTAATGGTGTGTGTGTGTATTTGGGTGAGAGCGGGTTTCCCCCACTAATGCATGAGACCCGCCTGCCAGTGCTAATGGGACACACAGCGATCAGGTAGGACAGACGGGCCAGCCAGGGAACATCAAGCTGAAAATGGATGGATCTATTAAATGTAGACTGTCCAGGAAGATACCGAGTCACTGACAGCAAAGGAAAGCACCCACAGCTCGAAGTGAAACTAGAGGTTAAATGTAGACTGTCCAGGAAGATACCGAGTCACTGACAGCAAAGGAAAACACCCACAGCTCGAAGTGAAACTAGGGGTTAAATGTAGACTGTCCAGGAAGATACCGAGTCACTGACAGCAAAGGAAAACACCCACAGCTCGAAGTGAAACTA
>JAODKE010000068.1:12082013-12110142 GCA_026779605.1 Mormyrus hasselquistii
GGGTTTGTTATACCCCGGAATCGGGGAGGGTTTAATTTATAAAAAAATAAAAGGTGGTTTGTTTTTTAAAAAATTAAAATCGTTGTTTTTTGGGGGGGGGGGGGGGGGGGGGGGGGGGCCAAATTATTGTTAGGGAGATATTTTATGAAGTAGGCACTCAAGCACGCTGCTGTTGGAGCTCACATGCCCACTGGCACCTCCTGCAGGCCACCTGAGAGGCTGCTGGGTTGAGGCTGTTTTTACTCATAATTAAGCCTCTGGTTTCCGTGGCCCAGTGTGTGCTGGGAGTCCAGGTGTCTGAACACTGCGGTCCCAGCACAGGAGTCTGGGTAAAAGGGTCAGTGTTCGAGGAAAGCCGCCTGAAGACACCTGCAGATTGGTGGATATTAATTCATTACTCAAGAAACAGCTTACAACTGCTTTTCCCGCCTGACTGAAATGTGAGGGGAATTGTCCTGTGCTATTTTTTTTTTTTTTTTACTGTGATGGGGGCAGCACTCTGTGAAAGTTATTTTTACACTCTACCCGCTGAAACAGGGCAGTTCTACGCCATGCCGTGAACCCGGCACCGGTGGATTTACAAGGGGGCTGTGAGGTCACTCCTCGCTGCGCCCGGGCCTGTAAATCAGCCAGGGCCCACTGCTGTCGCCACTGCTGCTGCCGAGACTCGCGTAACTCCATCGATTCGGCCTCCACGCTGCTGCAGACATTCCTCTCATTTCCGACACGGGGCACCAGCAGCTCTGACCTGGGAGCCAGACAATGAACCGGCCCACAGAGGGGCACAGGGGCCTTCTGCAAAGACCCGAGAGTGGGAGATGGGGTTAGGGAGATACCTGCATGCCGCCTGGGTCACACGTTCACATGTGTAATGGTGTGTGTGTGTGTGTTTGGGTGCCTGCGGCTCCACTCACTGGGTTTCCCCCACTAATGCATCAGAGACCCGCCTGCCAGTCTAGATGGGACACACAGCGATCAGGTAGGACAGACGGCCCAGCCAGGGAACATCAAGCTGAAATCCAACAGTGGCACCTTCCCTTACAGCCACACCCAGTAACCCTGGCCTTCCACTCCACTCATACTTCATTATTTATAGCACTTTATAACAGGGATAAGATGGAGAGCTATACTGGGGAGTATCCAGTGAATAAATAAGAATTATCCGGACGACTAATTGCAGTTCAACTATAGACAGACTTATATTTCCATATGAATTGTTAATGGCGTGAAACCTTGAAACTTGCAAAACGCTAAAGGAGACCCCAGAAAAGTGCTTTGTTTGCCCCCTCTGAAGATTCTCCAGTCAAGCACATATAAAGGCTTATATCCCTATATGAGAACACCTGAGACATACAAGAAAACTCACTTATAAACTGGAAAACATCAATCCGATTCGACTTCTACTGGAAGAAGGTAAAACATCTTCTTTGAATGGATTTTTGGGGTGGAAATGAGCTTTAAATAGACTATAAATAGATTTTATAGATCATTATTATATTGCTTTTATTAAAACCGCAGCAGATTAAACTGAGGTTATCATGTAATACAATAAGAACTGCACTGCTGGTTCAGTCCAGCTATCACGGCCTACAAACAGGACTCCACCCGTGCATCCATTCTGACTTCAACGTATCAATGCTTCTGCGTTTCATCATCCTAGTTCATGTTTTCTATACATTTCCTATAGTGTGTGAGAAGAGACAGGAGTGGGAGAAACACACAAACATTTTGTGTGGAATGATGAACACCAGAGTCCAGATCTTGAGTCACCTTCCGCTTTAAAAGGACGGAGGCCCCCTGAGGACGGCCATGTTTGTCGATAGATAATAAATGCTAATATTAAACATTCCTCCCTATCATTACTGTTAGTTGTAATAGGAGTCTGTGGTTCTGTCTGGCCCGTTTCCTGTGTTCCACCACCCCCACCGCACTTACAGATGTCTCTTTCACGAACAGACCGCTTCTACTGACCAGTTTTCATGTAAACATACAAACCATACTTCACGAACCACAACACCAAAGCACATCTGTTTAGAATCTGTTTAGAGCTCTGACGCAATACACATGATACATATAGCTTGTTATCTGGAGGAGAACACTGCAGGTAAAATATTCACATTGTGATCTGATGGACCCTTGAAGGCTAACAGACTATGATCATCTAAGACAAGGTACACGCTGATTCGGGCGGCAGAAATGAGGATTACAGAGGGTAAAACTAAAAATAAAAATTCACGGGTGTGGGTGTGTATGAAAGCACACGAAGTGTCTTCTTTGGGAGAATGCTGGAGAAGGTAGCCAGGGAAACCAGAAGTGTTCAGGAGGCTTTTTCCTGGAGCCACTGGGTGCCACAGAGAGCTGGGATGTTCTGAAGGACGTCCAGCCAGACTTTGTAACAGAAGAGGTACTGTTCCTGGAATCAGAGGGAAGGCCGTGTTCATTACCGAGCAGTACCGTTGGATTTATTGGGCTCCGCTCAACCCGTCTGGAGGAAGGGAAACCCAACGCGCCCTGTGCTGATGTAAGCAGAACTCCCCTCGGACAGCTAATGAAATTAGGCTGAACTCTGAAATGATCTGCGTTGTCTGTTTGCCAGGAAACAGCTGCTTGTTCCGTTTTCTGGCTCCATGTGGTGCAGCATTTAGGGGCCCCCAGGATGTGAGTACAGGCATTAATGGACCGGGGACACACATGTGTGGCCTTTAGAGATCTAGGAGCTCCCAGGATGTCTAAAGGACAAGGCTTTACCCAGAGGCTGAGAGCCATCTCTATAGGGATCCCTCAGAAAGCCATTGCACAGCCTACCCTGCAGAGGGTGGTGTCTGAACTGCAGAGTCACACACCTTGGTCTGCACCATGCCGTGCCGCTGCAGCCTCATCTCCCTCACGATGCTGCTGATGTTTATCTGCAGAGGCAGAGTAGCACAGTGGTTAGACTCACTAGCAGAGGAAGAGCCAGGTCTGGCCTCTAGGAAGGGAAGAGGGGAACACGGGGCAGGTAGCTAAGGGCTGGGGAGAGACTGTCTCACACTGAGGTCCTTCGCGATGAGGGCCAGGACGACATCGGCGCAGATGAGGACGCCGGCTCGGCCGATGCCAGCGCTGCAGTGCACGATGATGGGGCCGCTGTGGTGCACGGCCCGCATGTAGTGTGCAAAGCACACCAGCTGGTGGCAGGAGCGTGGCACACCGTGGTCGGGCCAGGCTGTGAACTTCAGGTGCCTCACTAGGTGGACGTCCCCACTCTGTAAGAGAAGGGGGTGCCATTAATACAGCGAACGAGGCTAGACCTCCAGGAGGATCTCGTCACCACCTCCTCTGCTCCCTCCCCACTCGGCGCTCCGTGCCTGCGCCCCCTCGGTCCATGCTCACCTTCTTCTCCACCATCTTGATCATCCTGATGTAGAAGTAGTCCTGCCGTTGGTAGTTGTCCAGGATGAGTTGGTAGCGCCCGGTGTCCAGAACCTCGTGGAGCTTCTCGGGCCAGTACCGGTGGCACTTCACCCGGCCGCGCTCCACCTCCCGCGTCACCATAGCGATGACATCTGAGCGATTCTCCCACACCATCTGCCAAAAGATGGCCTGGGTGCCGGGCAGCGGGCCCTGCGTGCAGATGTAGCACAGCCGCTCACCGGGCCCCACGCTCATGCGGATGTAACTGGCGTTGATGTACTCCTGCTGTTCCCCCACTGACACCCGTGTTCCATCGTCTGTGGGGTCACAAGGAGGTAGTGGGGAGAGGGGCATCCCAAAGGGCATCACGCAGGGAATCAGCTCAGACTAGCACAAAAGCTGGAGGAAGACGGGCATGGGCATATTGGAACGTGGCAGAAATTCCCTCGGGGTGAGATGGGAATGTTGCTCATTCTTACTGGATTTGCTGGGATCCTTTGAAATAATCTAAAGACTGTAAGAACCTTTTCAAATTGCAGAAGCCCCCTCGGAGACAAGTTCCTGAAGGCAGGCCCCTAGAGAATGCTTCTCGGAGACAGGCCTCTGGAGAAGCCCCCTCGGAAACAGATTACTGGAGAAGGCCCCTCGGAGACAGGCCTCCAGAAAAGGCCCCTCGGAGACAAATCCCAGAGTAGGGCCCACCGAAAAAATCTCCATGGTGATGTGCGTGTGCCTCGGTGTGGTCTGCAGCCCCTCCGGCTGCAGGCAGAGCCTCTCCTTCTGGGTGGTGTTGAGTTTTACAAGCTGAGAAGCAGCGCTCTGCAGGCCAGTGAACAGTACAGATCCACAGTGGCCTTGCTATCAGAATGCGTAATGTGCGTGACCCCTGCAGCAGAGACGGAACACACGCAGCATGTTATGTGCTGAAAGAGAACCGGGGTGGCGTGCGGGTGGGCCCACTCCCTGCATTGTGCACCTAGGACCCTACACTGGACTAGTCATTGGCTGATGGTGCAGGAGACTGATTACACATGGACCTTCAACAGGCAGACAGGCCTAAGCCCCAATATCCTCTCTGGATTCTCATTTCAGGGAGTGCAATGGAGGAGGGAACATGAGCGGCGTGCCAGCAACTCACAGGGCAAAATGTCCCGGTACCGGTTCTTCTCCCGGTTCTCCGGAGCATTTCCCACCAGGCAGCTGTCGGCAGGTCTCAGGTGCTCCAAGGCCTTTTGGGAAGAACAGGAAGTTCACCGTGCGAAGGATTGAGTTGAGTGGGGCCTGGCATTCCACCTGTTAGCCTGTGAGAGGGCCCAGGCGCTCGATTCCTCTCCTTGGCTATGATGAACAGAAGTGGCCAGAGAGCTATAAAAGTACACTGCTCCTAGTGTTACCCAACTCCGTGTGTCAACTCAGGTCTGGGTCGGATCAGGCCACGTACCACGAACTCCTTAATGAGATCCTGCTGGTCCAGCTGGTGCTGCAGGTTCTGAATGAGGGCCCTGAGGCAGACGCCGGAGTACTGGCTGTTCTCAGACGGGCTTATCACAGCCAGGTTGCTGAGGGCCTCCTCTGACACAATGGGGCTTTCTGCTTCACGGTAAGAAAAGCAGAATTGAAGATCAAATTTCCAAAACTCACTCAGTCCATTTGTTTGTTGCTTTTGAGATGCAACAGTCAATGAAAGTCAGATTTCCACATCACATGATATGATACCTGGAACCAAAACTCACTCACCGTAATCCAAGGAAGAACGTTTGTTAAATTTCAACTCACTAAGGGCACAAACATTTTCTTGGATGTGTGTCCCATGGACTGAGTGAGTTTTGGAAATTTGTTTGTCATTTGTAGGGATAAGAAACCTGCATGGAAATATACAGGCTCCTACAGAAGCCCCACCCACAAATCATCTCTCTCACTTTTGAGGTAAACTCTACAAGCAAGCTCCAAGAAGCACCCTGGAATCACAGCTGTTATCAATCAGAGAGTCTTTGTGAAGAAGTGGCAGGTAATGGACTGATTAGCAGCCCAGCTACCCATGAAGGACTCAGACGTCACCATATTTTTGGGGAGATATGCTCCCGGGCCCTGATCCACTCCACCTGTCAAAGGCGAGTCAGAGTATGATGAATCTTCATCACTGTCACCCTCACCCTCCTCATCCTCACTTCTCCACTCGTCGTTTTGTTCTTTGCGTCGTCTACTGGCTGCATCTCGCTGCAGTGACAAAAATGCGTTCCTGAAGCAAGGTGGAGCAGAGTCAGCAATAGTGATGTTATTCCTCCATAGAGCAGTCATGCAAGGCCACCACTTCCACCTAAAGTGCTGAAAAGCTGCTCATAGTAAACCATATGTAACTACAGGCCAGTGACTTTATTTTATCTGAGAGGAGGATGGAATTTATTAATAGCTCTCTGCTGCCCCCTTGTGGACAACTTAATAGCTGATTAAAGTCATCCTGTCCTGCAGCTGTATGAAGTTGAACGTAAAGGTAATCTTGCTCATTATTGTTATTTACAATGCCATTCTTATTTGCTGCATGAAAATTAAGATAAGCAACTAAAAACACACAACCAATAAAAAAATTGACCATAAACTCCTTAATTAATGTCAAAGTCGCAAACTATGACATCATTATTTAGCCTCTGCGGCTGTGTGGTACTGTACCTGTTGCAGGCTTCCTGGTCCTTGTCAAACGTGCAGAGAGAGAGACAGGACTCTCTGTTTGGACTTTTCTGTAGATCAGAAGTGAAAGGCCAGCATTTTGGATGTTACCAAACTGTGGTAGTAATTATGATGTCATCAAACAGTGCGGAGAATGGGGAAGAAGATGACCTCATCGGGCATTACAGGCTGCGGCTATAGCACCGGATGGAAATTTTCCGCTCTACCTCTCCCGAGTTTTCCAAGAATCTTCCCAAAACCCGTCTTTCTGTCATTTCCTCTTTTGCGTCGGTTTCCACGGTGACTCCTGTGGAAAAAGTCACACATCAGTAGGATGCAGTTGAAGGACCTCACCCAAAGTCTCGCCAATACCTGAGGAGCTGACCTGGGTGGCCATGTTCAGGCTCTAGAACGGCCACGGCCAAGCTGTCTCTGTGTACGGTCAGATGCACAGTGCCCTCCGCTGCCCACAGGATCTCCAGCACCTTGCTGCGACTTAGGCCTGACACGATAATGCCGTTCACCTGGCAGAGAACAAACCATCCTCAGCCAGAATAAAGGCATTCTACAGTAGTTCTCGTTGTACAACCATGTATAATAACAATAAAGACACGGGTGCCTTGAATTTATAGACACAAGGAGTCAGCATCAACTTCGAGGCACATAATAATAATAATAACAATAATAATAAAAATAACAATAATAATAATAATGGCACCACTTTACAATAAGGCTCCTTTTCCCACTTATAAATGGTAGTAACCCAATAATAAATAACAGGTATAACTGTTTATAATTGTCTATTAATGATTTACTAACCTAGTTAATAACCCAGTTACCATTTATAAAAGTGGCACCATAATAATAATAATAATAATAATAATAATAATAATAATAATAATAATAATAATAATAATAACGGAAAGAATGGTCATCTACATATCACTCAAAATTTACACAATGATGGTCGAATATGTTTCCAATTAAACAGCATTTTTTGTATTCAGCTATTCCATTTATGAGCAGCTACATATCCTACTATCCATGAAGGATAAGCACCACAGCTATGTTCCACTGGCAGCCCGAGAAAGCTTTGATGGCCAAGTACCTCCAGGAGCACATCTCCCACCCGGACCCTGCCGTCCAGCGCCACCATGCTCCCAGGTCTGATGTCTTTCACCCTGAGGGAGCTCCCGTTGACTCCGCCCGTCAGGGTGAAGCCCAGCCCCCTTGTCTCAGGCTTCTGGAACTCCAGTTGGTAGATGCAGTTCTAAACAGAGATATGGGGGGCAGAGCAAAGAACTGTAAGGTAGGGCAAGTGCTCAATGAGAGACTCCGCCCCTGAGGACAGGTCATAGGTCGCTACGCTGGCAGACACAGACTGGTGACATATTCATGCCCATCTTAAGGGCAGATAAAGTTTGCAGATGAACACAAACCTGGTTCAGGGAGAAAACATGGGTTTGGGTATGGGGATGCCCACCTGCTGCCCTGAGGTTGGCGAGAGGTTGCGTCTGAGTCTTTCCCCACTGCCAGGTAAAGCACTCCCTGCAGAAGACAAACACAGGGGGGGCTCCTTGGAGACCCGCTCAGACTGACGTTAAAGCTTGATTTCACAGTGTGATCTCACAGAACAGGACCAAGCTTTTAGCAGCTTGGTTGAGACAAAATCAGCCACCCACAATTACTATTCACAACAAACAGCACAACCCGCCCACTTCATCTAAGCTAATTTGCATTTCCAAAGATAGGCCCAGAATAGCTCAGAGCCCTAGGGGTGAGAGCCCCAAACTCACGGTGCCATCGCCGGTCTGCGGCCATATCCGGAGAGCAGCACTGCACAGTGAACTGTCGTCCCTCCCGATTGAGTCTGTGTGCCCTTGGGGACACTTACCCCCAGGGTAGCCGTCTCCCAGCAACTGGTGACATGGTTCACAGGACAGCTCCCACTGCGAGCAGCACCGTGCCGTAATACCCTAGTGGGGGGTCTGCAGCCTCACTAATAATTAATCCCCCTCACCCCACCGATCCCAGGCAGAAAGGCATCAAGGTGTACTTACTGTCATCACAGGTCACATCCTGTTCTGCAACGCTTGGATCCTCAAACTGGGAGAACAGCGTCACATGTCTATTCCACTGAAACAGCCCTGGGAGTGGGGACAGGTTGGGAACAGCTGTCAGAGAAGGTGACAGAGTACACAAAGCAGGATTAAGGTAATAAAGTCTGACTTATTTCGACAAGTCTGGCTCATTTAAGTAGGAATTCCGTTCCATCAACGGGGCTGTTCCCCGTTGAGCTACCATGGTAACTTAGGTGAGTTAACAAGTTTGCTCACTGTCTTGACTGTCTTGCTTAGTTAAGCATTGTCTCAAAGAACGCCCCATGTGTGGGAACAGATTCCCAAAAGATCGTTCCGTCAGACGAAATTCTGCGATCTTACTCGTGTTATATAATCTGTTGAATTATGTGTCCTCATCTTTTATAATATTTTGCATTATCTGACTGAATTGTTTTGTTAACCTGTAAGGTGTACCAAAATGGCATGCTTTCCTTTGCGTTGAATGAGCCTTGTATATAGAAAAGTGGAATCCTGTAGTCTGTGCTGTGAGTAAAAGCAAGATGAGAAAGCAGAGAATAAAAACCGACTTTTCTGAAGTAATCCTTTGCGTGATACTTCCATAATATGGAAAACAGAGCGGAGATTGCAACATTCATTCATTCTCCAACCCGCTTTATCCTATTGGGTCGCGGGGGGGTCCGGAGCCTATCCCGGAAGCAATGGGCACGAGGTATGGAACAACCCGGGACAGGGGGCAGCCCAGGCGGTTTACTGTACTGTAGTTTTGTTCGGCTATAACGGACATGCAGGCTCCGCCTACAAGGCGCGTGGCGTGCCGGTGATATCCGGGATTATCAATAGTCACTCATCTAGTCAGGTAAAGTTGGATCACTACATGTACAATAATAATAATAATATACACCACAAGTGTGTCTACTGGGGTGTGGCATGAGTAAATGATGTCCTGTAGTTGTGTTCTGGGTATACAGCAACTCTGGACATAACGGTCTTTGAATATAACGGACGTACTATTTTGCCAGGTCCCTTGAAGTCCGTTATAACAGGTTTTTACTGTAAAATAAAAGCGTACGCATATTATAAAGATTAAACATAAAATGCAATGACTGAAATTGGATGAAAATTCATTCCAATAATATGAACAGTAAGATATTTTTACATTTTGTTTAGTCATTGTCAACTATGAAAGTTTAACATTATTTATTAAAATACCAAAGACAAGATACGGTTATTTGTGCAGAACTTTTCACACGGATGCGATTGCAAGTATTTTATGGAGATCAAATAATACAGAATAACATTATACAGTAAGAATAACACGGGAACGTAACCCAGAAGGTTCCCCGTCGGCTATAGAACCAGGAACTTTCACGGTGTAAGGCCACAACATAAACCACTGCGCCACCGTGACACTGTACCATGATACGCTTGTAATGTTTACATAACTTATGCATTTGTCAGCAATCTTTTGCCAAGCCTTTTCCCTGGCTTTATTTAGAGCTACAGTGTTCCCTTTTTTTTAGTTATTGAATCCTTGTACTCTTCCTATAACTCCATCAGCAGCGTTTGCTCTGCGGCGGAGAAAAAAACTGCCCGCGTTTTACCTGCTGTCTGACTCGTTTGATCGATCTGTCGTTCATCCATCTAAGTGACACTATGTAAGTCTGCCTTGAATGAGCCTCGATTAATTAAAGCTGAACTGCGTTCGTGGAACGACATGAGGCTAAGTTTAGAGATGGCGCTAGTTTGAGTCTGACCATCTTTCTTTAGCTACTTTCATGGAATACTCCCCCCCCCCCTTTTTGGATTGTGAGCCGCAAGTGGGTTCTCCACCATGCCACAGCCACGCCCACGCACTAAATCCGTCCATGACAGGCTGTGCCCACACTCAGATTCACAGACCATGACTGTGACTCATTGACTCGCCTACTAAGGCCCAGTGAATGTGGCTGTGCCCGCACTCTTGCCCTAATGGGAGTTGACACATCGCAATGGAGAGTCAGTCAGGCATTCGCTGATGGCAGGCAGCGGAGCAGCTCTGGATCTAATGCTTGTCACTTCTGACTTTTGCTGGCTGTGTCTTCCCGCCTGAATCCCCCACCCGACATGCCTCTGACATCCCAAGTGCTTAAGTAACCTCGGGGAAGGTTAACGAGACGCACAGGGAATTTGGTGTAGACTTGTGTTTCCTAATGCAGTCCTTGGGGACCAACAGACAGTCCATGTTTTTGCTCCCTCCCAGTAAGGTATTTTACACTAACACAATAAAAACAAGAATTTTTTCTGCTCCCAAAAAAGTTACTCATATCTAGCTGTATGGCTAGATGAACATCGCTTTAGTTCTCAAAACTCTCCTCAGGAGCACCTCAGCCATTCCATGTGTTCATTGAATTTCACCACCGGCTCACTTAATAAATTCATTAATTAAAGGTGTGCTAGTGGTCAAATGAAAAAGTGCAGGGGTGAATTGGACAGTTGCTGTAAGTACTGGGGTGAGTTTAGCAGAGCACTGAAATGGCCAAGCTGAGAAACGTTGACAGACATACAGTAATATCATAGTTTTACATCTGTATGAAGATTGTTTAAACATGATTTCCTTTGACTGCCTAAGAACTCTGCACGGTACTTTATATTGGGATCCACCCAGTGTTCGTCACACGGCATCACCGACATGCCCACAGACACTCTCTTCTCAGTATGGAAATGGGATGAAACCAAACAACTCACCGTTCCTCTTCCCTCTGGGTACCACTGGCTTGTCATCCCTGCACAAGACACAGTATCACCGTTATGGGACTTAATCATGTGACCGCTGAACCGGGCTGGTTGATCAATGTGCAGAGCTGAACTGGGTCGTGACATGGCCCGGACCTGGTGGCCTTCAGCTTGACCTTGCGCGGGGCTGACTCGCAGGCCCTGACCGCGTCCTCCAGCGTCATTCCCATGGTGCACTTCCCGCAGATGTAGAGGATCTTGTCACGGGGCTGGATGGTGCCGTCCACACTGGCAGGGGAATGGGGCACCACCTCCTGTACATAGATGGCCTGCCAGCGGCTGCCAACACCCCCGGTCAGTTTTATGCCTGCGGGGCGAGCGGAGGGCGGAGCTGCGATGAGGGTCAAATGGACGGTCCCTCCAGGGAAATCAAGGCCAGGAATTAAAATAGTGCTCAGTACAAACACATAGCAGCTGGTGAAGCACAGAAAGGAGCAGCTCTTTAGGTTAAGGAGCTTCTTTAAAAAGCCCTTTATATTAGAGACATGCCAACAGGATCTTCTCGCGGTTTACCGTCCTGACAGCTGATTGCTCAGTTCTTCTCCATGGCCATCCTGTCGCTGCCCCCCCTTTGGATTTGGATTATACACTAACTCTGCCATCTACCAGCACTTTGTTACTTTATTAGCATTTGTGCTGTTACAGCCACTGTTACTGATACTCATTATTTATCACACTCTTATCTCAGATACTTATTTAACTTCAGTTTTCCCCCTAAAATTTGAAAACATGCTGAGGTTGTTTGGAGATACCAAATTACCCATAACTGTGTGCCCTGCAATGGGTAGCACTGCAGTCTGGGGAACATTTTTTCACAGCATGCAGTGTACTGATTACAGTTACCATGACCATAAAGCCCCACTTGACCTGACTTGACTTCTGGTTGACATTTTGCCTGAAAAAGGCCTCACACGTGCTTGCTTCATCGCCTATGAGCTATGAGACCTCATCTCTGTAAGACCCACCTAAGTGGCCACTGCCTTGTTTGTACAGCACTACGTCTGGGAGGCTGTCCAGGGGGGGTGGGGCTCGCAGGTTCTGCACAGCCCGACCCAGGACCATCATCAGGCGTTTGCCGGACGAGTGTAGCATGCGGAGTACCTCCTCCTCCGTGACGCCGGTCACGCTGTGACCGTTCAGCTGCAACATGACCATGACACACTTCAAGTTTGCAACCAAAACAACACCCCCACTGCCTATAGCCAAAGGCAGCCCACCCAACAAAAGACAAACCATGATGAGTCTGTCCCCTGGGCGCATTCGGCCATCTGCTTTGGCTGGGCTGTCCACAACGTCCTGGACATAGAAGCAGCTGTCCAGCTTGCTGCGTATGACGGTGAAGCCGAAGGTGGCTCGCCGGGACTTACTGAGTGTCACCGTTAGCTCGAACTCTTTGCAGCCCTGCTGGAGATGCAATGGTATCATGGGATCCACCCACAGATTGACACGGTCCAGCGTGAAGCCAGTAACGTGACTGCCGATTAGGTCACATCAAACTCTCTGACCAATCAGAAGCTCTTATGCCATTTGTCCCATCCCCCATTATTCTAAGATCTCATTGTTTTTTTTATCAACCCTGCAACTCACCTTCATGTGGTCTTCATCGCCATTCTCCTTTTCCTCCTCCTCATCTTGGTCCCCCAAGTTATCTTTACCTGTGACAGACACAGACTTGGCTGGAGGTGGAGGAGGGGGTGTGGCCAGGGGAGGCAGTTGGCCGCAGCTGGGGGTGCCGTGCGAGAGGGGGCTGATGGTCAGGAATTCCTCATCTGCTCGGATGTGGAGATCATTCTGGACCAGGCAGCAGAGCATGGAGTCTGTGAGCTCTCCAGGACCACTGAAAGCAGAGGGCATCCCTGAGAATAACCATCTTCACCTACACTTTCCACAGTGCCATGGGTCATAGGTCAACACCCATCATGAATATATGCTTCTGTATCACACTGAGGTGGACATTTGGCACATTTTCTTCCCTGAAAAATGTCAGCGAGGAAGAGTGCAGATGTTTCACAGCTTTGCTGTGGACCGCAGCATTTGCCTATTACAGTAAGAGTGTGGCTGACTAACATTGTTCTGACCCCAGCAGTCTTACTGACCTGTTTGTAATGGATTTGCCGTCGCTCATGAGGCATGGCTGGTCCTCTGGCTCCTGCCCCTGGGCTAAATGTGTCACCACACAGGGTCTCACCACTGGTGTCAAGATCTCCCCCACTTCTGGTGTTAAGGCCCTGGAATGGTCTCTGATCCTGCTGCCGGAGGGTGAGAATGGACCGGTGTTGACCTCTGGCTTACTGTCCAGATGCTGTCTGGGCTCCAAGAGCCACTGCTGTTGCCCAGGGGCACTGGCTCGGCGTGAGAACCTCTCCTGGAGCAGGATCTGACCAAACTCATGGTTGATTTCACTCATGTGGATCTCAAGGGACCTGGACCTGATCTCTCTGATAGGAACAGGACTCTGTTGAAAAAGAGAACATAATTCATATTTTTATGAATCACTGTTATTAAAAGGGTTAAGCTGTGGAGGTGGGGGGGGGGGGCTTACCATTGCACTGGAGTCCATGTCTGGTAGCTCACCAGGGGCTGGATGGTGCAGACACAGCCTAACCTCCAGTGGGTCGCTCAGTAGGAGCTGCACAACTTCCTTCACAGGTCCGTACAAAGCATTGTGGAGAAAAAGGGTCAGATAGTTGGGCAGATCTGCTCAATATCAAGAATCCCAGTTTTGAGGGGGATTATCATGAATAATCTGATAGACTGTAGCATTGTACCGCAGGACAATTCCCATTATCACAAATAGACACAATGAGGTGTGTCTAGAGGACCACACATCAGCCATGTTGATGGGATGCACATCCACCACACGTATGTCTCACCGGGTAAATGAGGCCCTTCAGTGACTGCCCGTTCACTGCTAGGATGACATCCCCTTCCCTTAGCAATCCGCACTGGTGGACTGGGTGGTCAGGAAACAGCTGCCCGATACGGACAAGGCTCTGAGGAGAGCTGGGGTCTTCACTGTGTGGAGATGGAACTACCCGGCAAAGTTGGAAGCTGAAGCCCAACGTTCCCTGGTGCTTCCTTAGTGTTACTTCTGAGGTGGCACCTTCAGGGCCAATGATCAGAAGACCACAGGGTGAGCTGAGGAAACATCTCAACTTCATAGCAAATACACTGATACTGTGTCTGCATAATGCTGCCATCGATTGTGCTGCAAGTGACTGAGCAAAAGGGTGCTAGCCTTGTTCAAATTATAACGAGGAATGCCGATTTTAATTTAAATCAAAACTACATTTTAATACGCAGCAGTAAGGGACCCTCACAAGAAGTTAAAATAAACACCTTGTCAGATTAAACATAGTGACAGGTTTCTCTGATCATCACCAAATAATGTTACCGTCTGACACAAAGCTGTAGTCCTTGTTCTTGACACATAAGGGTGTTTCCATAGCGACTGTGGAGCTGCACTCTTGCATGGGGGTGCCCTGACCCACAGGGAGCCAGCGCTTCTCATCACTGGGGGGCCCCATTGATGACAAGGGCTGCCTCTCCAGCAGCAGTCTGACAGCCTGGAACAAGGGTTTGCTGCTTCAGTGGCCAGAAAGAGCCCCAGCCATAAAAAAACATGGATGTGCAATGGGAGAATGCTGGGATATTGGAATGTCTGAATGCTGGGATTTTGGAATGTATGTATATTGGAATACTGGAATATCTAAATGCTGGAATACTGGACTGTCTAAATTCTTGAATATAGCAGTACGGGATATTGGAATGTCTGAATGCTGGGATATTGGAGTGTCTGAATGTGGGAATATTGCAATGTCTGAATGTTTAGAATTTCTAGAATTTTGCAATGTCAGAAAGCTGGCATATGTCAATTTGTCACTGAGGCACCTGGTGCTTCTGTCCAAGGTGAAAACTAATTGTTTGCAATATATAGAACCTAACCTATATACATAGATGTTACCTTGTGAGCAGTGGTGTCTTAATGGTTAGGGAAGCGCACTTGTAATCGAAAGATTGCTGGTTTAAATCCCTGACCAGCAAGACACCACTGAGGTACCCTAAGCAAGGTACTGCTCCTAAGGTGCTGAATTTGCTGCCCCCTGCTATGTCACGAAAGTCACATATGGGCTAAATGCAGAGGACACATTTTGTTGTTGTGCTGTGGTGTGTCAACAATGACCACTGATCTCTAAATTGTTAACAAAATAAGAACGTAAGGATGACCAAATCATGCTCCAGGGCTGTTTGTCATACTAACTGTCCAAACATCCGAATGTCAGTTGACATTGGAATAATAGCCTGGAATAACGACTAAAAATAACAACAAACGTAAACATATGTTTGTCTGACTGCGTGTCAGTTTGAATGCCAGCATCTCCCTTCTTTTGACTACCTCAGCTCCGAGCTCAAAGTCCCCCAGCAAAAGCAGACCTGCAAATGAAATCAGCCAGCTGCTGGGGGGGCGGGGGCACCCAGCTAGGAGGTACTGACCCATGGAGTGGTCCGTAGAAGCTAGGCTTGGCAGATAACATGGAGACAGGTGCTGTGTGAAACAGACTGCTCTGTGACAGCGGACACAAGCTGGAGATTAAGGTGTTGGTGTGCCCACGGTCTGCGTCACAAAATTGCTCTTGATGATGATGGACACAGGGTCCAGGTCACCTGATCTGGGGGTCCGACCTCCTCCGTTCTGGTCAGGCACTGCCTTTCTGTCACCCTCTTTAAATTGGGCCCATGCACCTCCTCGAGCCGGTCACCTGCAGAAAACACCACGAGCCCTGATCAGTGCCTCACACAGGGGACACCACATACTAGACTCTTGTTTCTGCTTGGGTTCAAGTAGGTCTTGCTACCTGTCAGACTCTCTGTATTAGCAGACATGACAAAGAAGCACATGGACAGAGATCGGACTAAGACTGATACTGTTTCTGATTCATGAGGCACCTGCCGCTATTGGGGTCAGTTGTTCTTGAGACCCTCCTTACATATGGGCTGAGACACAATGAACTCCACTTCCTCCGGGCTGTTCTGCAGGATTCTGAAGGCGTCATTGAAGGTAACGCCCTCCAGGCTTTTCTTGTTGAGAGAGATGAGCCGTCCACCTAGTGGACAGGGTCAGTAGGTGATGATGTTGACATGATCAGAAGTGTTTTGTTCCTGTAAGTCAACAGTGCATCAGGATCACCTGATCTGATGCGGCCGTCTCGATCTGCTGGTCCGTCCGGGATGACCGATGTAATAAATATACCAAGGTCCAGCTTCCCTGTGTTGTTCTCCCCCATAATTATGAAGCCTGGAATTGAATGGGAGCATCCAGACCATGTGACAGATATTTCAGTGCTTATTGTTTTTCAGGGGACCACTGAAATCCAGCCTACAGGTTGAATTTAACCTGAGAGACACACAGTACTAATCAAAAGTCAGGACACACCTGCCTTTAATGAATTTCTCTATTTAGCTATGCTATTCATCTAATGGTAAACAGCCTTGAGGCAATAAAGTAATACATATGAAATATTGCAATGATCAAGAGATGTGTTCAATGTGTCGTAATTTTCTCAAATTTTAGATTCTTCAAAATAGCCCCCTATTTCTTTGGTGACAGCTTGTGTCCACCTGAAATGTTTCTACAAGAGTCCCAATGGAGTTTCTGCAAGGTTTGGGTAAAGTTGACTACCTTGCTCTTACAATTCAATCCTATCTCATCCCCAACGTGCTCTGTAGGGTTTTGGTCAGGGGATTGTAGGGGCCAGGTCATCTGTCACAGCAATCCATTTTCCTTGTTCACAAGATAATACAGTACTCACATAACCACAAGATGTGCTTAGGGTCATTATCTTGTTGAAAAAGTTGATGTGCCCAGATTATTGACTGGCACTGTACACATGGTTTCTAGTACATGTGCACGATAGATGTGGCATCACCTTGGGGTCTCTGTGCTCACCAAAGCCAATGTTTGGGTCCTTCTTCAGGGTCACGCAGATTATTTCTCTCTCTGGTACAGTTTTAGTGGGGGTGTCCACTGCATAAAGCAAACAGGCAGAATTCATCTAATTTGGGTCCATTCATTTCATAAGACAAAATGAAGCAGTGTTTGGTCAAGAAGATCATACAACCTGCTGGTCTGCTTTGAGTTTTCAAGGTAGTGGTCACAAGGACAACTAAAAGCAAAATGTTGATTGGAGGATAAGTCTTACCCCTGATGGAGCAGGAGGTGGAGGGAGTCTCACTGCCCTGCCTTTGCAGGGAGGCACTTGATAGCGTGCGATCTGGAGCGCTACCGCCAGCAGAGAACAACGATTATATTGGTCACATTCACAATTCTTAAGGTTTTACCATTATGTTCAGAGGACTAATCCTAACTGCTTTCTGTACATTTTTTTTTTACATTAAATTTTCAAGAAAGTAGGAAATAAAATGTAGTGATGTAGAATGACGCTTCATGAACCATTTGCTGTTTTTTCTTAATCCACTAGATGACACTATACAATAGTGCACAAATCATGACCCGAAGCAAGCCAAGAGCACCATCTAGTGGTGTCAAATGTTTCATGACGCGTCATTTTGTCCATCATTACTGAAATGCTACGCAACGTGATGACAAACACAAATCAATTATGATTTATTTCATTAACATTCACAATACCCCCTGAAAGCCCCTGAAACTTGCTGTCACTTTTATCTCTAACATACTACCCGTGGTGATGATATACCTCCAGTTCAGAAGCCGGCCATGCTGGCCTTGTGTGTCTGTCGGCACCCTTTGCATTTCCTGTGTGTCCAACAGTACCCTCTGCTGGCGGTGGTCAGCGCAGCCAGCAAGGTCATCACAGGTGGTGCATCGAGTGATGCTCAGTGGAGGGCTGTTGAGCACCATCTCTGAGCAGCACAGTCTCTTCCCACCGTCGCTTTGAGCCGCGCACCTGGTGACAACCTCATCTGAAATGCAAAGCCAACCTTAATCAAACACAATCAAAGCCCAGCATATAACTGACACATTTTTTTCTGTTTTTTGTTTTTTTTTTTTTAATTCCTGGTTCACTAGCAAGCTTCAGGGGACACCCCATCTAATGTCCAACATTTAGCAGTAACAGCTGTGCCTCATCAGTAGCCTTAAGTGGCAGCGGAGTGCAACAGAGCGAGAATTCTGCATCTGCGAACCTGCAGCTGGGCCAAGGCTCAGCTGGCGAGAGTACATCTCGTTGCAGAACTTATGCTGTGCAGAGCAGAGGGTCAGGAGGTACTGGGCAATCTTCGAGCTCTCTGTCACAAAGGAATGCTTCTTTCCAGGGGTTCGGGTCTCCACAGTGAACCTCCGCCACTGGGGCAAAGAAACAGGAGCATTGTCACAAAGGCTTGTTTGTTACCTTTCACACAGAAAGAGGCTGCATTTTCTTAAAGGTTATGCAGTGGCATTTCAATATGCAAGAGAATCATAGCCGTAGGGGACTATGGGAGACTCATGGTCGACATCAGGTGTTACAGAGGACAGTGACGGATTGACAGTGGACAATAGAAGCCATAGGGGACAGTGGCAGACTGACAGTGGACTTTGTAGCCAAAGAGGGCAGTGGCAGACAAACAGTGGAAATTAGGAGCAATAGAGTACAGAGACAGAAGGACAGTGGACTTTAGGAGCCAGAGGGGACAGTGGCAGACTCACGCTGGACATTAGGAGAAATAGAGGACAGCAGCAGACTCACATTGGACAGTAGAAGCATAGAGGACAGTGGCAGAATGACAGTGGACAATAAGAGCCATAGGGGACAGTGGCAGACTCACAGCAGTATGGGTCATAGAGAATAATGGCAGACTTACAGTTGCTGAGATACTCTCTGTCTCCCTCCAGTGCAGCATCAGACTGGCAAGGCAAGTGTTGTTCTTCATTTCGTGGATGACGATCCCTTTAGCACACACTCCCAGAACCACACGTGGCTTCTTTTCCATGTGAGCCATGCGGTGGAACAGCACCCCATAGTCAGGAAGCTGCTGGATGACCTGGAAGTGGAAGGTAAGTGCAGAGGGTCATCTGGCAGAGGCAGAGCTCAGCTGGTTTTAAAGCAGGTTACCTTAATGAACTCCAACTCTGCCTCCTCTTGCAGAATTTGTGCATTACGGGCATGGAGTCGTGGTAACTCATCTCTCAGAAAGGACGGGGCCATCTTCTCCATCAGCCTTTTGCTGATGTACTGATCAGGTTGATAGTAGTTCTTCCCAAGAACCTTTTAAAAAATATGGTTGTACATGAAATGCAGTTAATTTCAAGTTAATGCAGTTAATGTTCTAGAGTAAAGGACATACCTCTGGCATGTAGTCCCCAAATTCAGCCTGTAGAGCAAGACCCCCAAGCAGAAGACCTGTCTCCTCACTGCAGCACAGCCGGTCCTCAAGAATATCCTTCCGCAGCTGCAAGTAGTACTGGTGTCGTGTCAGTTGGTGCCTGTCAGTCAGATGGGAACTAGTTAATAGTGATGGTAAATTGAAGTTTTTTTAACCATTTTGCTGTATTTTCTGACCCCACTAGATGGTGCTCAAAGCGTGCCCCAAAGCAAACCAATACTGCCACCTAGTTGGGTCAAAAAATACAGCAAATGGTTCATGAAGCGTAATTGAGCCATCGCTACTAGTTAGGCATTCTGAACATGAAACCTGGCAATTGTTCGCTGCTGCTTGAAACATCCCAGTCTCTCCTGGCTCAGTGAGAAATTCACTAACAGATAAGGGCAGGGCAGTTATGTGACTTACAAGATGAGACGGATGTCATCGACAAAAAACTTGACTCTGAGAAAAAGGGCAAAGCTGGCAGACGGTGTTTTCTTCCACATGTCTGGAGCGACCTTGGAGATCTTTGTCTCAGGGTCCAGAAAGAAAAATTCATCATCTGAAGAAACAGTAAGTACAACACTCATAAAAATGTGCATAAGAAAGAAAAACTTTCCGAAAATATTTGAGAGACAATTCCAGAAGGATTTCTCTTTGTTCACAGAAGCAGTGTGAGGAAAGCAGGCATTCTGTAGCTCTTGGTATGGGTTAGATGAGATTTAGGGAAGCAGACTTGGACATGAGTCCACAGCACGAGGAGCTGAAGTGACAGGTGCTGTACCGTCGATGAAGGCGAGGCTGAAGTAGAAGGGCTCGACTAGCCTGGCATGGGCCACCACCATGTCGAAGACATCCCTGCCCCTAGACTGGACATCACACCGGACCAACACACTCTGTCCACTGGGCATGCTCACGCTCACCTCCCGCTGCGCCACATCCGAATTCCCTTTCTTGGACTGTGCGAAGGAGGTTGGGGGAGATGAGAGGGCAGGTAAGTGATAAGATTCCAGCTTGACCAGTACACTGAGAGAGAAGCCCAACTGTACTTACCACAATGGACCCGGGCAACTCCAGGATAACCGGCAGCTCCTCCCCCATCCTGACAAATTCCCGTCCGGACCCCTGTGAGGAGAGACAAGTAGAGTCACCAGCTGATGAGCACTGAATGTTTCTCTGGCTATGTGGGGAACATCTGGGTCCTGGCCGACCCATGGACCGCCCTCCCCACTGACGTGTACTGAGGAGGCCCCGCCCCCCTAGACCAGAGCTGCCGCTGGCCTTGTTGTATCTTCTTTCAGAGAAGTTACCCTTCTGGGTCACATGTTTGCATGCTGGGCACTTCACTGCGGGGTACACCAGCAAACCCTCCTGAACTGCCATCCTGCAACCTTTCGGCGCCTTTTTCTGTAGCCGTGTCTGGCACTTAAAATATATGATTATATGAATTTATCAGGTTGCTTTTTCCAACCTGATACTCCAGGCTCATTGTAATCCAGTACCAGATTAGTCATTATGGATGATGAATGGATTTTTTAACCATTAACAATTATAGTTTTTGTATCACTATTGTAAATGAGCATCAAAAGTAAAAGACCAGCACATCAAAATCTTTAACGACTGACATTTTGAAAGCAATACTTGTATGCCCCTCTGTAGATGTACTACATGTGCGGACACTCAAAGCCCAATGTGAAAAGTTCAGTGCATCTCACTGAACTTCAAGGTGGCACAAACATACAGTAGCAGTAAAATCAGACCAATAGTATTTCAAAAGTGTGACTCTTCAAATGCAAATCTGAAATAATAAGAGGAATGTCTGACCTTCCTTGGCCTGCTGGAGAAGTGAGGCTTTATCCTGAGGTCACATTCACCCCATTGTGCAGAGAAGATGGTACCTGTCAACCTGTTTGTCAGCAGAAATGGCATCACGAGAAGGGCTCCCGCTTGGAGGAGTACTTCCAGCACTAAATGAGTACAGCGAAAAGAGAACTGGACAGAGTCCACGCCACCTTCTACCGCTGCACTATTGATGGCATCCTAAGCAGCTGCATCTCAGTCTGATACCTGTACGGTGCCTGCACATCTGCTGCCAGAAGGCCCTGCAGCGTGTCGTCACGACGGCCCAGCACATCATCGGTACCCGGCTGCCAGCAATAAAAGTCATCTGTCACAAACAGTGCCTACATAGAGGACTCAGCATCCGCTGAGACCCCAGCCATCCTAACCATAGTCTGTTCTCCCTCCTGCCCTCTGAGAGGCGCTACAGGAGACTCGGCGCCTGTACTTCCAGGCTCAGGAACAACGTCTTCCCTCAAGCTGTTAGCATACTGAATTGTCTACCCACTGAACACTGAACTCTTCTCACACTTACACCCCCCCCTCCCCCAAACTGAACCCTCACATGCTACAGTATTTGCACAATTTTATATGCAGCTTATGTCAATTATGTTTACCCTGCACTGTTCAGCTACATTTCTGTACCTCAGTTAGACACTACCTCACCTACGGAGACATATGCCTATATGTATATATATGTATGTATATGTTGATATGCATGTATGTTTGGATAACATATATAATGTAGATAATGTGTGTCTAATTTATGCATGCATATATAAATTATATATAATGAATGTACGTATGTATATATAATTTATATATAATGCATGTAATGTATGACTAATCTATGTATTTTCCCTTCCCCCCACCTCCCCTGTCCCCCTATGTCTCGCATGTTTGCATGCTTGCATGCCTGCACATTGTGTTAATGACAATATAAAATTGAATTGAATTGAATTGAACTGAACATCTGGGGCTCAACTTAGTCCCAGGGGCTGGGTTAAATCCATAATCCCATAGCACAGGGATATACACTGCCTGGCCAAAAAAAAGTCACACATTAATATTTTGTTGGATTGCTTTGATTTAGCTTTGATCATAGTGCACATTTGTCAATGCCTCGTTTCCAGGTGCTTATACATCGTCTCAACATTTTTTTCATCCAGATCTGCATTCATTGCTTGTCGAGATCTTATATTGATGATAGATGAGTTGAACCACTCCGTAAGGTCTTCTTCAGCACATCTAAAAGACTTTCAGTGGGGTTAAGGTCAAGACTCTGGTGACCCATTTATGTGTGAAAATAATTCCTCATGCTCCCTGAACCACTCTGACAATTCAAGGCTGGTGAATCCTGGAATATGCCCAAGCCATTATGAAAGAAAGAAATCAATTAATAGGATAACATGACCATTCAGTAGATAGCAGATTCAGATACTCAGCTGACTTCACTTTATTGCTGCATAACATCGTTAAGCTGTAATAATGATCCAATCATTGGCTCCTACGTACTTGCTCTAACTCAGCTATAGATCTGTGAGCGGTGCATAATTTCAGAAACAGGAACATTTAATGGTTCCAGTTAGATAGCCATCACTCAGTCCTGTGAGGTGGACAAGGCCTGCCCCGGCCATCTGGTGTACTGGACAATTTCCCAGTGGGCCGATGGGACTGTCAGCAAAATTAATTGCGGGGAACCTCCTCATTTGGCAAAATTCTTTGTGAGTGACCCCAAAAATCCAGGCAGGGTTGATTTTTAATCCCAGTCCAGCCCTATGCTGGACCATGATTATCACAAATCTAGATCAAACATATGAAGTATAATGTGTTTCCAACGCACAAGAGCCTGGGGGGGTCCAGCCAAGTGAGCCACAGTTTTATGTCTGTATGAAGCCACTATATAGCACCGTTAGAGCCACAGTCCCCACCTGGGCCACATGCCCTGTTTTTGCCTGGGGCTTCGGTTTTCTCCCACAGTCCTCCCAAACGCATGCAGGATAGGTTGATTGGCGAGTCTGAATTGGTCCTGTAAGTGTGTGCATCCTGCGGTGCATTGGCAACTGCCCAGGGTTGGTTCCCACCTGCGCCCATTGTTCCCGGGATAGGCTCTGGTCCCCTCTGTGACCCTAGTTTGGATTTTGCAGGTTCAGAAAATGGATGGATGGACTAATCCCTACCAATATGGTGTGAGTACTGTGTGTGTTTAGAGGATTTGGAGAGGAGAGGTTTGGGACTGATTTGGTCCCTATCAATGCTGAAAGTAAACATATGTCTTTAACCAGAGACTATAATTCTTACATGTATTGTAGAAATGACATATATGCAGTGTAGACACTATGAACACACTTTGACCTGTTGTGCCAAACAGAATAAATAGTGTTTCTCTGTGCCCTGCAGCTGCCATCATGCTCAGAATGCAGCTGCCTGCCTGAGTGCGTTTCTGCCCTTGTAGGTCTACACCTGCTCCCTAGTCCCACCTCTGGTCTCCAGAGCACATTGCCGCTCACAATTAGAGCCAAAAGCACAGAATACAACTTACTGGAGCTCAATTGCCTCCAGTTAGAGTTGCAGGGTGAATTCAACCATAAAGCACAAAGATGGCCACCGCCAGTAGTGCTCTGTTATGTACACAACGTGATGTCAGTCCAGGGCCAATGTGTGTCGATATATTAAGCACACCTGAGTCCAGCTGTACGAAGCCCCTCTATGAAGGGGCAGAGAACTAAGACCAAGACTGATCCCAATCGGTCTGCCATTACAAAAATTTCAAGTATCGACTCATATCATTATCTGAGTTCAAAATATTAGTTCATAATAAAGTTCTCATCAATGTGGCTATTAAGATAATGAATATCTGGCGCCACTATGTGGTTCACAAAAGGGATAAGCCGCTTTCTCACTTTATCGTGAGCTCAGTTCAGGGAACTTTCTGTCCAGGCTGCCCCTTGCGTCGTTTCTTGGGATAGACTCCAGGCTTATCTCTAACATGTACTGGATAATCAATTTTGGAATATCGATGGTGGGTTTTTGAAGTTTGTTATGCCCTTATGTAAGACTGTGTTTTTGGTTAGATAATTAGGTTACTCTAACTGGGATTCTGGTTGATTCGGAGGATGAGTTTGAAGGATCGGCGGAGCAAACACTAAATCAGCATCATTGATCATTGTGAAAAGACTAATTGTAAAATTAGCTGTACAACATTTGAAATACAATGGCTTTACAATATTTGACAAATAGGGCACGATAATTATACGGATACAGCCCTGCTATACTTAAATTTTTACAAGTACTTTAAATGGCATAAGCGGCATAATGCAGGCTTTATGCAAAATAAAATAGTTATAGTAAAACATCAACGATAAAACAGGAATGGTGACCTACTGCCGCTAGATGGAGCAGTTGTCGTATTACTCTCGAATGACCGACAATTGCAAACGTGAAAGTGATTGATATGCAGAAAATCATCCTACTACTAAGCATAATAACCAAGCTGTTCGATGCCTAAAATGTTAAATTATTCTAAATTGATAAGAAGAGTTCTTAATGTTCTCTGTGGCCAGCCTGGTGCCAATGGATCGCCCCGGCAACATCTTGGTGGTGGTGAACCTGTTCACTTTGCCGTATGAGCAACAAATGTTACATGTGAGCTGGCTGCAGCGAAACAGCAGGAGGGATCCGGATCTCGCTAAGGTCATGGTGCAGATGTTACCCGCCCCCCCCCCCCGAGTAGCAAAAACACAACAAAGTCAAAGAGCAGTCAGATCAGTCAGCCCGGCATCTGAACTGCTTGGTGATTACCTTTTATCCAGCCCGGAGACCCACTTCTCTCCCTTGAGGCCAGTGTGCACACCTACGATCCAGTGTATACAAATCATTTCCCTAATAAAATGGTGTTTCCATCCTGGTGAGAACCCAAAGATCAACACATACAAAGGCCCATAAGGACCAGAATGTCAGCCTTAAATGATCTGATCACTGATTAACATGCAAGAAGCCTTTAAAAGCAAATTAGAGAGTCCAAAAGCTTTAAAACACAGTGGGTGGGTCTATAATAGATATAGAGACATTGCTCACATAGCTCACTACTGACTGGGCAATGGACCCAGAGGCCTTTCTTAAAAGCCCTCCAGGTCTTTGTAACACAAATTATCAGCTTTCTAAGCGCTGACAATTAAAAGGCTTGGGGAGGGGAGGTAAGTGAATCATAAACAGGTTCACACACAAACACACACTCATTTAGATAACACCCCTACACACACACCGATAAACTCACACAAACAGACATTCATACACATACTCAGATGCACACCAGCCAGCGCTCACACAAACACACACACACACACACACACACACACACACACACACATTCAGCTGGTTAACTGCCATTTCCTGCACAAAAAAAAAATGAATCACAACTCTTGCTGCAGAGGTCAACGTTGTTCTTCCTTCAATTTCTGTTTGGTTTGACACATATAACAAGAAGTACTACTGATTCAGAGAGAAACTTGACATTTTTTTGGGATGCAAAGGGGGATGTGACATTTGTTGAGAGGTTAAACTCAGCATGAACATCCTCACAAAATCAACAGCCCTCTTCAATTTTACATGATAAATTAACCACTGGATATTACAATGTTAGACTCCACATTACATGAATTTACAACAAATCACACAACAATCCAGGCCATTGTCATTAATAGGCTTTACTCAGCAGTAATTCTGCCTTAATTAGCCTCAACATACTGTAGAGCCTGCTAATATTCAGTACAGTCCTATGAACTGAAGCACTACATAAAGTCTTACTTATTTACATCATGTCACCATTTTTGTCCATCAGCCTGAGTAGTAAGACTGCACATCCTCAATATAATCACCCATCACTTCCTGTTTTGCAGAAAGTGCTAATTACACAGCATCATAATCCTTAGAAAGACAGTCTTTGGCAACAAAGCTGTCCTAAGTTTTTGGTTAGAGTTGTACTTCTTCCCCCATGATAGCATATGTCCAATGGAGTGGTATAGGACAGGGCTCTTTGTCTCTGTAAGTAAACACGGCAGGTTTGATCCTTTAACCCTTTTAACCCTTTTTGTTGTAACCCCCCCCCCCACCCCCCCCAGGAGGGACCACATCTCATCTTCTTCCAGACACAAACATCCTGCAAGACCAGGGTAGGGCTTGGTCTCATGTGAGGAGGCTTGTTGTAAATGGTATGATCGTCCTTCTGCCATCTGTGTTACAGTCAGGCAGCTGGTCTCAGCTCTTCAGGGTCCTCAGGACCTGTGAATCTAACCACGTGCAGGCTACCATGAGGCAAGGACACGCAGTATTCAAAACAATCTCTTCTCGCCTAAGACCTAAGACATAACAGACCCAATATGCCTCCCCTCCTGGGCCTACCAATGTCCAGTTTTGGGATACCAAAATAAGACTGGGATGAATATTTTTTTTCCACATACTCCCTGTCACAACTCAGTAATACTGTACTTTCTAGAGCATGTCGACAGGCAATGAGAAATAATTCTGTTAGACTCAGGCCCTGTAAAATCCTTTCACAATGCCAAGAGATGATTTGTGCAGTTTATGTAAGAAATCACTAATCTAAACAAAACAAAAAAAGAAAGCTGGGATGAATATACCAGGAAATAAAGTAGCCAGATTAATTAGCTGGTGATATATTCTGGATGGTACAGTGTTCTAGTATAATTGTGTACATAGAATCAAACATATCAGTGTCCCCACAGACGTGGCAAATCAAAGAAACAGCTAGCTGCCTTCAAACAGTCATGGGTGTACAAGCAGGTGATGCTTTTAAAGAAGTGGCTTTTTGTTTTCATTGAAATGTGAGTTTCTTTACAGCAGCCTGTACTGCATTGGGAAGCCTGACTGGACACCTTTCTGCTGATCTCTAAAGCTGGGACAGAAATTCTCGTGTCAACTGGCATAATGTGCTGTCATTAGTGTGTATACAAGACCATACTACCAAAGATAACACAGAATGTACAGTGACGGCGGAAAGAGGAACCAGAAAACTGATCTGAATTATCATTCCAAGTAAAAAGCTGGCACAGCATACTGTAATGGTACTGAAATGGGCTGTTTCATTAAAGTACTGCATGATGAAGTAAACCAAGAAATGAGATTTTTTTGTAATGGTAACAGAATAGCCTGACCTACAAAGGAGTGAGCATGAAGGCAGTGATATATATTTAGTTAGGGCCTAATTGTATAAATAACTTCTGCCTTGTCTGAGCACTGTCCCGCTAACTCTCGTTATGGTGCAGCCAGCTCCTACTTCAGCTCTCCTACGGCATGTCATAAATAATCTCAACTCTGCCCCCTGCTGCTTCATCTCAGCATCATCCAGTAATCTCCCGTTCCGGTGCATCCGGCTGGTATCTCAGTTCTCCACTAGCCAATTATAAACGATCTAAGCGCTGCCCCCTGCTGCATCATCTCATCAGTGTCTCCCGGACTTTGTCTCTGGTTCTCCGTTGTTCGTGTCCCGTTTCTTGGACAATTACAGTCCCGACATAACAAATACCCACAAATTTAAAATGAACAAGTAATCGGTTTACTCTTTGCTTCTCGGTAATGTCATTCACTGTTACTACTTCCTCCATTGGGAAAGCCCCATGTGTGAATACCTACTTGTGTGTATGTAACATTTTCCGAGAATTTACTATTTAAATTTAGCATTCAAATACCGATATTAAGGTACTAATAACCTTCCTAATATAGACTCTATATTATGTTTATGTCATGTGCAGTCGTCAAACTCTGGGAATTATTATACATTATTATCATTTACATTCCGATCTAGACCCATGAGCTTAAATAGAATTATTGTCGGTACACAGTAGGCGACGTATTGCAGGACACCTGAGACGCCGCGAATGCCCGGCTCGGTGTCGGGGGCGCGCGCTGCCGTGGACGCGCGGCGGGCGTGTGACGTGAGGCGCCAGTGGGGCCCGATGCCGGCGCACGGAGCGCAGGGACGCCGCCGCATGTCCTACTGTACGCCTTGGGAAGCTGCAGCGGAAGCCGCGTGTGGCGGA
>JAODKE010000068.1:12110242-12126032 GCA_026779605.1 Mormyrus hasselquistii
CGCACGGAGCGCAGGGACGCCGCCGCATGTCCTACTGTACGCCTTGGGAAGCTGCAGCGGAAGCCGCGTGTGGCGGACACTGGGACGGCCGTGGAACGTCGCGGCGGTAAGGGCGTCGCGGCGTCTTGGCGGACGCGCCATTGTTTGTCGCGTAGGAGGGCGGGCTGACGGCGGATCGTATCTCCGGCTTCTCTGACAGACGGACGGGGTTCTGCTGTTCACGCCTTAACATGTAGGCATTGTCAGCCAGTCTTTTTCGGCTGTCTGCCTCCGCGCACTTGGAACATATCTAGGGTGATTATGAAGCTACCGTTTATATTTTTTCGAGAATTCCTTTGCAAATAATAGTCAGTTAGCTAGCTAGCTATCGGTAGCCTTTCGATCTGGTTTGCTGTGCTGCTAGTTTTAGGATACAACAGCCAGCTATGAAGCTGGCTAAACTTGTTATTGAACTAGACCGTATGGCCCTCGGCTGTGGGGCTAATATTTGTAATAGCATTTGACCGTGACAAACCCGACGACACTCATTGTGTACTTTATGTGAACCGTTACGGTTTATACCGCTTAGTGTCTTGCGTGTTTATGTAGCGTCGACATTGCAGTCGTCTGAGACATACGCGTCTGTCCATTTGGTGTCAGTATTCTGGATGTCTGAAACACACGTGACGGTGTATGTACGGTCAGTACTATATCTTGCTCATGTTCTTCTGTGTGTCTGTGGTCAGTATTGTGACCGAGTCATACATGTCTGTTTATGTGCTATTGTATCTGGCTCCAAGTCTCGTGCAAGTGTACATACGGCCACTACTATGTCTGGCTTAATGTCTCGTGCCTGTTTACATACGGCCAGTACTGTATCTGGCTCCCAGTCTCGTGCCTGTTGGGGTCAGTACTGTATCTGCATCCAAGTCTCGTGCCTGTGTTTATACGGTCAGTACTGTATCTGCATCCTAGTCTCGTGCCTGTGTATATACGGTCAGTACTGTATCTGCATCCAAGTCTCGTGCCTGTGTATATATGGTCAGTACTGTATCTGTCTCCAAGTCTTGTGCTTGTGTGTATATGGTGAGTACAGTATCTGTCTCCAAGTTTTGTGCTTGTGTGTATATGGTGAGTACAGTATCTGTCTCCAAGTCTTGTGCTTGTGTGTATATGGTGAGTACAGTATCTGTCTCAAAGTCTCGTGCCTGTGTATATACGGTCAGTACTGTATCTGTCTCCAAGTCTTGTGCTTGTGTGTATACGGTCAGTATTGTAGCAGTGAGTCATTATGTGTCTGGCAATGTATGGTAGCTGTTTGAGTCATACAAGTCTGTATATAGGGTTGGTTCTGCAGACGGTTCTTTCTAGACCCGGCCATCCAGACAGTGTCACACCTTTAATTGTGCGTACTTGAACTAGCACTTTTGCTTGACGTGTATTTATCACTTCACAAACCACGTGTCTGTGGCTTTTGCTGTAGCGAATGTTAAGAATAACAGTTTATCTAGAGGCTGTACATAATTTCCCAGTTGACAGGATAGGGCACAGCTATCTAGATTACCTTTAAGAAATATATAAGTGTATGGCTTAATAATTTTATTAAGCCAATATGGTTAAGGACCTGTCTGATGGATCACTTAGTTACTCAGAGGTTTTTGTGTTGAGGAGGATTTTAAAAGTAGTTAAAGGCAGGAAGACAGGCTTCATATAAAGCACATTAGAATCTTCATGGTTTCTTTGAAGTCCCCAAATTTACCCAAGTTTCAGACTTATTTTGTGGGCTGAGTCTTAAATGACATGTAAGTATTCATCATTAGAATTGGAAAGTAAAATCTAATCAGTAGTTTATTTCTTAATGTTTTTTTACGACATAATTTAGAATTTGGGCCATGCAACTTGCTTCTTTCCATTATATGTGGTTGAAAAATGTACCCACTGAAATGTTTATATGGCAGTAATCACACGAAGTCTGGCAGCCATGTTTCTAGGTAGGAATTAATGTTTGGATTTTGGAATGTTTCTCTTAAACGTATGAATTAGGTGTTCTGACTTATTAAGCATTTTAACTGGAGTCAGACTGTAAGCCTGTGTGTTTCTGTTGTAAATGGTTGCACTGACTTATGGGTAGTCAAGGCCTCTTTCTGATGCTGGTCTAAGAAATGAACCCAAGTAAGGTGAATCTGTCAGATGCTCTGGGTCTCTGCCCCTAGGATTGGGCAGAAAACCTTTTATGGTTCTTGAATAACGGATGATGTGGCTGATTTCTTCAAAATGGCTCATATTGGTCCTCGTTTGGCTCAGGTAAGCTGATATCTACTGAAACGGCTTCCTAGTGTGACTATAAATGCTACTGGCATCATTTCTGTGTGTGGTGCCAGCCTGAGCCTGTGCAACTGTCAGTGCCCCCTCCTGTCAGACACCTGTCTTACTGTATCTACCCTGAAAGTGGAGACCTTGGCCTTTTATGCCTCTTTTGCTCTGGCAGACCTCATTCTCCTGCAGCCGGGAACAGGACTCAGGGCACAGTGTGTGGTATGCTTTATGGAACACTCGTGGCTCCCTGAGGCAGTCACTGGGTTTGGATGTTTGGAAAGTCTTAGAGGCTCAAGGAATGAGATGGTAGTTCCACTGGCAGTGTTGGGGGGAAGTTTTTGGCACATGATGGACCGACTGGGGTGTCAGAAGAGTTGACCAATCAGGGAGCGCCTGTCTCTCGCTGTGATACCATCGTTTACTTATTCTGCTTATTTACTCTGGGATATTTTGTCGGGTGTAATATCGCTCATTAATCAGCTGCCGAATGCCAGCTTGTTTTGTGCAAGCTAATTGTTTTCTCATGTAAACAAGCCCACGGAAAGAAGTGTGTGGCTGAGCAGGTCAGAGCTGAAGACGGCTGGGCGTTTGCTGTCTTAGGTTCTGAGGTTTGCGTTTCAGCAGCATGGCACAACGCTAATGCGGCAGAATGCGGACGAGTATTGTTAAAGATGGAGCTGCTTGCAGGAGGGCCCTTGAGAGTTTACGGCCACCCCCCAGCAAGCTACCGGCCGGCCAAACTGCTGGCTCACCTCTGTTCGAGTTTAAGCTTTTTTTGTCCTTACCAGGCATATCAGTGGGTCAGCTTGCCACTTTGTACGTATGTGGCATTCTGTTCTGGCTGTAGAAATGCTAGTGGCATTTTGGATGTCTGGTGTCGTTTGGTCTCAGGTACTGTCAGGAGAGAATGGTCTGGTGAAAGCAGGGTACTGAATAGATAGAGCTCCGTGGAGTCTGTGGTCTAGTCCAGTTATTGGACTTCTGAGGAAGAAAAGTGGTGTGTGTACAGGTGTGTGTACATCTCTATGTGTGAGTTATGTTTATGTTACATTATCGAGACCAAATGTTCCCCACCATGTGATAAAAATCTGTTATTTTGACATTGTGGGGACCATTTTCAGGTCCCCACAAAGATCTGTGACTGCAGCGGGCTGGGTAGGGGTTAAGGTCGTCATGTCGGGATTAGAGTTTTCCCCAAACCTGTGTTTGTGTGCGCATGCGTCTCGGTGTGCCTGTGTGTGCCTGTGTGTGCCTGTGTGTGCTTGCTGAATTCGGGGCTGTCTACAGATACTCAGAAGTATTAATCAGTCTTTAGCAAGAAGGACTGACATCAGCACTGTACTTCAGGGTGCTTGTCAGACTGGATTGGTATTAAACCTCTAAGCATTAAACGTACTTTTTTAGTAAATTCGTCTTTTGTCGATTTGTCTTAGTTTGGACAATGAACATATTGCTGTGTAAGTGTATTGGCTGTATAGTGCCCCCTTGGTGGATGGAACAGCATGTTTTTGACTGTAGCATTCTCCTGTTAGATAATGTTTTGTACAGCAAATAATGGTTTTAGTTGTTGGAAACACCTCATGTTGATCTGCTCTGTGGAATAACTGAAGTAAATGTAAGGACTGATTCCACCATATTCGCCTTCTGTTACTCAGTAAAGGTATGGCTGTCATATATAAATGCATGTTAGGGATTGCAATCCTTTATGGAGCCTGTCTCTGACAGCTTAAAGTCACCCTCCTTTGGACAGTGTCTGTAGAGTACATTAAATCCCTTTATGTAATAATGATTTTGGGTGAGAATGCTAATACTTGTTGTGTCTCGAGTTGTAGGTGTTGAAGAGAAGAGAAGATTTGTGTTGAATGCCCAGCATTCAGCTTCCCAAGACTGAACCATGAACAAAAACAAGCGGGAGAAGGAGTTCTACAGTTTGGATGTCGGCGATTCCACATTCACCGTTCTGAAGCGCTACCAGAACTTAAGGCCCATTGGCTCGGGTGCACAGGGAATCGTCTGGTAGGCCTTTGTTTGTTGGATGATGTCCTTAGTTGAGCTTTTCGTGGTGATCTTTGCTATGCGTTGGCGTTTTGGTTAGTGTTCTTGTGGTCCTAGGCTAGTGTTCTGCCCCCCAAACTTGTTCTAATTTTGCTTTGTTTCACTTCACTTTCAGCTCCGCTTATGACCACTGCCTCGAGCGAAACGTGGCCATCAAGAAGCTCAGCCGGCCCTTTCAGAACCAGACCCACGCTAAGCGAGCTTACAGGGAGCTGGTGCTCATGAAATGCGTGAACCATAAAAACGTAAGTTCACGGTGCTGGACCGTCCCATAGATCCATGCCAGGCCCCGTGTATCACCAGTGCTCAGTTTTGTACGGTGTTAATAATACCACTATGAATGGGTGTCTGGTGTGACTCAAATCGCTACAGGTCCTGGTGGACATCCTGTGGTAGATTGCATGGTCACCTAAAGCAAGGGGTGAGGTCACCGTACCAAAGCCCCTCCCCTGCTGTTTACTATTAACTACAAACGGTCATTCTATGAGTGAGGAAGGTGAACCTCAACCCTCGCTCTGTGTCAGTCCAGGGTAGGCAGCCGTTTTTCGGGGTAGGAATGTTCTTCTATAATTACTTTGCAGATCCATCCCCTTGGTGATGTCAACGTTACCTGTATTCCACACTTTACTGTAGGATATGTTAAGAAATGTGTAAATGGTCAAAGTTATAACATATATTTTGTTTCTTTTCTCCACAGATTATTGGCCTGTTAAATGTATTTACTCCTCAAAAGACACTTGATGAATTCCAGGATGTGTGAGTATTTGTTCTTAAAAACATGTTTTTTCGTAGTTTTCATAGTAGTTGTGGTGTGAGTGTGATTTAATACTGCTTGTAGTGTCAGTGCATTGAAGGTACGACATGTGGTATATTACATTAATATGAATATGGATTTGACATTTAATTGATGACATTAAGATTATTATTCAGACAGACAATTGCGAAGTGCGCCTTGGTGTAGCTACTAACTGAATTCCCCTAGTGGTTCTGTGGTCCAGTTCTCAGTTCTCATTTTTTTGGTTTTTTTTGAGAACTGCCTGGACAGTGAAACAGCAGCAGGACTAGCCATGAGATTGTGACATGAGGACATGAGTGTTGGGTCACCTCAAGGCTGAGCCACTGTCTTTGATCTCCCCATGTCTGTTCACAGGTACCTGGTGATGGAGCTGATGGACGCCAACCTGTGTCAGGTGATCCAGATGGAGCTGGACCACGAGCGCCTGTCCTACCTGCTTTACCAGATGCTGTGCGGGATCAAGCACCTGCACTCCGCTGGGATCATCCACAGGGTGGGACTCCTCTCTTCATCCCTGTTGGATAGGCCTCCTCTTGATATGTTTGAAATTCAATTATGCCATAATTTAAACCTTTTTTACCTTCTCAAGATGAAAGGAAGATTTCTTTTTCAAAGCATTGGTATTAATTGGGAGAAGTAGTTCAGAGCCTGATAGACTGTTGCTAATAAATAATGTTAAATACTTTATGTGCCATTTGCACAAATACAGACATACTGTTGCTTTCCTTAGCTTGGGGGTCACTGCGCAGGGTCAGCCAATGTGTGGCACACCTGAAGCCGGAGTGTTAAGGGTCTTGCTCAAGGGCCCACGGATTTGTGACCGTTTTGCCGAGGCCAGGGCTCAAACTGGCCCGATCACGGGCAAAGAGACTGAACCCCTTGCTGCCTCACAGGCCTTTAGGCTTTTAATATGACTTGTGGGTTGGGTTTTCACTGTGATCTTCTTCCTGTCTACACACAGGATCTGAAACCAAGTAACATCGTAGTGAAATCCGATTGCACCCTGAAAATCCTGGACTTCGGTCTGGCCCGAACGGCGGCCACGGGTCTGCTGATGACGCCCTACGTGGTGACTCGCTACTATCGGGCTCCCGAGGTCATCCTGGGGATGGGGTATCAGGCAAACGGTGAGCGACTTCCTGTTTCTGTAGAGTGACTTAATGATTTCATAGAGACCTCGGCTCACTCTGCAGCTGGAGTTGATGATCAGTATTAGAGAAACACGTTAACGGAATTAAATCTTTGTGCTATGGGCCACGCGACTCATCCACTCTCAAAATTTTCTAACATTTTCTCATGGAGACTTCCCTGCACATATACGTGCCGTGTCTGACCCCGAAGCTGGCCTGCAGTGCGCGCGTACACATGTGAGGGTGCTGCCCAGTGCCTTTCCTAGGTCCAACCTGCTCACTCACTGCTCTGCTGTTGTTCTCTCCTCCTGTCTGTGCCACGCGCTCTTAGTGGACATTTGGTCTGTGGGGTGCATTATGGCAGAAATGATTCGCCACAAAATCCTCTTCCCGGGACGGGACTGTATCCTTGTGCTGCTGCCTGTGATCAGTTGGGCCTCAGCTGTCCAAAGCGCCTTTCCACTCCGAACGGGCTGAACTCAGATGGCCCATGTTCGACTTCGGTGTTATTTTAATTCAGCGATGTCCGCAGTAGTAACCGGTGGTTCGAAGGTGGGTTTCAGTTCATAGAAAGGTGGTTTCCTCGTACCCTCACTGGTTATGTCAGAATTTTGTCTTTGTTTGGCTTTGAGGCGCCAGAGACATGATGGAATGCCATAAGTGTGTAAAAGCAGCTTAGCTTGCTCAAAGGTTTAAGTTCTACAGTCCACGTGTTCTGAATGTGGACGGGCCTCTGAGCTCTCCCGTACTTGCTGGCTGTGTCCTGCATGTCCCCGTCCCTCTTTCGTCCCCCCCCTTGTGTCCCCCAACCCCATCCCCTCTATTCACCATCCATTGGTTTCGCTTGTGTGTTCTGCATGTTAATTTTATGTCCTTCATTTTTTCAGTTGATGTCTGGTCTGTTGGCTGCATCATGGCTGAAATGGTCAGAGGTAGTGTGTTGTTTCCCGGTACGGATCGTATCCTTACCTGTACTCCATTCATCTTGTGTGTGTTTGGGTGTTCCCTTGGATACCATTATTCCTTGCCATGCTGGCGTCGTGCCTCATCATCAGAGCTGTACACACTGCCTGCCTCTCTAGTGTACTTCTCCCCTTACTGACCAGCATATAGACCCATCCAGACCATTCAGAGTCTCTATTGTCTTATTTGGTTGCTGTTTGATTAGTGACATGCTTGGGATGCTGGATAAGGTTGGTCCCTCTGCAGGATTGTGTATAGGTAAAGTGTCGGAGGCTCTGAATGGATCACGTTGCCCACATTTTGTGTCAGAGGTCTTGTGGGCCACTCCACGAAGGCTGTGTCGTCCTTAAATGCATCCCATTAGACATCGACCAGTGGAACAAGGTCATCGAGCAGCTGGGCACGCCGTCGCAGGACTTCCTGATGAAGCTGAATCAGTCTGTGCGCACCTATGTGGAGAACAGACCTCGCTACGCCGGATACAGCTTTGAGAAGCTCTTCCCCGACGTGCTCTTCCCGGCCGACTCCGAACACAGCAAGCTGAAGGGTGAGATCTCTGCTTTCCTAGAAGTAATCTGGGTCATGCTGTGCCCTGGTCCTGTCCATGTGTTTCTGTTAATGAAACGTGGGCTACAACTGAGGAACACTGAGACCGGATACTCATTATCCAACATCACCAACCACGTCGTCCAGATGGACTGTATGAATATGCATGTGTGTAATGATAAATATTTATGGTTGGCGAGGTTGTGGTAGCCTCTGATTTTATCTTGCAGCGAGCCAGGCCAGGGATCTGCTGTCGAAAATGCTGGTGATTGATGCATCAAAGCGCATCTCTGTGGACGAGGCCCTGCAGCACCCCTATATCAACGTGTGGTACGATCCCACTGAGGTGGAAGGGGTAAGTGATGAAATGCAGCATGGGTTGAACCATGAACATGGGGGATGGGGGGGCACCCGTGTTCCTTTTTGCGACACCCCCTACACTCTCGATTTCTGAGGGCTGTCCGTGGCTTCCTGTTTCACCCTTGTTCCGCTGCCCCTCCCATAGCCCCCGCCGCTGATCACAGACAAGCAGCTGGATGAACGGGAGCACACAGTGGATGAATGGAAAGGTAGTGTGTCCCCGGCGGGCTAGTGGCACACCACGTGTAACTCGAGGCTGGGCCCGTGTACGCGATGGACGTGTCTCCGTATCGCTTACGCCCAGTGAGCCAGATGAGCTCATCGCGCAGGCCTATACTGTGATAATGACTGCTGACTTTTTTAGAGCTTAAATTAGAAGGATGAATATTGCTTATTCTCACGTGGCAAATGTCACGGCGCTTTCTGAAGGCTCCAATACCATCCACATCATCCCCTTCTCACTGGTGGGCCAGTGAGGTGCACCCTGAGTGCTTTTTCTTACTCCTCCTGTCTCATTTTAGAGCTCATATACAAGGAGGTCCTGGAGTGGGAAGAGAGGACGAAAAATGGGGTGATCCGTGGCCAGCCAGCTTCCCTAGGTTAGTTACGAAGGGGGCCGTTCCCTTTTTGTCAGTGTGTGACAGATGGTGCCTGCGTGTGTGTATAGACTCTTCCGGTTGTATTGACGCTGAATGATGATAATGTGGATGTTGGAACTTGAAAGCATGGCTGTTTGTTCTCGGAATCTGTGTGTGTGTGTGTGTGTGTGTGCGCGCGCGTATGTGTGCATGTGTGCGTCTGTGTGTGTGCGTATGAATAATGTAGCAGGGCACAGCTGATTCCCATGCTGTTATCGGGCGCTTAAGGTACCCCCCCTCCCCCAAAAGGGCTGGCTAATGGGAATCCTTCCTCAGGCCCCCACAGCTCCCCCGGCCCCCAGGCCCTTAACAGTCAGTCACAGCCAGTCAAGAACGCCCTTTTACGGCTTATGGCTCCCAGAGGCTCATTAATATTGATGTTTTCAGGGGATGGATCTGCACAAACACACTCAGTCAAAAGGTTTTTAAAATGTCATTCATAATTATAACTGCCTGCATATTTATTAATGTGTAGACATGGCGATGAGAGGGCTCTGTATCATTGTGCATTTTAGAGACTGTAAGAAGAGGAATGTTCTGGTAAAAATGCAGTCCTTTTTCTTCTTACTGGGCTAAGTGCTTTCCTGTCTGGTGGCGGTGATGTGGGGCAGTTCTGCATGTCGCCATGGAGTGTGTGGTGTCCCACACTGGCTCAGTCTTCTGATGTAACACTCTGCTTCTCATAGCACAGGTGCAGCCGTGATGGGCGGCTCCCAGAACCCATCCTCGTGCTCGTCCGTGAACGACGTGTCCTCCATGTCCACCGACCCCACCGTGGCCTCTGACACGGACAGCAGCCTGGAGACCTCAGCTGGCACGCTGGGCTGCTGCAGATGATCTCCTGACCTGCATCTCCCTGTTCCCTTGGCCAGTCTCTAGGATGCTTTGGCTTCTTTTTGGGGGTTTTTGACTGTAAATAATCATGGCACGTATTTTATCCCCTAGCAGGAATTTGAGAACATATATATATTTAAAAAAAAAAAAAAAACACTAAAGTGTCTGCTTAATTTTAACTATGGTCAATTAGTATTTCTTTTTAAGCTACAGCAATACCATTTTGCCATATGATTGCAGAATGATCAGTTTAGTACAGTGTTTCCCGACTCGGTCGTCAGGGACCCACAGACGGTCCACATTTTTGCTCCCTCCCAGCTCCCTGCCAGACAGTCTACATTTTCGCAGAAACATGGATGGTCTGCAGGTCCCTAAGGATCTGTTTGGGAAACATTGGTTTAGGTTTTATGGTGGAAATGTTTTGAGACTTTTCTTTTCTTTGCTGTGACCTGTCTCCTTTCCAGCCTGAGTGATTTTTGCTTTTCCGTAAAAGGCTGTAAAAACGGGCTTCCGGGCTCCTCGTCAGCCAGCGGAAGGCACAGTCCACTTCGCCTTTTTGAAGCATCAAGTATGGGACTGTCTAATTAGCCTCCTTTGTATGACGCTTTCAGTTTAAGATGCAGAATTTTGATACATTTTTTTGTTAAAGATCATCTCTGAGGAACCTTTGCTGCCTCGTCCTTATCTGCACAGTGTGCTCGTCTGGTAGGATTTGCTGATGGTTCTTGACAGCTGGAAGTTTTGCATGTAACCAGGGAGAAGTGTTACAGTAACATCGAAGATGCGTTGAGGTAACGGTTGTGCTTCCCACGTCTCTGAGCTGCTCGGCATCGTACGGACGAGTGTCACCGTGGCGACACAGCTGCGCAGCTGGGAGCTGCTGGTGGCAGCCACCCGTAAATCAACCTCAGGTGTCACAGAGGATGCCGACGGCTGCTGGGTTGTTAGCTACTGCGTCGCCTAGTATCAAGCCAGATCATAGGTTTGGATCCTGAGGTTCCAGTGTTTTGCATGGGAGTCTGGCAAAGAAATCCTGTTAGCTGATTTTTATAACAGTATCATGGTGGCTCAAGTATGGATTAAAGTAGCATTTTAACTGAGTTTCAGTACAGTTACGTGTCACTTTTAGTGTTTTATTTGATTCATTTAATGAAACACTGGACCCGTGAGTGGTTGCAGCTTCACCTCTGCGCTCTTTGCATGTCGATTTGCTTTACGGCGAACAAAAATCTCCGGACCGGAGGAGCTGAAGCTGTGCGATAGGAAAAGCCAGCGCAGTAATGGCATCCTTTCAAAGTGGGGCTTGTTTTACTTCCTAAAAGGAAAGGTGCCTGCAGCTGCTGCACATTCATTCCTGAATGACTAGGAGACAAGAATTTGCTTTCTGAGAATTAGTGTCTGAATTTGCGAACAGGCGTTTTATTTTCCCGCTATTCCCTCACATTTTAGGGCGGATAGTACAAATCTATTTTTTTACTGCTTCGACGAACCCAAAGGTCGGGAAAAGGTAATCTGAGAAAGGGAAAAGGGACACTTCAAAATGTCATGGAGCATTTTCAAAAGTAATTTCTAAGATCCCATGGGCAGTTTGGTCAGGTTTTTCATCAAAGTAGTTTTCTTTTTGACTTTTCTCAAATCCCTTCATACGTCGGATCATGTTGTGTTAAAGCTGTGTGGGCTGAGGAAGAACCGATTGGAGCAGATCTGTGTGTCAGAGCACAATATCGTACACGTTTGGCATGTGTGTCTGCTCTGTGACCCGATGTACCTCTGAAAAGGGTGGACTCATGGATTTTGTGTTTAAGTGCTCTTATTTTCGTGACTGATTTGGAGCCCCCTTCTGGTGCAGTCAGAGCTCTGCCTCCTCCTTGCGTTAGGGGGTGTTGGATCACATTTAAAAATAGACTTTGATGAACTACCTCACACAAAATTACTCTGAGTTCCTGCATAAACTCAGCTGCCCACATTAGATAGAGAAAACAAATGTGAAATAAAGGATTTCGTTATTTATTTATTTGAAATTGTACAATTGTCAATATTAGGATACTTCTGCTATTGTACATTGTGTACTTCACTGATGAGATGAGTACAAAAACTTCATGTATTTTATTTTGTTTTGTTTTTTTTCTACTGTTCATGTGCAATACCCTCTACGTACTTATGTGTGTAGCATGTGGTGGACTTTGCCATGTATATGTTGAAAATGTTTGGTACTGTCAATCCACATTGTTGTTTTTTTTTTTTTAATAAACTAAACTGATTTTCCATGGCTGGGCACCGTTGTGCTGTAACCAGATTCGTTTCCTCTGCGTCTGCCCAGGTGGGACTGGCTACATGTGCGACCATATTGAGCAAAGGCACAGGAACACGATGGTCTGTAATGTATGCTCATCGGGGCTCGACAGGACAGCGTGGTCCTGGGTTTCTCTATCGCACACTAATGTCAGTGTGTCCACTGGAGTCTAAATATGCCAATTTTAAAACAATAAACTGGGAAACTGACATGTCTGTCTAAGCCCTCTTCTTTTTCTCTGACATCGTGAACATCGGAGGAAATGCAAGTGGCCACGGATGGTTTTGTACATTTGTGGGTTGAGTTCATGTGTATAGTGTCATTTTCCTCTGTAAGCAAACCATTTGATTTTGGGGAAAATGTGAAAAAAATTCCAGCTAAAAATATACAGTAGTAAGCATGACGACAAATTTAGTTGTCACGTGACAGTAAAAGCATTTATTCCTTAATTTAGAACGATTTGAAATACTGTGTCAGGTTCTGGTAACCATACAAATAAACGGACAAATAATACAAAGAAAACTGGCACAGACATGAGTGAATGCTTTGTTCTGCTTTGAATACGCCTCAACAAGTACATCAGGCTGTTTCTATCTCAAGTGATATTGTTTAACCTACAAGACATGTGCTTGCCATTTAAGAGTGTCGGCTCAGAGTTTAGACTTTGCAAAATGAGATTTGTGGGCCGCTTAGATTCCTGAACTGCCTGTACTTTAAGAATTTTATCAGGAAGCATTTTTAACAGCCAGCCAGCTGTGATGTGTGACCTCTGACTGTCTTCTGTAGGAAGGCTAATATGGGAGTCATTTAATTTACGCTTCAGTAACAAAAGCAGAGTACTGTGTAGGTGTGTTTGAGTGACAGCTGGCAGAGAGTGCTCTGTCCTGAAAAACTACGAGATCTTCATTTCGTTTTCTTGCTACCTGGGTTCGAATCGCATGGCTTTTCTGAGTGGGCCAAGGTGAACTGTAAATGAACGTCCATTCTGTTCAGACCGTATGTTTTCTATCCCGTGCAGTGACCCTAAAAGGCACATTGAGGGTGTGGTTAATTGAGATCTCTGCCAGTTTCCACCATTTAACGAAGCCCCAACAGAACAAACAACAGCAGTTATGGTGTGGCTCTCCCAGGGCAGCTCGTACACTTTGAGTACGAGTAGAGGGTTTACCAAACCATGGCTGCATCCGCAAGCACCCTGCTCTCACTCTACATTTTGCCGGCCTTTGTCCCCAGAGTCAGATCTCCCAGTGTGGAGAAGAACTCCTCCATCTCCTTCTGCAGGAGGCGGTTGCGCGTCTCGGCATCTTCGTTTGCACGCTCTGCATTCCGCAGCTTGATCTCCAGCATCTGGTGCTTCCCGCGCTCCTGGTCCAACTCCTCCTGCAGATTCTCCACCTGGGTGCCCAGGGCACTGACGGAGGCCTCCAGCCTGCAAACACAGCCCACCAGTAACCAATGGCTAGTGGCTCCTGTCCCTTAATGTTCTGGAGGGTTAATAACAAGCCATTTTAAAGCGATAACATGATCCATTATGTCTTCCTTACAGTGCTCTCCATGTTTGGGGCAATGACAAATTATCGTACTCCACAGTTTTAGATTCGTGGAGGGCACAGTATTTGCAGATGTGGATGATGCAACGGAGAAGACCTCCGTAATAAATAATAATAAAATAACATCATCAATTTTTCCCATCATTCTTTTCTGAAAATGGGAAAACTGCTAACTGGACCTGATATACAGATGCCCCTGGTTTTATGATGCTTGACTTACAATATTTTCACTTTACAACGGTGTAACAGTGATGCATTTGGTAATTATCAAATTTTGAACTTTGATCGATCCATCCATCCATTCATTCATTGATTTTCTTTACCCGTTTGTCCTATTTAGGTTCATGAGGGGTCCAGAGCCCGGAAGCTATAGACACAAGGAGGGGAACAACCCAACATGGGGCACCAACACATCCCAAATAAACTTGTATTCATTTATTTACACTATTACTAACATTTAGATAGTTACAGTAATTATTTATTTAATTATTCAGTAACAGTAGCTATTTATTTTTCTATTATATTTATATTTGACTATACTAACCCCATCGTAAGCTGAGGAGTACCTGTATACATTATGAATCTCAGAGCAGCCTGCCTTCGTTTCCTTCGCCTGACATGAAGTCTCCCTGCCCTTAATCTGTGTTGGGGCCTGAAATTGGCACACAGTCCGCGCCCCATGCACACCTACTTCCTGATTCTGCTGCCATAGGCAACCCTCTGCTGCCTCAGTTCCTCCTTCAGCTCTGTCACTTTGCTCATCAGCGTCTGTGAGTTGCTGTCGGGCTCCGCAGGCCCGGCGCCATCGCTGCCGCCCTCAGCGCTGCAGATGCTCTCGGTAGAGGGACCCACGTCCCTGCGACCGTCCTCCGATTCTATTGGCTCCTTCGCACCCTGTCCTCGCAGCCCATTTCCCAGCCCTACGTCGCTTTCTGAGTCTGGGTTGACTGATCGTTTTTGGCTGGGATTGGGTGCAGAAGGGGCATTCCAGGCCTCAGTTGCGACACTTGGCACGCTCAAACTGCTGGGGGCCACATTGTCATAGGTAGACAGCCTCTGCAATGGCCCCAGATCCTTCATGTACCCCCCCGATGACGTGCGCTGGTGGCCTCGCCGCAACGGTAGTCCATTCGTCAACCAGCTGCTACCAGACAGGCTAGGGATATCTACAGAAGAGCCTCCCAGCTTCCCATGGGCCCGAAAGGGGCACTTGAAGGCGGGCAGAGACTTGGCCTGCTTGCTGGGGCTGATGCTGGTCTCTGCCTTCCCCTGAGGTGCCTGTATACAGGATACGGTCGCACTGGCGTCCAGACAGGGGGCGCTGCTGCACAAGTTCTCTGCTGGGCAGACACTCCTGCTTGTGGAGGAGAATTCCTCATCAGAGATCCAGCCCACCATGCCCCGCTGGTTGTTGAGCGTGGTCTCCCTTGGATCATTAGGGGGCTCCACGTGGGCCTCCGCAAACAGCCGATCGTGTTCTCTGATCAATACAGTCATCAGGTGCTGCACCTGGGAAGTGCCTGAAAGGGAAAAGCTGCATCAACACAGCCGGTCCCTCACCACCTATCCATGTTCAGCCCAGAACCATATGTTACAGGTACATACAAAATTAATTATTCAGCCTATCCACTAGCAAAACGTACTTTCCATAATCATCACAGGGTCCTCCATTTTAGGCCTTAGAATATTGGGTCCAAACACTGTTGCCAGGTTCTGAACACTCATTTTATTTTCACTTGAATGCGACTGAACTTCATCGAGGAACCTGAAAAGAAAGTTATGCCACAGAAGTTAAATCAGTTCGTAATTACATGGGTTGACACAGCCGTGAAATAAGCAAGCTTCAACACCAGGGGGAGCTGCGCCGGTCGGAACTTTTAAAGATGATTTAAAGGTCGCGTCTAGACCAGAGGTGTAAAAAGTAAAAATGTTACTCAAGTGAAAGTACAAATGAGTGAAAATTTTACTCAATTAAAAGTAAAACTATTCAGCCAGAATCACACTTGAGTAAAAGTAAAAAAGTACTGCATTAAAATTGTAAAATTGTATTAAAAAAGTAAAAGTAAAAGCAAGAATGAAAACTATTTACGAAAACTCTTATTTACGTTTTTAATCTCTAAAAACATGAAGTGAATGAACCACATATAAGGTTTTATCCTGCTTTAGAACTGCTTAGATATAACCATTTAATTATACGACAAGGCACACTTAATGCAGATATGCAACATGCTACTCAAAGCTGTAAAACCTCTAATTTAACTTAAGCAGAAGCTGATTTCGCTAAGAATTCGCTAAGGTACGGCCATGGGTGCTCTTGACCCTGTGGCTGA
>JAODKE010000068.1:12126132-12149051 GCA_026779605.1 Mormyrus hasselquistii
ACTTTTTGACTGTAAATAAAATTGTAAGGAGTAAAAAGTACTTTTTTTCTTTAAAAATGTAATTAAGTAAAAGTATTCATTTTGAATTGTACTCAAGTAAAGTAAAAATCCCCAAAAATAATACTTTAGTACAGTAATCAAGTAAAATTAATCAAGTACGTTACACCTCTGGTCTAGACGCCTACATGACAGCTCCTGGTTGAAGTGTCGTTGAGGAAGCGCCAACGTTTTTACAGAATTCCGTGTTTTTAAATATCTTTTACCTTTAACTGCATGTAAGGGAACACTCATTTTCATACTGTTTCATAACTGTCACAGAATAACGGTTTATTATATCAATTAATTTACTTTTTAATAGCATTCAGGCAGGTTCCAAAAAAGGTCATTCTGTCAACCATAAATTTATCAATTAATGACATAAATAAATGCGCTTGTTTCATTAGTATAAAATAAATGCAGGTTAAACACTATGGATGTGTACAATGCAGTTTGGCAGATGAGCTAGATACCTCGCGTTGTCTTTGTTATGCTAATTATTGGGCACCAAATTATTGATCATGAGTCTAGTAAAGCTTTACCTAGTTAGTTGTAATGATAGGTAAAACAGTTATCCTGATTAGGCTGCAAACATTGAGTTAATCAGCCCCTTGTATACCGGAGAGGGATAATACATCAACAATCACATCAAACCACTCTGCGCTACGCTTTGGGCAATACCTGTAACAGTAGAAATGTAGTTCTTGTCTATGTTTTATAAGGAATGTATCTTAATTACGGGGGCTTTTAACATACACGTACCTGGTCATATAATGGTTAACCTCCCCCAGAGCGTCCTTGCTGTGGTAATCTTAAACTGCTTTTAGTAATATATTCTTTATAAAACCAATGAAATGACCATTACCGGCTCGATAGTGTCAGCTGAGTTGTCTGAATGTAAGCTTGCCATTGCGGAGGCATTGCAAAGCAACAGATTTGTAAGGGCTCATAGTTGGTTACTAACACGTTAAACCTTAGCTGGTCTTATTTGTAATGTAGTGATTAAATAGACAGCGGATCATTCTTTAAGTTTTAATCCAGTAGGTGAGCTTGCTGAGTTATTGTCCTCGCTTGCTTAATTTAACAATGTAAGCTTTTAATGAAGGTCAGCTCTGTCAAGTAAGAGACAGAAAGGCTCTTGAGATGCCCAGATATTACAGTACATCAGTTACCTACCAGGTCACATGTGATTTATATTTGTCATCTTTATTATACAGACTTTAATGTTGTCAGGGTAAAAAGCTGTGACGTCTGAGGCTGCGATTAGCGCCCTCTGATCGTTCAGTACCTTCAAATATGCAGTGTCATGTGATTTACATCTGAATAACAGAAACGGGTAAAAAAAAATGCCGATTGGTGTCAGGATTGAAACTCATAAGCTGGTTACCTTGTGCATTGCGGGGACTGAAAAACTCTGCTTTGATGTTTATTACAGGACTGGGAAATGAGGTTACCTGCATACGTATTTCAGGAGGTTGAAATTGACTTGGGGCAGGGTCTTCACCTGCTTTGCTAGCTCCTGTATCCCCTTGAAGGAAAGACAAAAATGATATTTTCAATGAGGGTCTCCTTCCTGTAGGTCATGGCAGAAGTGTAGTTTTTGTTTGGCAGGATATCATTTCATAACGGACCGCCTTGCCAACCAGTTACATGTTCAGGTTCATTTTACATCAGATTTATTTCTGTTCTTATTTTTCTCTGCCTACATTTGACTCCACAGCAAGAAATTATGGGCCCCCTGCTTGGGTTGGCATTTTCAATATGAAGAAATGCCGGTTCGGTGGCAAACAGAATCTGCCTGGCTTGGTGGGGCACGGGGTGGGTGGGGGAGGGGTGTAGTTGATTTTGCAGAGTGGGGGCTGTATTAAATGCTCCCCCATATATGCCATGATATCCATGTTCCTCTGATGGGAACCCTACAAACCTGACATGATATCCATGTTCCTCTGATGGGAACCCTACAAACCTGACATGATATCCATGTTCCTCTGATGGGAACCTTACAAACCTGACAGTACACCCCCCCCCCCCCCAGGAACATGAAAAAGACAAAGTTTGGAGATACACACGCACAGAACCCTACTCACCATCTCCTCGTCTTTGGCCAGCATCTGAGCACACGTGAGGAAGTCCTCGTACTTGGCGAAGGGGATTACAGGCTCAGGCAGGTCTCGCAGATATAGCTTTAGCAGAGACGCCACTGTGTGGACGTCAGTGGTTCTGCAAGAACAGTGTAAATGCCGACAAGTTCTAGCTAAACTGAACAGATTACTGGACTGTCAAAGAGCAAAGATATCAAATTGTGCGTTTCATGTTATTCTGGTGAGTACTGGTGCATCTTACTGTAATATTTGGCCTGTTATGTACCGTGGGTAATAAATGCATACTTAATTCAGAAATGAAGTAGCCCTTGTGTGGACAGGATTCTGAAGGCCTTTGGAGTCAATCATAATGGTGCAGTTGTGTCAGATGGTCTGTGAACCTGTCAAAGTGGGGCTTGACCCCGCAGTGGAACGCATCCTGCAGCTCCTTCACCAGATTGGCCTGGCCAGGCATGCGGAACAGCCCCTCCTCCCTCAGGCCATGCTCCCGGATGAAGTCCACGCACTGTTCCACCAGCATTGGGGCCTGCCGCGGCCCAAAACGTCTCTCATACAGCACTGTGACCTCTAGCTGCTGGCCGAAGATTCCTGTGGAGACACGTGTGCTTCAGGGTCTCACATGAAGGAGAGTAAGACCAAGACCCCATTTGACCAGTTATTTCAACCTGAGTAGGACCTCCTTTTATACTAGTTATTTTTCTCAAAGTAGGATCAAGACCCCCTTTTGACCAGTTATTTTTATATGTGGCCCGTCTCGTCTGCGTCTCTGGGTTTGAGATCTACACTGGAGGTCATGCCCATTACCAGCTAGTGTCCCATATAGTGTGCACCGCATGATGTGTGTGTGTGCCTGTTGGGGTGATTATACCTCCTCCAAGGGGGGCCCAGATGGCACGGCGGATGGCCTTCACCCAGTCTTCCATGTCAGTGTGAGAGACGGCCATGAGCAGCAAGGCCTCGTCGGTGGCTCTGCCTGCAGCACAGACCGCATACTTTTAGCAGCCTGCCCTGCTAACGGCCTGGTAACATTTGACCTAGCTCTCTGTAGACAGTCGAATTTCAGGTTTGTAGTTAAAGTTCTTATAGATTAATAGCTTGGTAAGAGAGTGGCTGAGTGCAGACCCTTTAGCAGTGCAGTATAAATTAATGCTATGCTGATATTTTGGGAGGAAAACCCATATCTTTGGCAGGCTGCTTATCTTCTCTGCCTGCTTAGCACAAAGCTCTCTCTTCTAATGTAATAAGTACAAAATGGCATCACTGGCATTCCTTCCTTCCTTCCTTAATTAAACCCCTTTATCGTATTGATGATTGGCTATTGGTTGAGCCACTGCAGACTCGGGGCTTTATCAAATTTTGCAGTCATTGTCTTAGTCAGCAGTGATATGGATGCGATGGACTGGAAAGTGGCCACTCTGATACTGGGGGGGGGGGGGGCATCCTCTTTCATTGTACAAATGTCATAGATTTGGTCATCTTCAGCAACTTGTCAGTGTGTAATGATGAGGCGAAACAAGGCACTGATGCCTGCACATGTAGTTTGCAGAAACCGATATGCTAGTTGTAAATGGAAGACTGTACATTGTGGGGGTCCCTGAGCCAACCCTAACCCTTTAGTTAATTGGCCTTTTCACTAGCTCTTTGGTAAACTGCATAGCATGTCACATAATCAACTGCTGTATTAGGACAGTGTTTCCCACCCATCCTCTGGGAACCCCAGACAGTCCATGTGGACCGTCTGACAGGGAGCTGGGAGGGAGCAAAAACGTGGACTGTCTTGAGGTCCTCGAGGACCGGATTGGGAAACACTCTATTAGGAGATGGTCAACATTACTGTACATGAAATGCTTGAACTGGGAAGAGAGGTCAATAGCAGCTGTGACATTTCATCAGACGAGTCCTTCCATCACCTGTCGTCATCCTAGATTGAAGTGCACCAGGGAGTGATTAATTGCTAAAGGTTCTTTATAAGTCTTTTCCAGTGTCGAGTCAAGAAGAAAATCACTAAGGGTGTATCTGGAATGAGTGAGTAGGCAGGATACCTGCCACCACATCGCAGTCATGCACTGATTGACTTCCTACCCTAATCATTTGAGGGCGCTATGATCATACACCGGGCAATGTTGCTGACCAATGTCGCTCAGGCAATTTCCCATTGATATTAGGAAACAAATTTCTATTTGAATAATTTGAATGGGCAGTGGGCAACTATTCGCGAACATCCAGATCCAGTTGGTAACATTGCTCAAAAATTTGTCCTGTGTTTCATCACCTTCAGGCACCCTTGATATCGCAGGTCTGGTCTATTCTTATGCCTAGAGGTGACGGTAGACTGTTCCATGTTTCTCAGTACTGTGGTCATGTTTTAAATACATCGATTGGCGTAGCTGTCCCTTTGGCACACATGATGAATATTTTTGTAAATACTGCAGACGTGTGCAATAGCTGCCCTTCATGGACAAGAGGCTACAGTATGCTTCCGGATTCCTCGGGATTCCTGGTAACAGAAGGCTGGGGTTGATCTTATAACAGCAGGAACTGCAGTCGATTAGCGCTCCAAAGGTCACAGGCGAGTTCCTGCTTCTGTCCCCATATATTTGGCTGTAGAACTGGAAATTCACTTGGAATAAAAATAATTTTATAGTTTTATATTATATATATATATATATGTAAATTATAGATATGCATCTGTCCATTAAATCTTTGAGGCATGTGAGAACTAAGCAGAAGAACGTTTAGGATTACTGATGGATCTGCGTGTTATCAGGGCTCTTTTCTTCCTGGCTTTACTGCGGCCATCTTGGTGCACAATGCCGGGTTTTGGGGGATGTCCAATGTCCATTTAGCATTGTTTATTAGGCCCCCACCTCGCGCAGATTTTTATGGGAAGGAGACTAATTGAATGCTTCGATCGTCTTAGCGCTGTAAAAAAATTTAATCCAGGAAATCTCAAGGTTTGAGTCTAAGAAGACACTCTGAGAGAAATGAATGACCTCTGCGATCGCAGCTCTTGTGGCCAGTGCCTCCAGTTGCTCTTTTGTCCTTTTATAGAGTTAAGGATGCCAAGAAGCTAAGCTGACTGGAGCATCGCATCTATACCCAGTCTGTGGACATTCGGTGGTTAATGGTTCTTAGCAGGTGCCGCTGTGAGGGCAGCTTGAGAGAAGCAAGGGCTTCAGCTCCCCAGCCTCTCTGACCTGGATTGTTTTAATATATGTCCAGCCATTGCCGTTAAAAGCTGTGTTTTTACGCTCCAGTCAGCCAAGTCTCATTTCTGTTTGTATGATGAAATGGGTACTGAGGCTTGACCTTCTTTTACAAATGGAGATAATTTGTAACATGTTTCACCGTAGGCGTAGGAATGTGCAATTAAAGCGTGCAGCGTGTGCTTTAAGGCAGCTGGAAATGCACAGCTGCGAGACCGGCTTACCTGGAATGATCTCAAATAGGTGGCGGCCTGGTTCCTCGGGATTGGCTGAGAGCTCTGTCACATGACTGCCCTGGAGCTGAATGCTGCCCTGTGGAAAGGAAGTAGTGAAGGTGATAAAATGTGTGGGACAGTAGTACAGCATGAACTCCATGGGCTTCTGTGTGACAGATCTAAGGGAATGTTCATTCATGACGCACTGTGCTTCTTTTGTGAAGCCGCAACAATACTTCTAATAGACAAAAGTAGCACCAACAAAGCAAAATACATCATTAGTGCCCTCTGTGGTTGTATGTGTTCAGTGTGAAGTGCTTTTAATGCTATTATGGAGGGACTGGGCAGCTCCGCTGTGCTGCCTTGTTTGCATGCCGTACGCGTCTCTTGGCTCAGCTGTCAAGAGCTCATAAAGCTGAGAGTCCAGCTCTACCTAGCAGACGAGCCCATCTGCTCATCCAGGCAAGCCTGCACTCAGAAGCTGCCGGGGGAGCTGAAGCCTGGGGGGGAAGTGGGCCAGCTGGGCAGCCATGACACCCCGGGTCCCGGCAACATTAGCTGTAATAGGCAATACGTATCAGGAATTGCTGAGTCCTGTGCCGGAATGGCTTTGACGCAAAGTACACTGAGCAGATGTTCTGGGAATGCCGATGAGAAAGGCAGCTCCACCGTGCCCTGAATGTCCACTGCCAGCCCTCAGGGCTGGGAGACTTCATATTTATTTATGTGCAGCTCAGTGCCGACAAGGGGTGTGGTCAGTCCTGCTTCATTAGCTATGTGACGAGTCTTATTATACACACCCCCTCCCCCATATTTCACCATGGCAACAGGGTAGTAGTATAGTGCAGACCCTGCGAGGGCCCTGGAGAAAGGTGAGGCTTTGTCACATCCTCTCTGAGGATCTCTGAGGGACGTGTTGTTTAGACCAGAGGTGGACAGTTCGGGTCCAGAAAGTACAAATCCAGACCAAGATTTTGTTCCAACCAACCAGTTGCGTATAATGAGTCACAGTCACAGAAAACGCAACTGGTTGGTTGGAACAAAATCTTGGTCGGGATTTGTACTTTCTGGACCCAAACTTTCCACCTCTGTTTTAGCCTTGCTGCTCTGCAGATGGCCCAGATACATAGATAGATATACTTTAATACTCCCACTCGGGAATTTGTATGATGCAATGCCAGCATTCAGGTTTTCTGGGGCAGGAGTATTAAATATTGCCCGTGCTTCCTGCCATTGATAATCTATCTGCCTTGTATATCACCAGTGGCTGTTTTCCCCCACGGAGGTCAGGACACAGGGAGTGCTAGAAGCTCACCTGCGGTTTGGTCTCCTCCTCATTCTTGTAGAAGCAGAGTTGGTCGGGCCATAGCACGAACCAGCGGGACTGCCAGTTCTTCATGATGGTGCGCTGCTTCTTGAGCCAGCCAGCCTTCAGGACCGTCTCCTGGAGGCTGGCAGGGTCGCGGGACATCTCCCCCATCACCATGCTCTTGCACCTGGCTGGAGACACACACACACACGCCACGACCTCAGTCTGCATCCTGCAAAGGCATTTGGTTGCCATGACAGGTAGGCATGCCTTCCCTGCATCACCCTGCTCCACAGCCCATATACAGCAAGCCATTATTCTCTGCACCATGGCAGAAATACTCAAAATTCTCCTTTTAGATTTAAGTTTAAGGATCAATTTTCAGTTTAAGGATGTCCTGCCTACCAGGCCCCCTTAAAAAACTATATGCTCAGCTAGTGCTTTTACATGTAAGACTCCAGGCGTGTAAAAAGCAAGAGCATACTGTGCTACCAGCAGCCTGGTTACTCAGAAAAGCAGAGCGATTTATGTATGTCAGGGAGATCAGTCACACGGGTGTTGATTGTATGAAGGACTTGTATCTATTATCAGCACATCAAGTCATTTATGTAATACACAGCATTCAGGGGCTCTCAGAGCTGTACCCAGCAGGTGCCTGCTTTGGTGACCTGACGCTCCATGCACAGCTCAACAGTTTTCCGTTTTGGAGAAAAGATCTTGTTGTTGATGTTGAGAGTGAAAGAGGAAGGTGGATAAAATGTATGAGCGGCTCCTGCTGCTTCTAGAAGCATCTCGCGGTTATGATCGAGAAGAAGAATAAGCATTTTGACATTTGCTGATGCCAGCTTAAAATTGCTGAAAAAATCTGCTCTTGCCACCAAGTCTACATCCTGTACTCATCTGCATAAGTGAGGTCCACATTGATAAACCCCAGTCTGTCCGAGCTGCCTTCATGCAGTCCAGTGCACAGCACTGCAATTTCAGGGAGGCCAGCAGCTTTTCCCCTTGTCCTCTGGACGCAGCTGTCACTTTCTGGTCCAGCCTCTACATTTCATACATTTCATCTCTACAAATACTTCTTTAATACATATTCCCACATTTGTACGCAGCTCAAAGCCGACAATGCAGATAACAAAATATTGTCTTTGCAGCTGTAATGCAGTGTGGAGATTTCCTCTAAACTCACACTCACATTGTGCCACTGCAATATTCTCAGCCAGACAGAATCATAATGCCAGTTGAGGGTTTCTGGTAGGACACCTCTGTTGGGGCTGGTTATCGGATTTGCTAAAGCAATGATCTTTCCCTCCAGGACAGGTTTCTGGGGTGAGACCCTCTGTGAGAGGTAGCAGCTGACACACCCATCTGTGTGCCTCTGATGGAAACATGGATTACGGCACATGGATTTCATATTCTTACTAGCCCTGTTCTGGGGAAAAATGGTGAGGCAAGTATGGAATTTCAATTAAAATGCAAGTCCATATTCATCAGTATAATCTGCCAGAAGTCCATTAAAACAGAAAATAATCCTTTCAATAGCTAGAAGTAGGGATCATAGATAGTAAGACTGCCCTCCGTCGGCACTGAGGTATTGATGAGACCTTAAACAAATGGATCATGCAGGGGTGTCTCGCAAAGAAGTCATGCACCGCAATATGAATGATTCAGGGTGACACGTGGAATTGCATGCAGACTGCTGTCACACTGCAAATATCATGCATATGCAGTGGACGATGCCTGAAGCAGCGTTGAGAGCGCTGGCAGCCCCCAGCCCCCTGGGGGGGGGAGGGGTGACCTCTCTGAGCGCTTACCTCTCCGGGTCTGCCTGATCCGGGGGCTCAGCATCGCTCCCTCACAGTGCCGCCCCGCACGCCGCCATCCCGTCTCGCTGCCCTCCGCTCGTTCGCCACTCTGCCTGTGCGCCGCCGGCCAGGCCCCGCAGGCTCCGCCTCCCCGGCCCCCCCTCTGCTGCATTATTCATTTCCCCACAGCTGAGCCCCTGCGCTCTCAGGCAGGCATTCGATGCTGGGTGATCACCATCAATAACTCAGGGGAGCGGAGCCACTTCTCCCTCAGCCATCCGTGTGTCTCTCCCCCCTCCCCCCTCCCCCCTCTTAATTGACCATGCATATCTGTGTCCCTGTGTGTGTCCTCTCCCTCCCTCTCTCCCATTCGTCTCTCTCTCTCTATCGAGGCAGCCATCGGCCCTTCCCTCCCTGGCCCCCTTCCTGTGTATCGCTAGTACAGCTAGTGTATTAGCACTGTCAGCAGTCTGACTGGCCCGGAGCTGCATTCCATCCCTGCATCCATCCATCTATCCATCCTTTACCCGTTCGTCCTGGTCAGGGTCACACGGGGTGGGGGAGGATCTCTGCACCCTAGTAGCTTCATTTCTTTCAACCTCATTATGCACTAGCTAATCATTGACATCACTCTCACTCGTCACATCCCATTAAAAATTCTTTTAGCAAATTTTTAGCCGTTTCCTATAACATTGTTAACACAATATTAGCATGTGTTTAGTGAGCGGTGGCTGGCGTCTGGTCGTGCCGTCGGTGCGCCGCTTGATGCCGAACGCCAAGCTGTCACGGGGCGGAAACACGAAAAAAGAATGACACGGTGTATGGCGTGAGAGGGGTGTGTGGTGGTACCTGGAGGATTGTGCCGTCTCCCTCCCATCAGGCTCCTGGAACGGCTCATCATGCTGCTCGGTGCCTGTCCGGTGCATCAGAATGTCAGGAGGTGCACGGAGGAAAGATGGGGTGAAACTGATGAAAGGACAAGCAGAAGTACGCCCGTGCTCTGGACCGGAGGGGGTCCAGTCGAAGGAATCGTTTGCGCCGCCGCCACATGGACCATGAGGCGTGTCGGGCCGAAGGCAACCTCTCTGCTAAGCCGGTTCAGTGGCGGTGTGGCAGCATGTAGGCGCTGTGTCCCTCTCTCAGAAAACTTCCCCCGTTGGTGACGCCAAAATGACCGCTTCCTTTAGAGAAGCTGAACTTAGAAGCCAGAGCCCATCCCAGATTTCAGACCAAGAAAATACCAGGAACCGAAAGGCGGCAACAGAGAAGTGAAAATGGCCAGGCCTTCCCCAAATGGCCACTGGCCCATAGCTCACAGGAACACCAATCCTAAATAAGACATGATTCTGGGTACAGCCAACAGACTTCATAATAAATGACATCACATTGCTTTGAAAGTAAATGTCCCTTTGTTATAGAAGGGGTCTTGGCCATATTGGTGGGCTTATATGTTGGTGAATTCATGCCACACGGGAGGAGACCGAACACACGCACTTGCATGATGGGCTACGGTGACCACAGCCACAGAATAAACCGCATAATACTGACTGGCCTCGAAACCGTAGTCATGGTGTTACGCACGATCAGGCTGTGAGGTACAGTTTAATTCACTAATGGGAGTAATTAGATGGATGGATGGCAGAAAGGCTGACGGCTGTGACCGTTCGTAAGGAGCAGAATGCGCCGGACAGTGTGGAGGGGCGTAGCTTGCTGGCACTAGACCATCCCAGTCCCACAGGTACCAGTGCAAGAATACGGCAGCATGGATGGGGGGCATATCTGCCATTCGGCAGGTCCAGTGGGCGACGGTGGCGCGGTTGTGAAAGCTCACAAACAAAAGATGACTGGCTGGGATGAAATCTCAACCATCAGCTGCCAGTAAAGACTTGGCAAGATCTGGTCCTGATGCCGCAGGATCTCCTCACAGCGGCGTTACTGGCTGCAGTCTATGGCTGTGACTCGCCTTTGGAGGAATGTTTCCCAATCGGGTCCTCAGGGAGCTTGGAGGGAGCAAAAACATGGACCGACTGTGGGCTACGTAAGATCCAGGCTTACAGCTTATTGGTCAGCTGTGATAAACCGTTGATCAGCCCACGGAGGTAATCATGGAATTCCCACATTACTAAAAGGGAACACTCCGCATTTAATTATGAAATAGTTAAGTATGGTGAAATACAGCTTTACCATATGACAGACAGAATGCTGTTACTTGTTAGTCAGAGACACTATTTTATTTCAAAGGTTTACAGTGGAAAAAAACAGCACAGTCCCATCAGGGATAAAGTCAAACTCAGCAGGTCATTGCTAACAATTGTTAACAATTGTTAAAAAAAAACCCTAAAATGAACACTTTTTAATGAATTTCTAAAAAAAACACAATTTAATGTTGGGCAACTAAAATGTCAAAATGATACACTAGATGTAGGTAAAGTGTGTGTATGGGGTGTGTATGGGTTTGGGGAGCGTGGTCCGGTCCGTGTGTGTTACTGGTCCCTGGATGGATGGGCAGGTACCACCTGACTTGTGAACAGTTCCATCCTAAATGTTCACCGAGGACAGGCGCCACTGATACCTATGCAGCCGCCCACTTATCAGGTAGGAGATGACCGATGCCCAGCGCTGCCTTGGTGGGCGCTGTGGGTACGGTGGGTGTTTGAAGTAGGTTGAGGTGCCCATGGAGAGGGTCTGGAACTGTTCCTTCAGCAGCCAGGTCTCCCACAGACCAGTGAAAAAGTTCATGACTGACAGAGCCAGCACCCAGATTTCTGCGCCCGCCACGGTCCCCTCTGTGGCCAACGGTACATCGGTAAACCTATGCCAGAGGTAACGGGCAGCCGTAAGGAGGAAGAGTGTGTGGGCCGCAGCCATAGCCAGGAGGAAGAGGACGAAGAGGCGCCGGTTGTCCCTGCCCACGCAGCGGTTGAGGAACAGGCAGTGGTGGTCGTATTCCAGGATGCACATGCCACACAGCTTGCAGTGTTTGGAACCATCCGGTTGGAACATCTGTGACACAGGAGCCACCAATGAGGAACCTCGTGGGGATCCCAAAGAATTAGCACTGGTTCTTTGCATTTAAGCCAAATAGCTTCAAGTGCCACATTGACAGGGACTCGCTGCGCTAATAAGTTGCACTTGGGTAGCACTGGCTTGTGGGAGTTTTATTCATAAAAAAATGTTCTGAGGGCAGAATGAAAAAATGATTGGTTCATAGTAGAGACCTGCGCGGGATGGATTTTTCAGTCCCGCTCCCGCCCGCTCCCACAAAAAATGTATATTATTTTCTCCCGCTCCCGCCCGCAGTATTCACGTTTTGTCCCGCTCTCGCCCGCAAAATCCCCCATGTAAACATATAAGTAGTTTTATTTTTACCGCTTCTTCCTGCTACTCTGTTATTTGTTTCACTTGCTTCCCTTTTAAGTGCATATAAAAAAGAAACGGAAAATAAACAGATGTTTCGTTTAATCGAACGAATGAGGAAATAGGCTAATAATCTTGCAATGAAACAAAATAATAATAAACGTTAATTTCTCAAGTGGTCAAACAGAAAAGCATTTGGCCTAATACTGCTTCAGAGCGTTAGCCTTTTTTGCCTTCAGCAATGTCCAAATATTGAACATAAGTTATCCTTATTTCTCAATAAATAAAAATAGGCCAATTTTCAATATTTAGCTAAATAAATAAAAATAAACTGAATCAATAAAGAAATGTATGCCTACTTAACGTGTCCATGCAGGAATAGCATGTCATTCACTGATGAGGGCTTCAGATTAATGCGTCTCTGCTCGAGTATGCGACCGCAAACACTTAAAGCTCTCTCCGATGGTGCACTGGAAGTTAGAATACAAAGTACATCGCGTGTTAATTTGCTCAATCTTGGAAATTCTTGGCATCGACTTTTCCACCACTGGAGGACATCCTTGGGCCCATGTGCTTCTGATCCATCCAACTCGACCTTTAAATATCCCGCTATTTCGGAATCGATTGACACGTCGCTGTCCATGGTATCATCTGCATCCTCCCATTCCGCAAAGTCATGAAAAGCAAACTTTTTAGCTGGTGGCGGTAGGTTTTCTTCTCTGTTTTCATCAGAACCATCAGCTGAACCCAACTCAACAACTAGCACTCTGACTGCACGAAACACAGCTTGTCTTTCATTATCATCTATCATCTTTAACTGACGCAGTTTGGGAGTGAGGAATGTTGCTATTTTGTAAAGCATGTGAATTCCATTTGGTGCCAAACTTTTTGGCGACATTAGTTCGTCCAGACGTTGCACACAAGTTGATGCAATTCCAGCGAGAATGCAGTCAGTCATTGCTTATTTCTTATTGATTTCTTAGCTTTACGGACCACAGCAGAACCAGAGAGGCACTCAAGGCAGTATTATCTGACTCCAAGTCATTGGTTGCGTCTTTGAATGGCTTCAAAAACGTCACCAAGGTTTTAAGATTATTTTTGCTAATGCACGCTCTACTTTGTCAAATTGTTTATTTTCCAACAGGATTGTTGCAACGTCATCATTCCAAAATGTGAATTCCATCTTTGTTTCCACTGACTGCTTTAGAGACTTATTTAGCTTCACCTGCAGGCCAGAATGCTTAAGATGTCAGTTGTCACTGCGCAACCATATTTCACAATCGTATCGTTCATGTCAGTGACTACAGCTCTTAGTGTCTGTGCCCTTTCACTCAGATTTCCTCAAAATTTCCTTCACATCGAATTTTCCAATCTTGGCTGCTGTGTCAATGAGGTGCTGCGCTGCTTTAAAGAAACCTGGGCCAGAGAGGGTGCCGTAAGGCCTTAGATCGGCACAAACAAAGTTAACGCATTTTTCTGTCGTTTCATCTTTTAGTGCACTTGACACTTTCGACTTACTTGCCATAAACAAAGTTTGGCCTTTCAAAACTGTGCATACATGACACTTCAGACCTGAAGTTCCAGACTTGTGCCCGATGTAGGTGAGTATTTTGCTGCATTTGTCACAGCTTGCAAAAGGAAGGTTCTTTCCATCGCTGTCGCATACTATCGAAAAACATTTCCAAATATCAGATTATCCTTTGTTTGGCTTTGCAGTTTTGTATGTTCCTTTCTTTAACAATGAACTAACACTAAACGTTCCACCAGCGTCATGCTCTTCAGACATTTTGCCTTGGTGCATTATTGCCTATAGTTCCGCGCATGAACCACGCGAGAATTAGCTTCCGACTGTAAATTGTTATTATTTTAATTTAGTCGTTTTTGACATTTTGCGGGAGTCCTGTAATTAATTCTATTCTCCTGCAACCCGCACATACATGAGGACCTTACCACCCGCACCTGCATTCACCCATCAAATCTTGTCCCGCGGGTTCCACGGGACTGCAGCTCTCTAGTTCATAGGGTTAATCAGATTTTATAGGAGGTGGATCCAAGCAGCTACAGGAGGCGGAACCAAGACACCAAGACTTGGTTGGTTCCGTCTCCTCTAGTTGCCTGGACTCACCTCCTCTACAATCTGACTGGTTATCTCTCTGAACCAATCATTTTAGTTCTGCCCTCAGAACATTTTTGCCTAAGTACAACTCCATGAGCATGGCACTGCTGGCTCTCAGCCATCCAAGGGGCAAACTGAGGAGGATCTGCTGCGACACCCGCGCCTGCATTGCCCCCCCTACCTCACAGTAGATGCAGAACTTGCTTAGGCTTTCATTGGTCTCCACCAGGTCGGTTACCCTGGAGAACCGAGGATCGGCCTCTGCCTGCCGCACGTGGCCGGGGTCCTTGATGAGGAGTCTGTGAAAAAGCCACAGCACAGCTGAGAACTGGATGATGGACGTGTGGAGGAGCAGATCCGAAGAGCTGATGCGTGGGATGTCGTCAAGGAACCATGCGACTCAATAAGGCAAGAGAGCGGGTAGATGAGGGCCGTTATGACAAAGGATATTAGGCACGATCTTTCCAAAGAAGCAGAGCAGGGAGTGGAACATACCAGCTGCCAGAGTACCCAGGTAAACAGGGTTAGGAGACCTGGAATAGAGCAGAAACAGACTCAACAGCAGCACCAGCGTGTTTCTGCCCTTTTGTGTCAGTCAGCTCAGCAGATGGCAGGTTCTCCAGAGAATGGGGTCGCAGTGACCCCTGCCACCCAGAACTACAAGACGGCGAACAGGGCCCTAGGCTGAACTGGCAGCTTAAATCCACAGATATTTTCACCAGCATTGCTCACACGAGCCGGGATTCACCTCTGGTAGCTGCTCATCCTGTGATACTGGGTGAAGATGCACTTAGCCAGCCAGGGGAAAAGCAGAACACAGACAAGGCCCCCGTAGACTCCAAGTGCTACAGCTACCAGGAAGATGGCGCCTCCACCAACAGTGGGGAACAGCAGTGCCCAGTAGTACATGCCTGAAAACAGGAGATGACAACACGCTTACTGGAGAGTCCCTCATGTGCTCATCGTTGATAGGTGCTGCAGACATGAGGCGTGGCATGAAGGACAAGCTGGAAAAACGGCAGAGAAGTGAAACAGCGCAGCACTTTAAGCAGGTGTATTCTGCCCTCTTGTGTTCATCAGAAGGTACCACAGATGTCAAATTGTTTCTTTTCCTTTGAGTATTACAAAGGCTCTCCTAATGCAGTTTTTTCCATTTTTAAACTGAAAGAAAGGTAGTTACCACACGACTCCTTGGGTTTGTGATTTGGGGGCTTGTTGATTAGCTTCATAAAAAGTTCAGTGAGCTGCTGGTGTCTGCAGCGAAACAGAAGAACACAACATTGTACAGTGGGCATCAACACGGCATGCGTGGGCATGCTCACTACCTCTGTTGTGGGGGGCGTGCCGACGTACATACCTGAAGGTGTCTCCCCGTCTGCTGAGGTCCACGGGAGTCAGCCGGTTCTTGTCCTGCAGGTGTAACACATGCAGCCCGGCTTCCTGCAAGAGCAGCCAGCTCACCTCGATGGCCCCCCTCTCCGCAGCCACGTGCAGCGCTGTCGCCCCCTGGTGGTCAGCAGCGTCCACAGCACACCGCTACCCACAGACCACAGAACGGAGATATTTACTGCTGTACGCATAGCGTTACAGTCTCGGGGCTCAGCTTGCCGAGCAAAAGGTCACGGAGAACCCACAAGCTGAAAGATTACAGAGCATGTTTACTTTGCACAGCTAAGGCATAAATCGAATTAATTAATATGAAACAAGAATGAGTGCCACTCTGACATCATTAAGGGCCAAATCCAGCAAGCACTTGGGCGTCCAAGTTAGGCAGGGACTCACATTATTCCGCAGCAAATACTTGACCATGTCCGTGTTCCCCGTGGAGGCTGCCAGGTGCAGAGGTGTTAGCTTGAAGTTATCAGTGTCGGAGAACCTGAACATCTCTCTCTCCCACAGGTACTGGGCAGCCAGCCTGCAAGGACAGTGCAGGATGTGGCAAAGGAAGCATGTGGGATTTGAAATGGAGGACAGTGAAGGGAGTTCATCCAAGCCAAGAGTGACTTACACGTTTCCCCCAGAGACTGCGTAGTGCAGGGCAGTTTTTCCCTGGAGATCGGTGATGCGTAGATCCGCCCCATGCTGCAGCATTTGATGCATGATGTGGACATTACCTTGTCTAGAAAGGCAACAGATACGAGTGACTGTGTAGCTTTTAGCGAGGTGACGGCTTGTTCAGGCATTGCCATTCATATCACCCTGATGTTTTCTGACATATAGAGGATGCTATGATGACTCTCTAATCCTAGGTTAGATCTCACCTGCTTGCGAAGTGGAAGGCCGTTTGTCCTGCGTCGCACGCGGCGTTGCAGTCGGCCCCATGGCTCAGGAGGAGGTCCGACAGCGGCCTGCTCCCCTGGAGAGCGGCAAAGTGCAGGGGCGTGAACCCCCCCCAGCCTGGCCCAACAGACAGACAGCAGATACCTCCCATCAGAAGGCTCCAAAAAAACTGCCAAACCTTCTGAAGCAATTAAGGACCACAGAGACCAGACAGCCATGGGAAAAAAAAAACGCTTAGCTGACTCTAAACAAAGGGGTAAGTGAGACATGGCCTGGTGAGGAAGTCGATCTGTGTTTGGGCCAGAGGCTATGATGGATTTCACTGTGCCTGAGGTCGGGGAAGCTGTTCTTGGGACAGGATGGAAATGAACCTGATCATCTAGGTGAACATCAGAAATCGGTCTTGAAAACACAGACCCTGGCCCTCCCTAGATGGGACTGCTGTCACTTCCAGATGGCAACCTTCAAATCCTTTTAAAGTAATGAATAATGGATGCATATAAGAAAAGAAAACGGAAATGGCTTTTGTGTGGTGTGACCCTCCTATTGATCCAAAAACAGTGGGTATTAACCGCTTGTGTATTTAGGAAATAATCATTACAGTGTGATATATCAGAAGAAAAATACAGCAATTATATAAAAGGACATGGCATTGTACCTCAGCTGATAATAAAGTGGATATAGCCGTGAAAAAAATCAAGAGACCACAGCACAATTTTTTTTCACTAATTTCTCTATTTATGGGTATGAATTTGAGAATATATATATATATATTTTTTGCAAACTACAGTCTGGCTCTTCTTTGTTTCTCATCGATGAAAGGCCTCTTTCGTGCTTTATGGGTCTTCAGTCCTGCTTCTAGGAGCCTGAAATGAGCTGTCCTAGCAGTGCACTTCACACCTGCACCTAATGTTTTCCATTCATTTTTGAAGGTCACTTGATGTCATCCACCGATTCATGAGTCACTGTCAGATGAGTTAACAGTCATCCCTGGCATTAGAAAGCTGCTTCTGGCCCTTTACCCGGCTGGTTTCTGGTCGTTCCCAGTGTCTCCTGCTTCACTTTGTTCTTGTGTACTTCTTTCTTAGAAATTTAGAACCTGGAAGCAACCTGCTGCTCAGCAAAGCCTTCTGCCAGCTGAACCAGAATTAAACCAGGATTTAAAAGTGCACATTTGTTTCAAATTATACACAGTGGTCCCTTAATTTTTTCCGCGGTTGTATCGGGTATTTGTATGTGGGTGCTACCAAGTTGTATTTTCCTACTCAAGAGAACAGGATTGCATATATAAGCAAGAGCGTAAGAGAAACCACAGACCAAGGGCATTACTTTGGGTTGAGCACTGGGGGCTCTGCCCATTTAAGGGGGTTCAGCCACAGACAGAGAAAACAGAAAACTAGTAATTAAAGGATCCTCCAGATATTCATATGACTTTCAGTTACCAATTCATTTAGAATAAACACCAGAAACTATGAGAGGTAGCACCCATGTGCTAAATCGCTAAAGAGCATCAGCGTCAAGTTTCAAGCTTCAACGGGACGGGTCATTGGGCGGATCGGACAAACAGCAGTGCAATATAGGATAAGATAAGTGCAATATAGGAATAAGCAGACCTAATAATAAATAAATGGATATGTAGATGAGGTAGCTATGTGGAATGCGCAGATTTACAATAATACAGTACATAATTTTAATAAAGTGCAGGCAGTGAACTAACAATGTGGGAGCGTGCAGTGGGTGTGTAGTGGGTGGATAGATGCCGGTCGCTGGCAGCGGCAGCCAGAAACTGAGAGCACTGAGCATTAAACGTCCTCACCTGTCTGCCTGACAGCTCCGCAATCACGATTTAGAAGCCGGGCACATTGCTCTGTGTCGCCTTTCTGGATAGCTTCAAATATGTCACCGACTTCCACGCTGGTACTTGCGGGGGAAGTCTTCATGATTTAAGGTTATTTTTATCCAATAAACAGGAATTGCTTGGGTGAAATATGAAGACACTAATTTCCGGCATTTGTTTACGTCCATCTGCTAGGTCGCATGCTGATATGTTTGCACTGGAAAACGTGCCTTTTACACTCGCCACTGTGTCGGTAATATCTCACGCAAAGAACGTCGCAGTCACGTGGCGCGCAAATTAGCATAAACCCCGCCTTCCGCGCAGGGTTGCCAGGTTGAGGGTGCGTAGACCGTGTTATGTCTTATGTGTGGTGAAGGTTTGACCGTTTATTGGACAAACCACGCCAAAAGACCGTCTACGCCAGGGGTCACCAACCTTTTTGAGACTGAGAGCTACTTCACGGGAACTGAGCCATACGAAGGGCTATCAGAACAGACTTTACCTAAACCTATCCAAACTTCATGTATAACAAACATGTTTAAAATGTCTTTTTTTTTTAGATATTGCCATTCTATATAAATGCAAATGTGATTAAAGAAGAATAGCAACAGGATAAAATTAAATTTTAGACGCTGCTTACTAGTGAGTTGGGGCTATTTTTAGAACCGGTCTGGGGCGACTCATGTGGTCCTTGGGGGAACCATGTTGGTGAGCCCTGGTCTATGCGATTTATAAAGCACCCGCTGTGCAGAGGTAGAAAGGTAAGTTCAGAAAGTACAAATCTAGACCAAGGTTTTCTTTCAACCAACCAGCTGAGTATAAAGAGTCAAAGTCACTTAACTGGTTGGTTGAAACAAAACCTTCCACCTCCACTGCTGTGACCTTTCTGGATAATTAAATGCTGCGTTGTCGAAGCGGCCAGGATCTGAAGATTAGAATCTGACACCTGTAGCAAGGAAGCATGCCTTGGTTTCCTGTTTGAGTACCTGGCAAACCATGAAACAGTTAATTATATAGACAAACAGTCCTGTTCCTCTGCAAGTAAAATTAGATAATATTATAGCGATATATATTATACAAGTGTTTATTCGGAACAAAGCCGCGAAGGGGGTCAGAGACTAGAACCCAAGTCAAACAGTACAAGGCAGAGATGGATGAGATGTAAAATAACATTTAATGCTAAAATTACAGTATTCATACCGCAGATGGGTACCCAATGCCAATCACCCCCTCTTAATGCACGGATGGTTCATCCTTTGTGTATGAGTGTAACAGGTGTTGAAGAATGATCAATTTCACCTAAAGTCCTGCTTTTATATAGTTTTATGTAAGGGAGGGTTTTGTGTTGGCTGTCATTTTCTTTTGGAAAGGTAAGTGACAGAGACTAGCTGTCACCCCAGATGTGCTGTACATGTGTCTTTTCAATTTTTATTATTCAGGTATGTGAACTCTCTTCTATTTTGTCTATGACGTTTATTTATGTTGACATGATGTTTATGTAATTTAAGGATACGTTGTTGTTGGTCGATCGAGGCCTGGCGCACTCTGCAGTGCCCCCTGGTGGGAGCGACATATATTTGCGATTTCTTCTGGTTCGCATTTCAGGGCACGTACATCGGGGTTAGTAGAAAAGAAAATTCCCTGATATGTGGGCGATGTGATAATTTGCGGGTTGATCACGATTTGGGTTGGGTTGTTTACAGAATGTATTTTGAGCAATGAAGCAGGAACGCTGTAATTCTGTGTACTTAAGTACATAATGGTAACAATACAACAAGGCGTTATAGTTTTGTTTGCACGTTTTTTACATGATCGCCAGTTCACTTTATTACTTAAACTGACGGAACTCGTTTAATTAACTCAAGTATCCGACGTAGAAACGAGACAAAACAGGTATCAATACGGACCAGACTGTTCCACCCCCATAATACATTTGCTAAGCACACACGCTCCCGTACGTGCTTGGTGAGTTTAACGGTGAAAACCTTACGGAGTTTGAAACTGCTGCGAGGGACAGGCAGTTTGCATATATATAATTAATTTAACCTGTGCACAAACTATATCTGGCCCGTGTCGCTATTTTTACTTACCCCTGATATCACTGACATGTTAAAACGGGTAAACTTCTATATTTAAGTCTCATGTATGATCAGAAATACAACTGCTACTTATCGACCTCTCTCAAAATAATAAGTTTTGTATTGTAGCTTTCATAGGACATAAAAATAATAAAAACTTGTTTACTGATGGTTGAATCAGAAGTGACCCAAATAGTTTTTCTTTTTTGTATAGAAATTGTAATGACAGAAAAGAATTGGGATTGTGATTCTGCAAATGACCCAGTCTAACATGGTGAAGCTCGGATTTGCCCTCCACAGAAAATAATAATAATAATTCTTCACTGTCATTACAGGCCTAAGCGGAAAAAGAAAATAAACGATGTATACGTTAACTTACATTACCGATAGAGGTCGCTAGAGATTTGTCGATTTTTAAAAAAAATATATTTTCTGGTCATTTATGGATTTTATATTTGTCCAATTGATAACCTGAAATATAAATTGTAGTATAGAAGTGCAGGTCATATTTGTATTATGATTATATTATCTTGAAAGACATCTCTGTCTCATATGTCCTTTGTGTTATTTAATGTGGTTGTACACCTTAGTAACGAGACAGGGAAATAAAGTTATTTCAAATGGTTGTGTTACTGTAATAACAACTTTCTGCATTGACCATGGCTGTCAGTGTGACAGAGCCCCTGTAGCTGTCTAAGCTCACTGGCTGTCTGTACAAGTGTTGATAAACAGGAAGTAGCAGATGAGCACTAAGTGAATGAGTAACTATCGTTATGGCTTATTAACTTGAGGGAGAGCAGTGGAGGAAATGTAAGCTCTCTACTTCTGCTTTTCCGGTGAGTGAAGACACATGACCAGTGAGCTAATGAAAGAACATCTACTTGATCGACGTTCAGGCTTTTCTGCTCCAGCTGTGTCTCTGGAATGCTGTGATTCTGGATTTGCAGAGTATTTCCTGACAAACAGCCCTGTACGTTCCTCTGCAAGTCAAGGCATGTGCAGATGAACCTATAGGTAAGTCTGACTGCATTATCATCCTGTAAACTCTCACAGAGGAGCACAATTTTGCAGGAAATGGAATTTTCTGGATTACTGTTCAAGTTTAGAGTTCTCATTCAGTTCATACATATATAGGCTTCTGTTACTGTCATTTTAAATGTAAGTAAAGCAGTGAACTAACTAGTGTCACAAGATCACCATTACAAAAGAATATGTTCTAGGAAGGAATTCTTCCTATTATGTATGTTTTATTGCAAGTGGTTATTCATTAGTAGAGACAGAAACAAAGAGTCTTTCACAATTTCCAGAAGGTGACTGTGAAAAAGGTCCTAAGTAAACTGTACATAAGCTCAGATTCAGTGAAGTAGCGAATTAAAAGGAAAAAAACAGGGATCCCAGCCGAATGTGCAGAGAGAGATTTTTCTGGAATTACAGTCTCTTTCTTGTAGCAAAATTAAGCAGCCGCTGTGCATCACAAGATCAAATCAGGGACTAATGTAGACAGCTGACGCTAAATAGCTTAGAACGACTCAGGAACCAGAAACTTTCCCTAAGCTGAAGGCAGCACAAGATCCAGCTGCCGGTGTCTTCTGAAAGCACGTTTGTTTCAGCCAGGGCTGTGTAAGTGCAGTGAGTTTTTGGTGTGAGTCTTTTGGCGTTTTGACGCTCCATTTACTGTGCGATTTTGTGTTTGGTTTATACATCCTGTGAGTAAGTAATTATTTTTAACAGTAAATGAATAATGAGGGGGGGGAGCAGTCACATGTTTGTATTTTGCTGGGGCTTAGCAGAGAAAACATGGAGGCAGTAGATAAGCCACGGAAGCTGGCAAAACCTGCCTCAGGCAGCAGTGTGGATGGAGCCAGCCAACATGCCAGCAACCCAGAGTCAGCCCTCAGAGACCAGCTGGCCCAGATGGGGGGCAGAGAGCAGGGCTGGGGCTCAGTGCCGGAGGATGAGATCATCAGAATCCTGCCACTCTTCATACAGGTACAAAGGGTGGATCTGAGACACACCAGGGTCTTTATGAATGTGCTAGTTTGTTGCAATAGATTCGGGGTTAGGGCTGTGTGTTGTTTGAAGTATTTCAGTTAGATTCAGATTTCCCAAGCCTATGAGAGCTTGAAACTTTTCTCAAGGAAGGAACAATAAGACACCGGGGAGATTTAATCTCCGTTATTAAAAGCCGGCTGTCTTTGACCAGACACACCGATGCTGAATGAAGGCAATTTTAGCTCTGAGAGCAGCTCATTGTCCTGGACAGGCCTCATATCTTCCCACACGTGACCCAGTTCTGAGTGTGCCTGCAGTCCTGTTTCACCATCAGACCCCAATGTCAGACTTGTTATCACTTTCCCTCTTGTGCTGTAAGATGGCATGTTGATGTGCTTCATTTGATATGTTGATGGTCCCATAATAGAGAAATGAAACCAGCATGGGATCTTTGGTAAAGGGTTCTCTCTCCCCCCCCCCGCCCCCCCCCCCCCACCCCCGCCCCCACCCCCCAGCGCGCCCCCCGCCCACGCCCCCCCCCCCCACCGGCCCCCCCCCCCGCCCCGCACACCCACGCGTCGCCGGCCCC
>JAODKE010000068.1:12149151-12165863 GCA_026779605.1 Mormyrus hasselquistii
TGGTGGTCCCATAAAAAAAAAAAAAAAACACCATGGGGTCTTTGGGAAAGGGTTCTCCCCCCCCCCCCCCCCCCCCCACCCAAAACACCAGGTTTCTCAGAGCAGCGGGGTCATAGACTGTCTGGATCCCCAGGGACTCGCATACCGCTGTGCTCAGATCGTGGTTTCCCATGTCCAACAGAAACTGCCAGGACAGCCTGCAGGTATGGAGACCTCACACTTCCCTATAGTACTATGCCCAAGGCTGGAGATTTTGTGTCTGTTTGATCTCCAGAAGGTTCCATGTTACGCTGCAGGTAGGTGTCACTTTACTGTAGTATTTATGAGTATGATGTGGTATGTGACTGATGCACATCACGATAAGTCCCCATCACTCTGATCTGCTTCACATCTGCTTAGAGAGACACCCTGCATGTGAGGCCCAGGTACTTTTTTTGGAGAAGTGAGCTAGTTTTGTTTTCCGCTGTGTGTTTGTGCTTGACACGCTGAATATGTCATCAGCGCTTTCACTCCCTCGTTACGTTGGGATTTTCCAGCCGCCACCTTGGATTGCACCACAAACACGCAATATACAGTACATGGTGTCCTAAGGTAGTCCATAATGCTGCTTATATGCATCACATTACAGTGATGTGGACAAAATAGTACATGTCAGCCGTTAATTTCACAAAATGCTAACTTCAAGAAGCGTTCGTATGTGTTACCGAATGCAGTGCATGCTGGGACTGTATAGTAGTTGCAGTTTATTGGCTGGTGCTATTTTCCGCTAACAGAGGAAGGCCGGTTTGAAGTGGAGCAGTTCTTTCAGGAGAAAGCAGAAGTGCGAGACAGCAGGGGCTGGCTGCTGTTACACGCACTGTCGCTGCTGTCTGCTCAGAGTCCTGTGAGTAAACCAAAGGTTTTCTATTACCGTCTTTGTTGACAGAACGGCGGTAAGGCAGGTTCTCACTGAATTATACTGTAATTTAACCCGCTCAGTCCTCCTTGTCATAATGTGTTGTGTGATACTTTGCCAGAACACATATTTTTATTAGAGTGAATGAACTTTTAGCAGGAATGTCATATTCTGCCCTTCCGTCGGCTGGCGTCGACCCCCTCTGTTGGTGCTTTCAGGAAGTGGTGAGGGCTATTATTGGGACTGAGCTGCTATCTGCTTTGGTCAAGTGCCTGTATCTGTTCGTGGTCATACCTCCCAGAAAGGACAGGGCTGAAGAGGACACAGCCCTGTGCTCCTTCCAGGACACATTCACTCAGGTTACAGCTTTTCCTTCATAGCAGCTTTTAATTCTACTCAGTGATGGACTCTGGGGTTGTGTGCTGCTTGCAGTCTTATCTGTCCCAGGCTGGTGTTGAGGAGGATACAGTGTTAGCTTAAAGCTGATGGTGTGCCCTGATTGGCTCTTTCATAGGTGATTCTGCAGCTGTGTGGACAGGTGCACTGTGTTGAGACCCTGGTGGAGACACAAGAGCTGCAGTGTCTCATCATCGCTCTCACCTCATTGTGGGAGCACAGCAGCTCAGCGTGGAGGCGGCGGGCTTCACGTGTGCTGAGGGCTGTGTCCGCAGCCCAGACCAGGAATGTTGTTCCAGTTCTACGTGGTGAGTGTAGCTTACACTACAATAATTATACTGACTAAATGACCTCCTCGTGACCTTTACACAGGCCTGTAACAGTGACACACTGATCTCCCTGTGACCTTTACACAGGCTTGTAACAGTCATACACCGACCTCCCCCATGACCTTTACACAGGCCTGTAAAAGTGACACACTGACCTCCCCCATGACCTTTACACAGGCCTGTAACAGTGACACACCGACCTCCCCATGACCTTTACACAGGCCTGTAACAGTGACACACCGACCTCCCCCATGACCTTTACACAGACCTGTAACAGTGACACACCAACCTCCCCCAAGACCTTTACACAGGCCTGTAACAGTGACACACTGACCTCCGCGTGACCTTTACACAGGCCTGTAACAGTGACACACCGACCTCCACCATGACCTTTGCACTGGCCTGTAACAGTGACACACTGACCTCCCCGTGAACTTTACACAGGCCTTTAACAGTGACACACTGACCTCCCCTGTGACCTTTACACAGGCCTGTAACAGTGACACACTGACCTTCCTCTGACTTTTACACAGACCTCTAACTGACCAGCTGTTAATAATGTGATTGCTTGCAAACTCGGAGCTGGTTTTTGAGAATGTATTTTCTGAATGTCATTGTATGCTAAATTATATTGTCTTGAGTGAATAGGCACTGGATCCCAATTACAGGACAATGAGCGTGCCTGGTGCATTTCTGCCTTGTCCTGCTGCCACAGAGCTCAGATTATGACCTGTTTACCAGGGCTTAGTACAGTGCTTTGTGGCCTACACACTCTGGACAATTTAATGGGTGTTAGTGTGCAGAACCTCTGCCATTTCTTGTCTGATTTTGTCATGGATTATATTAAGAATTATGTTACGGTAACACTTGATTAACACTTGATAATGTAGTATTATGCAATTACTTATTAATTAATTAACCACAAACTAAGTCTTAGGTAAATATTGATGTCATATTAATTCATCGCAAATGAATCGTGGTGCATCTTTTATCTCAAATGGCCACCATATTTGTTCACGATTTGTTTATGATTTGTCCTTCTGTAGTAACTTACTTATTACTAAGTATTTGTGCCCTGTCAAGTAAAGTGTTATTAGTGTTACTTATGCCATATTTCAGCGTTCTTAGTGCCTGACATGGAGACTTATTTATTCATTTTATACGTTTTTATTCTGCAGCCAAGAACTGTATGAAGATCTGTATTCAGAACCTGCTGAACATCCCAGATCAGGTTTCAGGGCCACTGCTCGCTGAGGTGGCCGTCGGCGTCTTCAGCTTCGTCAAGGACTCCTACACTCATGATGCATCGCTCTTCGAGGAGTTTGAGAACAACGAAGGATACATGGCTTTACAGACCATAATGTTTCGGTGAGTCAAGGTGGCGTGGTCCCAGCACTGTAACACTGCAGGCCCGGGTCAAGCTTCCTCTGAGATAAGGGGTCATGTTCCACCTAAGAAGCCCTTTTCACACGCGTCCCTCACACCACCTGCTGCATTTCAGATTCCAGCACGAGACCATGACAGGTCAGAGAATAGAATATGAATCTGTGTCTACAGAATCAGAATTTGATCCAAGTGGTGGGGATACGGTAATGTCAGAATTCCACTACAGCAATTGTGCCGCGTTCCAACAGAAGCGTTTCAGAAGCAGGGTGCTTTGCAGGGTGATTATTCACGAGGAAAGCGGTACCTGATTGCCAGGTTGCGCTGCTGTCAGAAGCAAAATAGACCCATGCGTATGTTTAGGGAAGTGGTGCAGGGAGCCTCTTCCAGGATTCTTCTGAGCGCACTCTGGCACTTCTGGTGGAATCATGAGTGTTGCATAAGATTGGAGGTGATCACCTGCAGTGATCGCATCGCGGCCGGAACGCGACGCTACCACTCTCGGTGGAATTCTGGCCTGAGGATGGCCAGGCCCTTGCTGCGGGATTGTTCCACCTGCAGAGAGAACAAAGCCCCCATCTCTGGTTGCAGCTGCGAGGGGGGCATGATGGCCGAGGACCGTCAAGCTGTGCAGGACTTCCTGGATCTCCTGGCGGCTTTCACCCTCTACGGGAGGGCGGAGCTGAAGGTGGCGCTTTGCGTCAGCAACCCCCAGCCTCCAGGCTTCAAGTTCGACCCGGTTCTCACCAAAGGTGGGTACGCAGGGACACCCGCGGCAGGCCGGCAGGGGCAATTACGCCGGGGATGATGAAGTGCACGGCGTTTCCCTAACCCAATTAGCAGGCGGCACATTCATTCTCTGCTTCGGCACGCAAAGTAGCCATCTATCACAAACAGGGTGCCTCGCCACACAGGGGATGAAGCATGGTCTTTCTGTGCTGATTTCATTTTGCTCTGATGTGATTTTAATTAGGGATGAAATTGGATTGTATTAGCCTCCACTGATACATTTATTTACTTGAATGTGGTCGATTCCAACCTGCAAACCCCAGTACAGTTGAGTGCTTTTCTCCCTCAGTGCCTAACTGTGAATGACTGTCATGTAAATAAACATGTTGGTAAAATGTCTTTAAAGACTTCCGGCAGTTAAGAGGTTACCCACACCTTCCCCTGCTTACGTCTCCCCAGGCCGCTCCGTGAAGAACCTCACGGCATTCCGGATCATTCAGACCTCTTTTCTTCGCTCCGACAATGTCCACACTTGCTCCCAGATCCTGCACACGGTCCGGAAGATCTGGACGTGGGACAAGGCCAACTTCTTCCTGTTGGAGTGGACGTTGCAGTCTTTGGCCCAGCTGGCTGGCTGTATTAGCAGGAAGCCGCCAGCGGTGCACACAGTCTTCTTGGAGCTGCTGGAGATGGTGGTCTTGGAGCTCTCCTACATACCACATGAGGCACTGCTGGAAATCGTTCGGGCTCTGGAGCGGGTCGAATCGGTTCCCTTCAACAGCGCAGCGCTGGGTTGCCTCCACGGCCTGGTCCTGCACACGGAGCTGTTCTGCGACGTGCTCAGGGATGCCGGGCTCCTGAAGCAGCTGCTGGAGAAGCTGAAGAGGCAGGCCAAGTTGCTGAGGAAGGCTGGCGTGAGTGGTACGTCCGGCAGGCCCATTCTGCTTCGCCATATGCTGTGAGAGGAACATCTGCTCCGATCTTCTAAATGTTTGATTACATGACTGTCAACACATTTCTTGAACTATTTATTATTCTGTTGGCTATGTGTGTTCAATGTTGCACTTTTGGTGTCTTTACACAGATTTACGCATCTATACAGTTCATATTAGTTAATGGCTGATGAGACATTTTTTTTGATTGTACCAAACGAGGCCCATTGTGAGCCACTGCTATCTGATTGCTCTCCCATCGTGCTGAACGCTTTCTCACAAACTGTATGGGTCGCCTGGCCTTCGGCACAGTGAGGATGAAATACTCACCGCTGAATTTTCCACCATCTTTAGGGCAAAATGCTGGGTCATGTGATGATTTTCCTGAGAAGATTCTGACCTGTCAAATGCTGAAGGTGGTGGCAGCGTTAGCTGTGAAGTCAGTCAGCAATACCGGTAGGGCTTCACGGCTAACGGCTGCTCCTGTAAAGCCGTACCTCATCTTCACCGCTCGCGCTTTAGCATTTGTCAGTATTATCTCCATGACAGGCTGGTGCCCACTCACTGGCTGCCTGAGCTTCGTGCTTTTAACACCTGGTAGTTTTTTATTTACAAGAATATTGAGAGAATATTTACTGAGAATATCTCTTCCTCTGAACACCTGTTGATAGTGTTTATCAGAGACTATGGGATGATCCCCTACGTGAAGATATTTGTGAATGATGGGCAGCTGCGCGGACTCGCCCTCACCATCCTGGAGCAGGCATCTCAAATTAATCCTGAGGAATACATGAGCTTCGCTATCGGGGCCCTGTGCTCCTCTACGGAGGCGGAGCTGGACCTCAGGCAAGACCTGCTTAAGGTACATGTACATAAGTGCGTGTTCTGCTGCAGAAACTCACGCCAGCCGTATGTCTGTAAGGACGTGTCTGTAAATGCATCTCAAATGAATTCAGTGCTTATCCGTATGACTCACAGGACCGACTTGATTATAAGATTGTTGGCCATTCAGGTGTCTATGCAGCCCCTGATATCCAGTGACACCATCGTCCCCCCAACTCCGTTCAGCGTCCATACTCTGATTGATGTGCCAACTCAGTTTTTATGTCTAATTTTAACAAATTGTAACACATTTAAAACATAATAAGCCAGTGAATTTATTATGCCTGCCGCCAGGAGGCTGATTGCATTAGGCACAAATTCAGATTGATTCGCTAATACAGGCGTAGCTGCTAACGGAGCCGCCGGCCCATTAGGGCGCTCAGCCCGCCGTGTCACACGCCCAAATTATGAGCTATATCACATCACGCCGCGCGAAATAAATCCGATTACGTCTAACCAACTTATCGAGTTACTGTATACATCCGGTTTTTATAGATCCGAAGAGGGGGGTGCTAACTCGGAGGCGATGAGGGCATAACGAGGTTAGGGGCCTTCAGCATGACCTCTGCTGCGATGTGTCACAGCCATTCTGATTACTTCTATTGGTGTTAATCACATTTCCTCTCTTTATGACACATTACCCATTTGATATATTATCGCGCTAAATCGAATAAGGCTAATTTGATTCTGCTCAGTCCCCACGAACCGCTCTCTGAAGTAACACGTTAGTTATTTATATATCTGTCCGGCCTTTATTTCCGCTCCCGTTTGAAGCGCTTGGGAAAAACCCATCCTTCCTCGTTAAGTGAATTAGAGACACGGTGAGGTGTCTCTCTGCCACTGTTGTACCCCCCTGTTTGTTGTGTCTGAGCCTGTCTCTCACGCAGGCACGCATACAGACACTCACACTCACATGCAAGTGCACACACACACACACACACACACACACACACACGCACACATGCTCTGCAGGATTATATCTGATGGTAAATATTTCATGCTACTTCTTATTTGGCTTTTATCGTGCACGTATAATTTTAAATGGATGTCGAGGCCCCACATGATTAAGAACATTTTTGTCTGGGGAAATTTTTAATGCCCATTTTAATATATTCATTCTGAATCGTTCTTAATTTTCACTGTAATTCACTGGAATTCGTACTGTGATAGTAATTGAATTCATTCCCGCAATATAAAATTGTAATAAGTGAAACACTATGATTATATTTCCAGATTCGTCACCTGGGTTTGGTGTGCAGATGGGCTCTTTTTCAGCCGCTCCCTCATATGTCTCCCTGCTCTCTCTTCCTCCCTTTCCAGTCCATTCTGAAAGTACTGGAGGAACCGCACAGCTGGCGCGCCTTCTGCACGGCGGGGGGGTTCACCGGGCTGCTCTCCATCCTGGTCGACATGGCAGGGGCCTTGGGGGAAGCCGTAGGGGGGGGCTGGGCCTCGCTGGAGCCCCCCCGCGTCCGGGAGCTGCTCTTCCTCACGCTGCACACCCTGGCCACAGCCGTGCAGCTGCACCAGCTAAATGAGCACTGCTTCCGGGCCGCTGGCCACTACGAGAGGCTGGCTGAGGCCCTGCTAGACCTGGGCTGCTTCCCAAGGAAGCCAGAGGGGCACAGCCTTGGGGCATGTGGCCGCAGCTCCTGGAGGACCTTCTGGCAGCTCAGAGAAGCAGCAGCAAGCCCTAGGACCGCCATGCCGGCACCTCTGCGAGACAGCCTGAGGCTTCTGAACTTCTTGGAGCGATTTGCCTTGGGAATGGCTGCTGAGGGAGACCCCGACGGTAGGGCGGGTGTCTGGGACGCAGCCCCACATGCAGCCCAGGCTTTGGGGGAGGAGACTGGCGCCCTGCAGGCTGCAAACAGCATGTCCTCAGCAGCCAGCAGCTGCAACAGCAGGTATGTTACAATAAGCTGTACGTGGTACTTGACAGGAGATAGTGAGGGTGATGCAACCAGGACTAGCACTAGCTACAGGCAGAATAGGCAGTAGCCTGGGGCCCTTGCATTACCTGCTTAGTGGGTTCATGGAAATTTTAGAGGGCTGAAAGTAAAATGATTGGTTCAAAGAAATTCAATCAGATTATAGAAGAGGTTGATCCAAGCAACTAGACGAGACAGGACCAAGACATCTGATTGGTTGGTTCCACCTCCTCTAATTGCTTGGACCCAATAGGCATTTTATGCTAACAGGCCCACGGTGCTTTGGCGACTAGTATGACCCAGCTCTGAGGGTTGGTGGTGGTTGGTCACTCATGGTAAACCAGCTTTGAAACTTTTGTTTTTTATGATGTTTACGCTAATCAAGTGAATGTTCCTCATTGAAATCTGTGTGATTGCTTAGGTTTGATGAGACAATACTTCATCCTGGTGCCATCCAGGTTATCATGATTCTCCTCCCGAAAATATTCTACCCTGGAGACCCACAGGTATTTCCCTCTTTTCTTTGAATTTCTTCAATCCTCTATATATCTTTAAAAAGACCCCCGGTGTGCTTGTCATGAACATCCACTACATCCAGGTGTGTTTTAGGCTGTTTTCCAAGAGTAGTTACTTCTTCTCCCTCAAAACTCCCTGAATCTGTTTGTTAAAGTCCCCGGACTTCCTTCTGAAGCATGTCATCTTAGCAACTTTATACTTGCTGACATATTCTGTGGTGACTCTCGCTCCCTCCCAGCTCTCAGTGGAGGTGCAGTTGTCTTTGGCTCATCAGATCCAGTTGCTGGTGAAGTTGGAGAGGAATCGACAAATCATGTGTGAATCAGGCTTTTTGGAGACACTGTTGACCCACTGCCAGGACATCCTGGACCGCACCGATGACCCTTTACACTTGCCAGTGGTGCGCATCTTTGAGAAGATGGCGTCCCAGGCCATCAACCCCTACAGTCTCAGGTATGAGGGCACCCGTGCCCTGTACTCTGCCGTAGATGCCCATGAGGCACAGACTAACGCCCATCTTGACGCTGCCGTTAATGCGTGCGTGTCACATGGTGTCTCACAGGCGGTTTCTGTGCCTGGGCCAGCCGTTGATGTGTGCTGTCGAGGATGCGCCTGGCGAATTGACAAACCCTGCTGGCCAGAATGGTAAAACAGTTTTAAAGTGAAATCTTTGACTTCATTTGCGTACACGTCCTGTTTTTAGTTGTGCGAAAAAAAACCACTGGAATAAGTGGATAAAACTTTACAGATCTCCGTGATTATTAATATCGTTTGTCTGTGTTGTTTTCTATAATAAGGGTGTAACTCAGATGTAGCAGAGCTCAGACAGAGACAGGAAACCAAAGCCCCCAAAAAGAAGCTGAAACACAGCTACAGCTTACTGACCATGTCCCCCAACTGCACCATCCCTCACCACCGCGTCGTCAGCCTCATCTCCATGACGTCACCCCGGACCCTGCAGCCGCACCGGGTGACCGCGATGCCGTCGTTTGTGGAGTTTGACATGAGATTCAGTGGATACGGGTGAGATTCCAGGTTGGCCGTCTTATCATTATCGCAAATGTGCATGCAAGTCTGACTTCTGATCTCATGAATGGTGACCAATGGCTGCATCTTCTCCACACAGGTGCCTTTTTCTTCCATCTGTAGCTACTGTGAAAGGAGTCAGTGCCGATTCCATAGAGACAGGTGGCATCGGAAGTGGTAAGTGCCATTTCACTTGGATTGCATTCATATTATTTGGGTTAATAGGTAACTCTTTCTAGTAGTAAGACCACATGCATTTTAGCTGTTTTCAGGATGACTTTGAACTCTTGCATCTGTAGCAATGTTTCTTTAATCTTGGAGTTATAATGATTTTCTAGCTCTGTTCATATTTACTAATAGTCACAGAACAGAGAGAATGTTAAATTGTTTAAATTAGGGTAATGATTGGGTACATTAAGTGCCTCAAACTGAATACTTGCATAGATATTAAGACTGAGGGTGAAGGTTGAAGACTGATGCTTCCCACACTGACTGATGCAGACGCATGCAGATGCAAGTCAGTGCATGCGGACGCAGATATCTGTGCACATAGATGTGTACAAATGCATGCAGATGAATGCAGATGCACATGCGGACATATGGCAGGCGCACAGGCTTGCGCAGATGCAGGCAGATATCTTCAAATCCAGATGCAAACGTGCCCAGATGAACGGCAGCACATGCAAATGAACGCAGATGCAAACGTTTGCTTACACACGCCGACTGATGCAGATACAGACGTGTGTCAATGCCAGTGCAGATGTGCGCAGCCACAAACTCAGATGATCACGGACGCAAACCGATGCAGATGCAAACACAAACGGAGATGCATGCAGACAAATGTAGACACGTTGCTCTTTTTCTTCCGTGCAGACTGCCGTGGCTTCCCGCCAGCTGCGGGGCTCTCTTTCTCTAGCTGGTTCTTCATCAGCCAGTTCAGCTCGGCCCGTGATGCGCACCCTGTGCGGCTGCTCACCGTGATGCGCCACATGTCCCGAGCCGAGCTGCAGTACGCCTGCCTCACAGTGAGCGTGTCTTGCCCTGATCGCTACCTGGTGGTCTCCACAGAGGAAGAGCCCTTTCAGTTTCTCGGTAAGGAACAAGAAGTAAAAGTGCAAGAATATAGTGCATTTATTCCCTGAAGAAATGTCCTAATTTTTAACTTTCTGGTATTGGAATTGTGTTAGACATTTGTACAGTATGTGTGTGTGTGTGTGTGTGTGTGTGTGTGTGTGTGTGTGTAGGGGGGAGGGGGGGTTACATTAGATTGTGGGGACATTTTTCTGGTGTCCACAATTCAAGACTCAATTTTATAAAAATCTGTAAATGCAATAAAAAAACTCAAATAGCCAAAATACTTGTATTTTGTTTGGTTACTTATGGTTAAGATTAGGGCTGGGTGGGGTTTAAGGGTGTCATAGGATCAATTATGGCCATAGAAATGAATGAAGAGTCCCCACAAAGATAGTATATGAATTATGTTGCCTGCATTTGTGTGGTGTAGTTGTTAGCTGGGCTTCCACGTCACAATCATCCCTGAAAGTAAGATGTGGGTGTGACGATGGCCTGTGGTCTGTGTTCTTTGCAGATATGATGGAACCAGATGCACAGGCACTCAGCTCCCTGCCAGCTGTGCTTCGCTTGAACACCTCCAAGCAACTGGTTCCAGCTCAGTGGCACCACCTGGTCCTGACCATCGCCAAGGACATTAAGAAAAACTGTTGGGTAACAGTCTATCTAAATGGAACCAAGATAGGAACATCCAAGGTGATTATCTTGACCAGTTGTATTGGAGAGCTTTGTATGAACACCTACAGTCTGATGTGTCGCACAGTGTGCCATTGTATGTTCTTTTATCTGACTTTTCTGGTAGATGAAGTACATTCAGCCGTTTCCTGGGTTGTGCATCTCAATGGATCCCACTGCAGTCATCGATGTGTGTGGAATCATCGGCACGCCATTGCTATGGAAACAGCCATCCTCCTTGATCTGGCGTGTTGGTCCCACCTACTTGTTTGAGGAGGTCTTGACGTATGAAGCCGTACAAGTCATGTACAGCCAGGGCACAAAGTACATCGGAAACTACCAGGCACTGTGTCCATTAGGTGTGTGCAGAAGCTCTTAAGAGGCAGCCATACTGAAGAACTCTGTGTGAACGTCCAATAAAAAAGCAGGCCTTAGCGTTCCGTTTGTTTAGCTCTCCTCGGCCTTTGGATCTGATTCCATTGTTCTCGGCATTCTGAGAGTCCAAAGAGTTAATTTTTCTGTTTCCAGCCAATGATGACACATCCATAATCAAGATCGTAGCTGAAGAAAGGATTTCATTTGGCATCAACCCAGCAGTGGCCACAGTCACCACAGTCGCTGAGGTTCGAGAAGTTTATAATGAGGTCGACTGCCGCCTTATTGCCAAAGAGGTCAGTCAAAGATTCATGAAAATGGTACATAGCAGACACACTGTCCTTTTCCTTTTGACCTTGAACGTTAAGACCTTAATGTTTTCGCACTTTTCAGATGGGCATCACATCACGTGATAGCCGCACTCCTGTCTACCTGCTGAAGAACATCTCTCAGCACCTCAGTGGAACATCTCGCACCATAGGAGCCACCCTGATCGGGCATTCAGGTAGATGTTTATCATCATAGAGGTGCCATTCTGAGTCTGTTTGTTTTATAATTGGTTTGCACTTGTCTCATACAGAAGGTGTTCTAATTAATGTTTGCATCATTTTTGTAGCATGTAAGGTCATTTGGACCAGGTACCTAAAAGCTTCACACTGTCAAAGATGATTAAAAAAGATGGTGAACTTGGGACCCCATCATCATGTCTAATTGTGGTTTTGTTGTGGAACTTCTTTTAGGAGTCCGGACATTTCAGTCTCACAGTGCGGCCGACAGCTTCCAGTACATTGGCGGCCCAGCTGTGGTCCTTAGCTTTGTTGCCATGGCGTCGGATGACAGCTCCTTGTATGCAGCTGTTAAGGTTCTGCTGTCGGTGCTGAGTACCAGTCCTGGCATGGAGAGGGAAATGAACAGGATCCAGGGATACAAGGTATCAGAGCGTCACTGAGGAGGGTCACCGGGACCTACTATGGTCTGAGTGGCTCCTTCACACCGCAGTGGAGGTCAGCTGTGTGGCTCAGTGTCCTTTTAGGTCAGTGAGCCCCCATATGGCTCAGTCTGTATTCTGTTTCCAGATACTGGCCTTCCTGCTAGGGAAGAAGAGTCACCTGATCAGCAACCGGACCTTCCAGCTGCTCCTGTCCATCACAGGCACCATGGAACTGGGCTGCTCGGCTAGTGTGCTGAACCTCAGCGCCTTCCAGGACCTTCTCTGCGACTTTGAGGTACCACCTAATCGGGAAGCCTGCTCACAGGATGCTGTCTTCCTCATGGTACTTGCTGGCAGACTTTACTCTGCTGGATACCCAGTTTAAGCAAACCAGTACCTGGGTATGTGGCTTATTGGTTTAAATCCAGTTGTCAATAGAGTGATGTCACCATTGGGTCCTTGAGCAAGACCCTTAAACCCAATTGCTGCAAGGACTGGCTAACACTGCTTTCACTACTGTGCATCACTTTGGACAAAAGTATCTGCTTAATAAGTGTAATAAATGGGTATTTGCAATCTACTTACATGTAACAATTCTAGACATTTCAGTTAAAAAGTGGGAGTGACACTAGCAGATGTTTCAATGCAGTCAGAGGCTATGGCATCATATAACAGAATTAGGCAATTAGAACAGAAATTTCTGCTGAAGTAATTACCATTACTTTCCTTTCTTTTCCCCTCAGGTGTGGAAGAATGCACCAGAAAGCCTTGACTTTTTGGTGTTAAATCACTTTGCCGATATTCTGAAGTCTCCCAGGTAATTCTTAGGAAGCAGTTTCTCAGCTCCTGATCTGTTGCCCTCTCACAGTCACCTAGTTTTACATAAAATCATTCAAGTGAACTTGAGCAAAATTTCGGTGCTTCCTGTGGGGTATTTCCACATCCCTGTAACGAAATGGTACCAGTGCACATATTCTGATCAGGAGACAATCACAAGGTCAATGTTAGGTGACCAGACAGACATCCCTCCCCCAGGGCCTGAAATGGGGAAATCGGGTGCTGCTACTCCCCTTATTATTCAGTACTGGTTGAAAGTGAAAAACAAAGAGGTCTGGATACTGTATGCTGATGAGTACCGGCCTGTTCAAGCACTGCCCTCCCCATTGATTAAATGATGTTTTTATTTGCCATTTGCAGAAGTACATTGGAATGCTTCTTTCCACATATCCCAGCATGCTCTCCTTTGTGAAATACACACATACACGTACATACATACATGTTTGTATTCATATCTTTGTGGGGACTCTCCATTCATTTCTTTGGGCAAAACCCTAATCCCAGCAATGAGAACCTAACCCCTACCCAGCCCTAACCTTAACCATAAATAACCAAACAAAATACAAGACTATTGGCATTTTTAGTTTGAGTGCAGTTACAAATTATTATTTATTACTTTTGATCTTTCCCTTCTGGTGACCTACAATATGGGCTCCATGACATAAGATTTTTTTACGGTAAAGGTTTTTATCACACTGTGGTGACATTTGTTCCCTGTCATGAAATATATACATACAGACACACACACACACACACACACACACACACGCACATGGTTGAGAGTGAAGCTTGGGGTTTGAGTAGAGGGTCAGGTAATTCATCTGACACTCCTGGAGCAATTTGTAGATTGCAGGCCTTGTTCATGTGTCTGACAGAGAAGTGACTTTTCTGCCAAAAGCTGGGCAGCAGCCTTTTGATCACAGGCAGCGAGGCTTAACCCGTCACACTCCCCCGCTACACGCTGTGTGCATTTTCCCTACTCATCCTCCCGGCAGAACGCAGCAGGGTCAACATCAGCGCTGAATCGGCCAGACGGACCATTACATTAATATTACTCTGCTGTTGTGTCGCCCCCCCCCAGCCGCGGCCAGCAAAATGCTCAGGTCATGCACTCCCTTGGCGTGATGAACAGGATGCTGTTCCTTCTCAGTGAGCCTGGTGTGACGTGCCAGCAGGTCTCCATCATCACCACTATTGTCAAGCTCCTGCTCGTCGGCCATTTTAACACCACGGACCTGTGCAGGTGGGGGGGACTCGTTCCTGCCCCCGCACCGTCGTTCATTAGTATGAGGGAGGCGGGGGAGGAGTCTTAGTAAGGAGCATTTTGTCCTCTTGTCCTCTGGAATGAGCTGAGCATCCCAGTCACTGATGAGTGTTTCTCTGGTGGGGGAGTTGACTTCATGTCACCACTTTCAAAGCCTGGTTGGAAAGGTCACTCCAAACATTTTCCTTTATCTTGCCAGACTCGGCCTGTTTATGATTCACACGCTGCTGCCCCCGTCCTTGAATGAAAACGTCATATTTTCCGATGCTGACATGTCATCACCAGGTACTACTGTCCACTGTGGGACTCTTATTCGAATGTGGCTGTACTTCAGAAATGGAAGCATTTTTTTAAAAAAAAAAAAAACACTGTTGATTCTACATGTAATAGGACTTTGTGTGAGGAGTAAATTCATCAAAGATGAAAGCTACCAGCCTCCTTGCTGTCACATAAACTCACTTCTTCAACTTGATTTTTGTAGCCTTGAGCCAAACACCTGCAAGATCAGTCTGGATACGGAACCAATTGCTTGAAATGCTGTTGTCCTTAACCAACTCTGACAGAGCGCTCCCTGTGAAGTGAGTTATCAGAATTTGTTCCCTTGCTCAAAACAAGGTTTGTAACTTTAAACATTTATATAGCCAGGTTCACTAAAGACACACATTCACAATCTAGCTGGCTTTCACCCCCAAGCCTGAAGCCTTAGTGGCCCTGGGAGACTCAGGCTGAAGTTGTCATGTTAGATGTTGTTCTTGTTTTTGGGTGTGATGATGTTACTCACCCACTGTGACATCTCTGGGTGCTTTGTGTTCTGACAGGAACCAGGAGGACGTGTTTTTTGCCCTTGGGCCGGATTGGTTCCTCCTCTTCTTGCAGGAACACCTTCATTCTTGCACGGTCCTACGTGGGCTCACACTGCTTGCTTGCTTTCTGTCCACACCAGTGCTTCTGGCCAAATTCCGGGAAGGTGTAACCCCTGGATCCCTCTTACAGAGGTTGCAGGGGCAGTCACCCATCATCTTGGGTACCACAGAACCGTTTGTCTTTCATTGGTTCCTTTGGGTCACTTTTTGTACTCAAAGCAGTGCTGTTTGTTATATTTGGGTACACTTGTAGCATTTGTATATCATAAGTATATTGAATGACCAGTGTAGGTGTGCTGTACCTACACATGGTGTTTTTTTTGAGGAAATCATGTCTAATAGCTTGAAGAATCCCATTTGCATGCCAACGTTTCATTGTTTTCTTTGCTAATCGTCTTGCAGATAACCTGAAAGCTCAGGCCTGGCCTTGTGAGGTTCCGAGCAGCACATGTGGCGGTTTTCAGGTCCTGCAGAAGCTTCTGCTGCATCATGTCGGCATTCCTCAGGTCTACGGCATATTGGCAGTGCTCTTACTGAGAAAGACGGACTTTGAGAGCCTCACCGGCAAGGTAATGGGCCTCATAGCCCAGAAATGGTCACCTACAGATGTGGCTGGATGGTACATTGAGATGGACATCTCAGAATTAATTAATCCATTGCTGTTTGAACAGGTAACCAATGTAGAACAAATTCTGATAAAATATGACTGCGGACCCCTGATCTATGCTGCTGGTCTGTGTCATCAAATGTAAAAGTTATGGTCTGTGTCATCGAATGTAAAAGTTATGGTCTGTGTCATCGAATGTAAAAGTTACAAATTTTCAAAAAAGAAAGCATTTATGACACCCGAGACACCATTGTCCTTCTTCTTGACCTCTAGCTGGACATTGACGAGGTCCTACAGGGGGCGATCGACTGCGTTAATGGGACCACTGGGCTGCTGTTGTGTGCTGATGCGGCTATTGTTCTCCTGGAGCTGGTCAGAGTCATCATTAGGGAGGTTAGGATCCATGGAAAATTTGAGAAGAAGCCTTTTAATTCATTAAGCGCTGTCGATATACTGTGAGATAAGTGCTGCCCCCACCTGGCTGTGTCGCATGCCTCGAGCTCAGCCTCTCTCAAAATGTAATCTTTCTGTTTTGATGTTTCATCTTTCTCACTTCATGAAGCCCTTGATAGAAGAAGAGGCCTCCTGGAAGACGCTGTACCCTGGTAGTGTCATGCAGTTCCTCTGTCTGGTCCACAGCATGTACCCCAAAGATCCGCTCTGGGCATCTCCTGTCTTCCTGCACTCACTGGCAGGGACCGTGTTCCCACCCGAGCCCTGTGAGGTCAGTCTCGGGTGTTCCCACCAGAAGTTCAGGTGTGGCTGCAGGAAGTGATCACAGCTGAGTCTTTCCTGGTTCCACAGGACACCCTGACTTCAGAAAGCACGCTACAGACAGCCCACCCAGCTCGCAAGCAGGTGTGTGACTTCATCCGCATCCTCCTGATGGACAGCCTGATCAACATCCCTGCCAAAGACCAGCCACACCCCTTTGTGCTGCTCCTGGAGGTGAGAGGCACTGAGTGGGGTGTAAATACCAAGGGGGGGGGGGGGGGGGGGGGGGTTGTTTCCCAAAAGAAGGGGGGGTGTGGGGGGAGGGGTCTTTTTTTTTTTGTGACTCCGGTCCCCAA
>JAODKE010000068.1:12230338-12250875 GCA_026779605.1 Mormyrus hasselquistii
GGTGGAGATCTCAGCCCTCCCAAGGTCCATCCCCATGTTACATCCTTGAGTTGATTAAATTAAAATCACATAAATATCATATACACAATCAGGTAGGCAGGTCGATACCTGATTCCACCTGAACGAAGCTTTGATATGGCAGAAGTTTGAGTTCTCACACTGAGCCATTGTAGAGCAGCTGAGATTTTAATATAATGTTGTGTTTCGCTCAGAACTGCACTTTGGGTCCCTCTAGTGGTAAAGACCAATATATGTTTCTGCTTCACCCTTGGGAATCTTTCCCTATTTTTGCCTTTGAATATTCTCCAGGAGATGTGACTAACAGATCAGCCTGGTTTCTGTATTATTTTCAAGGAGGTTCATCATTTCAACATCGCTGCACAAGTGCAGGGAACTCCGGGGAACGATATTTTAAGTTAAAGTTGATTAAAACATTTATTCAAGTAGCCTAGTTTATGCTCTTTCAGATGACCTTAACACGTGAGAGATTCATAACTTGGTGCAGACATAGAGTATTGACAGTGGTCCAGCCCAATTTCGGATGGGAATCTAAAATGATACGGCGCTGGCTGGCCCCGTGCTGAGTAAGTACCATGTGGTTATTGGGTTGCTTGTAAACATCATTATCCACTGCATTAAAGACTGCTACGTTGGTATAATTTCCGACAGAGATGAGCATGATTGATTGGTGTATTGATTATTTTAAATGCAGGAATTACAAAACAGTGACGACTAGAGATGACTTCATGAGAACTTACGCGGGGCATCTGCACATACGAGCTTATGCATAACTGCTGTGGCAGACAATATTTCATAATTACAACCAAATGAGGAAAGTCCCATATGCGGTAAAGAATGGAAATCCCACTTGTATTCATGTCTTATTGTTTCTCTTAAAAGAGACGTTCAATTTTTGGCAGCCCTCCAGTTAATTTAATATAAATAATGCCCCTCTAAAATGATTAAAATAGTTAATAAGAACATTGCATTATCAATAACTCCAAATGTACAGTTGCAGCATCGTAACAACATCTTTATGAAATCACAAATTACTGGTCCAATGTGATTTAACCATTATCTCATTTATATTTGGTAGTAGCTAAACTCTTAATTAAAACATTAGTATGCATTAGAACAAACAAACACATTAGCAGAACTCAAATGAAGCTGTCGCAGTGTGTCCAAAGTTTTAATAAGTGAGCAGTTATTACCCAAAATGCCTTTTGATGCAGTTTCAACAGCGAACCATCACGTATCGCAGGGAGAAGGTGAGGAATAAACTAACTCGATTCATTGATTTCTGACGGGGATTCAGTCCCCAGATCTGATATTTCTCAAACGGAGTAACTTTCGGCAACTGCAAGCCGAAAGACTGCTACAAACTGACATCAGTCTTAAAGTAAAGACCATTTTATAATTGTATTTTATGGCGCATTCACTGGCATAGATTCAGACATGCCACAGTCCTCCGCAAACAAAATGCATTTGCGACTTTAGTCTCTCTACCTTTCTTATCAAACGGCCGAAGAAATCTGTATAGACAACGCAGAGCACCAAAAAAATCACGCAGGACGCCTGACATTATCTCGTATTGTCGAGTCACCCGGACGTTGCATCATAAAATATTAAATCAGTACTTCGTGGTAATACATAATTTCTTATCAATTATTCATGCTAATGTATGTGTAGTTTACTTAATTGTGTTATTGACGATCAAAAGTAATTTCCTGAAAATCCTCAAGGACAGAAATTTAATCAGCCTAACTACTTTTCACGTACAATCCTTTTAAATATTTTTAATTTGCACAACTATTCCCTTATTTATCTCTCTTTCACGGAAACATACTGTGACGGAATAAAATAAAATTAAATACATTCTACATTTCAAGACCTCAGTGGGGGTGCCGTAAGAAACCAGCAGCTGTAAATGTACATCTGCAAATGACGACTAATTATTTCCTAGTAAAGATAAAAAGTTTTGCTGGTAAAGTGTGGGCAATGCGACCAACGAGGGAACCGAGGTTGCTCATAAAAGTAAATAAATAATCAGACCCATTCTGGCAGTTTTACCTCTAGTGAACAGGAAAGTGAATTAATTATTAATTTGAGCCAGATGGCTCAAGCAATGAGCTACAAGAGGCATACGTGAATGTCTACTTCTTTAATTGTTTTAAATACATGTCAAAACAAGACAAAAACGTAACCGTATGATGATACAACATGTTATACACAGCTAGCGCGTTGTATGCATTCAACTTTAAAGTATACTTACGAAGCACGGATACAAGGAAATGACCAGACGCAGCTTCCCGCAGATGATATTTCCACGTGCGCATTGTAATTATATGAATATTTTGTAATTTTTGACTTTTTAAGCATCGGTATTTTACAACTTGATTCTGAAGTTTCGGCATACCAGGGTAGTTTTGAGGTCATCATGACTTCTCCAAATTCTCTGAGCATGCTGCCCAAGAATGAATACAGGCATCCACTGCAAATCTTTTGTCTTCATTTATACACGGTGTATATTTTTACTTGCCAGTAACACTGTTTATTTAATATGATAAATAACAAAAAATTGTCCTTGAGTCACCCCCCTCCCTAAAAACACAATCAAATACTCCATAAATCAGTAAATACTAGAAACGGATATATTATGGTATTTGGACAGATAAAATCCCTCACAAGATAAATCCCTCACAAGGGGCAGCGTTCATGTCTTTTGTACAGAGAGCCTATTTGCATCAGTGTTCTGACAGCGGCCGCCCTCTAGGGGGCACTCACAAGCTGCACTTCTTCTCAAGTGGGTCCTTGGCTCCGGGCGCCGGCTTATCTTGGGGGCTCTCCTGACTTGAGGCTTTGCTGGTGATGGGCCCAGGGCTGCTCCTGCTTCCGCCCACGGCCACACCTGCTGCCGGACCCACACCTGCGCTTTGGCCCGCCCCTAGCAGGTTAGCCGACTGCAGCACAGCCTCGGAGTGTTCCCTCGCCTTCATGCGCAACGCTGCCACACTAGCCGTCCGGTTGCTCTGACAACCATAAGGGGGCAAAAATGACAGGCCCATAGGATCGGGAACACAGCATGAGCAGAGGGGACCTCCTGGGGACAGGGGGAAAAGCACAGCCACAGGGTGAGGGTGTGTATTTCCCAAAACTTACCGTACAATTTCACCAGTCCTACCCAAACGTAAATCAAACAGATAATTACTCTCATTTAAATAATGCACGTGAAGGAACATCACGGATGCGATACTAATTCGGTAAAACGTAATCAGTAAGCCAAGTCCAAACCAAAAAGTAAATTCAACGAGATTTGATAACAAGAGCATCGCCTACTGGAGGTAAAGGGGAAAAAACCGTCGCGGATAAAAGCGACAAATCCAAAATACCAGGCGAAATGATTAAAATAACATACGCGTATTCTTCTTATTATTATTATTATTATTGTTGTTAAATGGTGAATCGTGGTAAACTACACGACAACAGCAGCAGCTATACAAAACGAAGCGAAATCACCTTTTAGAGACGCGACTGTGGATAAGGCCTGGGCGTAAGTGGCCGTGTTGAGGAGGGTCCCCGGCAGGCAGGATGGGAAAAATGGGCCACCTGGTCCGACCGTTCTGTTTAGACTTGAATATGAACGGGAAACGTGTGTCAGATATTTTTCCAATAGTATTTTACCAACTAGCAAATGACGGTTAAAAGCATTACGCACCTCTGCTGAATTTCTAGTTGATCTTTCTTGTTACGACTCTGGTCAGCGGGAGACGGAGAATTGAGGTTCCTCACTGGAGAAGTCCCTTCCCGCGTCTGTTCCTTGCCCCCTTCCTGCTCGGACGTTCCTCTCTCCGTCTTTCTCCATTTGGCCCTCCGGTTTTGAAACCATACCTGTCGGGTGGTGAACACAGTGCACAGACATGCAAAGGTATGGTAAAAAATGTCTTCATTTTATTCTTACGACATTTTCTTTCCTGTTTTAATCCCAGCCTTACAAAACGACATCTTGAACCCGGCTAAAGTTTAATCTGTTTTCTATTGTTAATTCTCCCCAGTATCGGGCCACCTCACCGTAAAAATGACGACTTATTTAAAACTTCAGCTAACACTAATGCTCTGCATATTCAGGGAAGTTCTTGTATCTTAATTGAATGAAGGTCATTGCCTATAACAACATTTAATTGAGCAATTTTTCATTATCATATTTTAATGACTTCCTACTGACAGTGCCCCTGCTTCTGAGAGAGAACCGTGATGAAGTCGTTTATTTCCCTATTTAGTGATTGTTTGACAACATCAGATTCGATTAAGACTGTGCTCTCTAACGCATTAATCACGTTTGAATGGACGAAGGGCACAATGCCGTCCTATCTCCGCAGACCCGGCAGTATTGTCCATAGGTACAATAATGTCAGCGGACAAACACAAACATATAGTATTCACTCCGAATAATAAGACAACAGTTTACAGGAAGGGCAACAATATTCGGATTGTAATTGTCAGGGCGCTATCTCACCCTTGCACCTTCCAGCTAGAAGTCATGATCTCCTCCGTCTGAATAGTCTGTAATTGCCCCATTAATCTCAATTTGCAGTTTGTTCTTAATGCAACCAAGGCCAATTGACACTTAAAAGGAAGGTCTACACACTACAACAAAAAGAAAATTTATTTTCTAATAATAATGTAAGTTTAATATCCCTGCATGCTGCGACTGATTCATGTTCAGATTTAATAATACGAATCTGGTAATCCGATTAGAGGGAAATAATTTGTTTACAATCCCTAATTTACAGCAGCGAATTCCATTATCTATGTGCAGTCATTGGTTTTAAGCGATAGTAAGATGACCCTGGGGAAAAAAAGGCAAACTATTATATTTCGTACAATTAGATCTGCGCTCACAACAAAACCCAAAAGCAAATCGCGGAAGCAGGAAATTACATATAGGACACACTGAATTTCATTACATGCGCCTATGTTTGTATAACGGCGAATATTTTGCCGTCCAATCTATGAATGTGAATTGTCAGAAGTAAAGGCGCTAAACATTCGCCACGCAGAATGCTAATATCGTTCGGCGGGTGTGCGCACGCGCTCCCGTTTGTTGTCCTTGCCTTGATGAGCCAACAAGAGATGAACAAATTTACCGCTAAAAATATTTTTCCACTACTTGCAACAACGAGAAGGCTTTAAAAACGAAAGCTTTTTACCTCTATTTCTGAAGCCCGGAAATGGATTTGTATTAAAGTAATTTTGTACCTTAGAGACGCGGACAAATTAGTGTAGAACATTATCGCTAGTTAATTATGAATGACCGATTAATCAACCTAATCTAATATTCCACATTATGTTGATGTTATTAAAGTGCATCAAGAAAATGACAGAGTGGCTTAATTTACTTTCTTTGGCTAAACGTGATTTGAACACTTTATGGGGTGTGTGTTCATGAGTCGGCTCACCTGGACGCGGGCTTCGGTGAGGTTGATTTTCATTGCCAGCTCTTCCCTCGTGAAGACGTCGGGGTAATGCGTTTGGGCGAAAACCGCTTCGAGGGCTTCTAGCTGAAATAAACAACGCAGCAAATTCACCGGTGTCCGGCTGGTGACGATTACCATTTTAAGTTACACTGTGTACATCGTTATTACTCGTATAGACATTAGAAAAAACAACAACAAAAAACCAAAAACGAATTAACAGACTCGTTTCTTTTGACACTTTTCCAAACATTGCGTGGCAAATAAATTAACAATCAAATACATAAATAATTGTCACAATTTAAATAACTTTAAAACCATCCATCCATTTTCCAACCCTCTTAATCCTAAAACAATTAAAATTATCCATACAAACAAAAAAGTTACAGGCTACAAAAAATACACATGCATACATAAATACAGACGAAAAACATTTTCACAATTTTTCACAAAAAGTAAACTCAATAGCACTCATAATTTACTAAAAAAAATTGTACTTTCGATTAATATTTATCATTGTCGCATGACATCTACGCTAAGCAACTTGACTCAGTGGCCTACCTGTTGTAAAGTGAACGTGGTCCTATTTCTTCGTTGTTTCCTTCTGAGAAATCCGTCATCAAAGTCACCGGCTGCGTGTCCTCCGAAGGAGCCGCTGTTTACTGATGAACACGGTAAGAAAAGATAAGACAACTTTAAGTAATATTTTGGCACTTTGGTGGCACAACACGCACACATGAGACACACACTCAAAGCCGGTATTAACGTGCTCATTGTGAAATTCCCTTTCAAAAAATTTGAACCAAGATTTAGCTATCGTAACATATATTTCGAGACCGATGCGCCTTTTTCGGTGGGGAAAACTTACTGAGGCAAATTAGTGAAGCATAAGACGATTTTAAAGTGCTGTATATTAAAATCACTTGAAACTTGGTAGAAAGAGCTCAATGCTTTGTAAATATTTAGATGAGCAACGTTAAACATTAATGCAGACGGTCTGAAGGAGACGACCGTGACCACATTGAGATGTCGATTAGCCATCAAACATCTGTGCCCAGGCAGGCAACAAAACAGCCCGGCGTGGCCCTAGGGCAAACACTAGAGCTCGGCCTAAAGGATGGTGCCAGGTGGAAGAACGACGGTCGTAAAAACAATAAAACGCTTCCAGTTGAATTGTAGTGGAAATATCATAATCAGAAATATACAACGTGCGGCGATAATGCTGCGGTAAAAGGTAAAACTAAACCCTTCATTTGTTTGTATATGTATTCGCAGATATTTCCAAACTAAAATCTTTATATTTTTCGTTGAGTAAAACATTTATGCTCGTTTTAGATCAACATACGATTTTATATTTTAACTTTAAACAACGACCAAGTGGCAAAAATACAAGAATAACGCATTTGCATTCGCCTCGCTAATTTCAAAATCAACTTTCAATATGAAAAACACACAAAAGAAACTATTCACGTTTAATAAACCAATTTGATTAAATTAACTGAATATCGTGCATTTTTCTGACAACCCGCTTTTCCGCAACAACATCGAACGTAGTTGAGAGTCAAGGTAAATGCTTACTAGTGTTTGTCCTACAGCATTCGCCATCCAGCTGAGGCGGACAATGAAAGTAAAACATTTTCTAAACTTTATCTGGATACGGGTGAAGTTCGCAGTCGATCTGAAAAAAAAGACATAAGGATGCAAAGAGTTTAGACCCGTCTTTGCCAATTAGGGGTGTATTTCCTTTAAGTATACATTACAGATTTTCTGTTCACTGGGAGATATTGCACTGTACATTGCTGTCTCATTGGATTATTCAGCATTTATTTACTCCTTTTCAAAACTGAAAGCCAGAACACCTGCAAAATCAACTGTATGCACGAAAGAGAATTATTCATGCACAAACATAATTGGACATCAGTTACGAAATGTCTGTGACGACTGGTTCGTGGTCGTCCATTCCGTTTCAGGTAGAAGTCAAAAACATTATTCAAACACGAAGAAGCGTACCTGATGTAGTTGTTGTCGTGAACCGACGTGCGAGCCCCCTTCTGAGATTGATGGTGCGGTTCCTGCGTGCCGGGAGTTACCGGCAGTAACACTCCCTCGGTCTTCTGCGTACACTCAGTCTGCCTCTTTCTTTCTCTCTCCTCCCTCTCTCTCTCTCTCTCTCTCTCTCTCTTTCTCGCTCTCCGTCTCTCTCACTAATACACGCACACTGTCAGGGAAATCAGCCCAGCCCTGGGAATGACCAGATGTCTTTATAAGCGTCTACAGCACGACCAACCTCTCAGCACTTGCCTTTATAATCTCCGGCATAATTGGTCATAATCTTATTATTTCCAGCATTGTCTGCTCTGAGTGACTTGGATAGGCCCGCTGGGTGTTCCAGGGCATCCCACGTGGTGAAAACCGTCAAATCTCCATCGCACCTACCACTTAAAATATGTACCTTTCCTCGCCAATTGCCTTGCGGTATGCGTTGTTATTCCCAAAATCATCCCCAAACACACGCGCCCTTTATCGACAGCCATGCACTTTTTATTCCTTCGCTTTTTGATATTAAAAATCTAGATGACTGGTTCTGGATTTTAAATTGACTGTCAGACCAGTAATTGCACATTAGATGGGTTAGGGGTCCACTTTATACACGGCTTCGCTTGCTGAGTGCTCATACATCCAAATTTTGATTTTGTTCACAGCAAGGGGTCCTTGGATTTATTTCCTCTTTCCCAGTAAATGATATGCAACGGGACCCTTTCAATTACTTTTAAAACTCATCTGGGACGCGGAACACAGACATCGCCGGTTCTCAGCCTTCTGAAAATTAGGCTCTAAGTACCAGCTGAAATTTTGAAGACGAGGGCGGGATTGGATGAAATCACATAAACTGCAAAAAAGCAAGTATAATGGCTCATAATTGGTTCTCTAATAGCATTACACAAGGATAATAGCCTGTTACGGCCCCCTGCACTATTAAGTGCTTCCCTGGCGTAAAACGTTTATGATATTAAGGGGGGAATATAATGATATTTTGGTTATTAAATGCGTGTAATTAATTTATGCACCGCTGAAAATAAAGTTGGTATTATGACCTCGGCGAGATGCGATGGAAAATTGAAATCAAACAACTGTTGATAAGTTTCCTCTATTTTGTGGAGACTTATTTTAATTGAAATTTTGTTTGTTTATTGGTCTTTGTTTTTAGTGAATCGTGTGACGGGAGTGTTCAGCTTCTGTTAATAAGACCATATATCATTGATCCAGTTGGTGTCGACTGATTCTCAGGAGGGAGATTAGGGTCCGGTACTGGCGTTACTGCCTGTCTATCTTCCGGCGGTGAACCCAAACTCGTCCCAACCACTAAAAAGTAAATTAAAACGATCAAGCTAAATGCCTCGTCGGTGCATCAGTTCGTTTTATTTTGAACTCGGTAAAAGAAAATTAATACTGCTTCAAGTACTTACACCTCGTACAATATTCTCCATTTCGACACACAGCAGTTTGCTGTCTGCAGCTGTACTGAAGAGTACACCTGACTTTCTCCAAAGGCATCCGGACACAATACTAACGGAATTAAGTGTTGTGTCATTACAATTCAGATCTGAAAAAGTTATTAATGAAGCATCATCACAAAGTTCTGCGAGTAATTTAAAAATGCGGAATAACGTCAACATTACAGCTCAGAAGACACTAAAAAAGTTTCAATGAAAAAGATTGACTCGAGTAAAATATTAAATATCAGCACCTTGGTCAGCACCACGTGCGAACCTTGTATTTTCCGTTTCCGCAGATAATCACTATTCCGTAGATAGTGACGCTTTAAGAAAATATATTAAACACAGGACACAAGATTATCCTGCATTTACCTGGTACTTTACACAGATAAGCCACTCACAACTTTAAGTAAATTACATAATGTAGTACAACTACCATATCCGTTCAGGTTTTATGTATATTAAATGCTGTCTATACAGTGCACGCAGCCTATCATTTCAAGTGTATAAATTCTTCTGTAGTAGAATTTTAGTGAAGCCCTTGGCAGTGCGTTTCATTGGAAAAATTACGCATTTAATTTGAACTGTGCTGATACGGCAATTTTACAAAAACAAATTGACCTTTTAATTTCTTAAGATGGCCTACTTTAATGCCTGAGAATTGTAATAATTAAGTGAACTTCCTTTTATGGAAATGGAGCTGCAATTAAGCCTATGCATTTTTAAACGGCCCGAAAATGTACAAATACCCGTCTATCTCTAACAAGAAAGTAAATAATTGTCATGTTCTGGCTGCTAGGCTAAATATAGGTTATTTGGCTTAGGTTTAAAAAGAATGCTCACCGGCATTTTGAATAAGGGCGCATTAGTGCTTCCGCGTTTTCAACGGTGATCGTACTAACAATGACCAGGAGAGGTCGAGCGCCATCCGAAGGGGAAACATCGGCGCCTCACGGTTCATACAGCGCCTGCACATCTTCACTTTATACCTGCTGGATTGGTGAAGTCATGAGGGAAAACGGGCGCTCCGCACACACGGGTGGATAATACGCTACAACTCCGTTAAAAACATCGTTTCAGGTATAAATATAAAGTATAGTTTAATAGATTTAGGATTTTTTTTTATTCCAGAAATAAATCTTTAAAAACGGCCTAAGCGAGATTTTCTTTATTTTGATTATTTACGGAAATTCAATTAACAAATTAAAATGTTTAGTTCTTATACTTAACATATGCAAACGTATTTTCCTATTGAACCATTTCGAAAATGGATTCACAAACCTATCTTTTAAAGAGAAAAGGGCTTACGGACAAGCCAATATTAAAATTACTTTTAAGTACTACATTTAGTCTATTGTTAGCGGATGCCAGTCGGATCAAGATAAACGCCAGAAATGTAGGCTACTGTCGATCAGAAACAACTATTCATTCATTTGTACACGACATTTTCAGTGTCACTTATTTTAACAAAAACGAATAATTAGCACACCTATCGGTTCAAGTTAAAAAACACTATAACAGATGTACGAGGTAAATGACCGTCGGTTAATAAATGCACGTTTAAAATGACACTACTACGATTACTATTAGAAGTAGGTAATAAACAGATGTCATTTGAAAACCAACTAAATCATTTTAGCAAATTTAGCCTACATATTCAGAATACTCTTCAGAATTATTTTCTTTAGTACTGTCGAAGCGTTAGTCTTTACAGTTAATATTACAAAATTTCAAGAACACAAAACCTTTTAGAAACAATCGAGAAATAAAATTTAATACGGTCCACCTGTGAAAAACACCAGCCTTCTATAGATTTCCACATGCCCATATGTGCGCGTAGCCGAACTGACAGCGAAGCTACTGCCAGTAGTATTAATGGATTTGAATATTCAAATAAGTCGTTGACGATTGCAAAGCTCGCAAATATTTCCTAGCCGTTTATGGTAAACAAAAACATTCCTTATTTAAATATACCAACAATCACCACCACATGATTACACCCAGATGCTTCTAAAGATTAGTTTTATCAGATCGAATTAACGCCGAATTATTTTCTGTAACCTAACTCACAGAACTGAGTCGAAAAGTAACGACGTAGCGCACGCTAGTAGTTAACTTAAAAGTAAATGAGCAGACGCGATTTTATTTGTTTTATATTTTGCAACCTACATTTGACCCATACATATGTGTATATGTCAATGTATAACGTCAAGATTAACGCAATTCAGTTTACGTCAAGTCCAGTTAGTAAATGAGACCACACCACGAGATTTAGCTAAAGTAACATAATTTAACCTAATAATTTAAGTAATAACTTTGCCCAAATTACTGGAACAAGAGCAAGAAGACGCAAAAACATGCATAATGACATGGAAAATGCCCGCAGCACAAGATGGTTCCAGTGCATGATGCCATTAGGCATAGGGCGCCGAAATCACGTGACCTCTCTTCGTACCCAAAGACTTTGTGGGAAAATATCCTAAAAGTTGACCATTATATGGTGAACGTCGGTATCAAACACCAATGTTTAAGGGATAAGCGTTTGCACAGCAAATCCAGGAGCAGCAGACTGAACTTCCAATCCTCGATTATGAAGGATGACTACGGTTATCTCGATGCTCCTTTAAATTACCGCCAGACTTTTCTTTGCGGAGGAATCCGTCTCAAAATTAAAATCATGCTTCAGGCGTTAAGTATCGGCAGATCCATAGAAGGGAACACAACGCCGGAAAACAGAAGTCACTCGGTTATTCTATAGTGCCCTTATTATTTATTTTTTAATCTTAAATAGGCACCTATGAGACTCACAGTTGCATTATATGTAACGGAGGGTGGAGAGGTAAGAGGTAGACTGATCAATGTCATGACAGGGCTGTTACACAAATGTATATACAACATGTCTATAAAATTCAAGAAAAACATCTGTAAGCCAACTACATTAAGTGTTCATTAGCAAGAAAATTAATTTACAATCAACATTCAAGTATACAAAACAGTCTGTGGAATAGTTTTAGTCAAGTTCACCATGGCTGATATTCCATAGTGGAGTTTCATGTTCATCTGCAGTCTAACCTGAGCAAATGGCACATGGATTTGTGCGGTTTTCATTTTGGCATCTACTCGACAGCCCTTGATTACTAGCATCAAAGGAACGCTCAAGCAGAGTCCAAACAAACTGTCCTTAGAGCAGCACCGAAGTGTACACAAGCACCGTGCCAGCATGGACAGCACCTCAGCGAAAGTTAGCTTTCAGCATCCAGATGCCTTCTTGGCCAGGACTGCGGTGGAAATGACAGAGGTTCCGGAGCAACTCCCTGAAGACGGCCGTCTGGGAGGCCGACAGTCTGGGGCTGAAATGGGCCAAGATCTCCCGAGTGCTGGCCTGCCCGTCGACCTGGCCTTGGAAGGCTATGAAGTTCCTCAGCTCCACCAGCAGATCGTCGTGCTCTGTGGGGACCTGCGTAGCAGCCACGCTGCCTTCATCTTGCTGCTCCTCCTCCTCCAAGCTCTGCGAGAGGCTCAGATGGTTTCTGGCCCTCATCTTGGCCAGCAGGGAGGATGATGAGAGGGTTGTGGGAGTGGCACCTTCCTCCAGTTCCTGCCCACTGAAGTGGCTGGGGGGGCGGCCCTTCTTAGCACCAAACTTCTTTATGACGGCGGCATCCTAACAAAAGGGAGTTTATTCAAAGAGCAGAGCAGGAGGTAAGAGGTCCATTATGCAGCTCCCATGACCACCACACGGGGCAGCACTACACCCGTAATGCGCCCGCTTTGCTGTCGGCCTCATGCATGACGCGGAACGACTGAAGGGGTACCTTGCATTTGTCAGATGAGTGCCCCACAAGAGCATGGCTCTCTGCTAACATGGGATTCTTCTTTTGGCCAAATCTCCTGCTGAAAGAAAGGGGAATATGTCAAAGAGAAGAAAAGCTTCTTTCAGCATGTAGAATTGGCAGAGGAGCATAATCGGAAGTACAATGACCCCTTCACATTTGCGAGGGTAAGGGCGAAGAATGGGAATATTCTCAAATAATAGCTACCCCTAATCTCAACCTATAAAAGTCTGGTAGCCTGAAAAATAACACAGATAGTCTATTTATTACCAATTTCTAAACAAACAGTACTGAGCTGTACACTTTGCCTGTCAATGTCATTTCCTATCCAGACCTATTTATATAATATACAAACCATCTATATTATGGTCCTGTATATACAAAGTTAGTACTGTATGCGCTGGGAGCACTCCATCTTGGACTCAAAATTAGCAGCACTGGAAAGATTAAAAGTTACTGTGAGAAACACGAGACTCCACGGGCACAATGACAGCTAACACATAAGGGAGGTTGGTTATTGAACAAAGATGCGTGGGAGACCCAAGGCAAGACTTAATATTAAAAAGTTCTGTTATGCACTTGCACTAATAAACATGTATCATGTATATATTACGTGATGTGATGTCATGTGATCCGAATCATTTTCAGTACTGTTTTTTGGCTTACATGCTGTCTGAGTTTCTACTGTGTTTTGGGAAACTCCGAAAATATTCCTGTTTAACTGTTAATGGACAATCCGTGAATAACCAAAACCGCGAATGAGAAACGCGCAAATGTGAAGAGTTTGCTATACTGCCTTTAACGTCGTCGGCTGGACTGATCCAGCCTAAGCAGAGTGGGCACTTTCTGATGGTGCAAGGCAGAGCCTGAAAACAGGCAGGACAATCTCAGAGGGGCCCCGCTTTTCTACGCAACGCTACTCAGAATTTGCAGCTGTCAACTGCTGGCTGATTTAACGGTTTGTAGTTAATGGTTAGCAGACTACAAACATAACTTAAGTTTGTTCTGCTACTGCAGATGAATCCCAGAGCTTACTAGGAAGTATTCAATATTTAATCTGAATCAGACGGGCAACAATTGCTTGGGGTTCCGCGCTCCTGTTTCGGTGAATGACGTTAAGTAGTTTAAAATGCTTTTATAAAGCACCCGTACAACAGCTACTCAGGGGCTCCTTCAGCCGCTTGTGACAAACGTAGGCCTGTTCTTCATTTTCTATCCAGTACAAAACACAGGTTTAATAAAAATCTCCTGAGACAGGTGCCAGCCAGCAGAGTGCACCAGCAGGGCCAAACCTGGAAAGGCGCGGCGCTCCCGGTGGACCACTGCCGCCATCGCGCGCAGGGCTTCGTGCCAAGGGCAGTCTGCAGTGCTGGCGGGACACCTTAAGCGCCCTGAGGGCATCCTTTGCCACGCGCTCAGCCTCCGCCTCCACGAGGACGTAGTCGGGGTTAGAGGCCTCCATGATCGTGTCGTGCTTCATCACGCTGTGGATGCCTGGGAAAGGTTGGGGAAAAAGTGCACGATGAACAAAAGCTGCTTCTGAGAAGAAATGGACCCAAATCCACCCATCTTTCCTGACTGGCTTTCAAATAAAAGATTCACACAAACAACTGGCAAACCTACTTACTAGCAAATGACTTCATGCCTTAAGCTTTTTTCACTGGCTATGATATCAGGAGGTATCTCATTTATTGTTATTGTGTTTGCTTTTACTTTTACCTGATTTCTTGAACAGTTTGGCTAAGACGTAGTCGTCACTCTTCCTCTGGTCATCTTTGCTCCGCCCACCCCCCTCCTCCTCCTCGTCATCGCCGGCTTTCTTGAATCGCCGCTTCTTCACTAGGTGCGGGATGCGCTGTCCTTCAAAGCGGGCGTCCCTGTATTTGGCGACAGTGCCCTTGGATTCACAGTGCTTCCGTTTCTCCCGCTGTTTCTGAGGGAGGACCTGGGGGTTGCCGGTGACCCCCACGCTCCCCTTCCCCTCGGGGCTGGCACCGCAGCCGTTGGGCACCATAGATCCGCTCGCGTCTCGGACGGCGGTCACGCCGTCGCTCGGAGACAGTGAGGCCACACCGCTTCTCGACACATGTGGTAGGAGGTCCTTCGGGTCTCTGGTCCCATTCTGACACCTCGGGCTCGATTGCGGAGGGCTTCTCCTCTTAGTGGGCTTCTTGGGCACTTGGACGTCGGAACCGGTACCTGGCAGCATTTTACAAAACAGGGATGACTTAGAGTGACGATGCTATCACGCGTACAGAGCAAAATATCTCCTTTAGCTGACCCAAGTAAATCTAAACGCGCGAGTGTCAGAACAAGGATAAAAGAGGAGCTGACAGCTTCGGTACAGAGCGCGTTTCATCTCCCATTCAGATGCGTAATTGGCTCGGTTTGTAAATTACCTGAAAATATGGCGCTTGTTTCTGTTCCCTGCGAGCCGTCGGGGTCGCTCAGCGTGAACAGCTCGTAAATGTCGTTGGACTTGAAGAAGCGTCGCTGCTTGGGGTCTTTAAGCACTCGATTTGTGAGGAACTGCTTGAAGATCTGTCTGAAGGGACGGCCAGAGTTACGATGAGGGGGCCGCCTCGCAGACCCGGCCCGGCCCGCGTCCCGCATCATAATGGCCAGAAATACTGCCCGCCCGCCCATGATCCACCATGAAATGTTACCCCACAGAACGTTTTCACAGCGGGAAAACTTATTCCAGGTTATAAGTAAGAAATGAATTACTCATTCAGCCTGTAAACAACCCATCACGGCGCCATCTTTGGGAATTACTGGTGCTGTTAAGATTGAATAACGCGACAGGTTACGGCCGCCTTACAATGACCTATATTCCCCTTAGTGCCTGACGCGCAATAAGCATTCATGCCTGCAAGCGTTGAGGCAATATGACCGACTTAGCGAGCCAATTAAGAAACAACGCTGCCAAGAGGCGTGTGCAGAACATAAAAGGGGAATTGCAGAAGGTCACATGACTCAGAGACGGCAACACCCAGCCCACTGTGGCTTCTAGCACACGGCTAAACGCAAAACGCACACCACCACCATCACCACAACCACCCCAAGTTCAAGCTTCTCGCCTGAAGGCCTTTAACAGCGGCGGCACTAACCTGTGGTAAATCTTCTCCTCTATGGTCCCAGCGGTTAGCAGCCTGTACACAGTCACCTGCAGCTTCTGACCGATTCTCCAGGCACGTTCGCGAGCCTAAAATGGATCCATTAACATGAACACACAGGCAGGTGAGACTTCATAGAGCGGCCCGGGTGAGGTTCCTCATGCCACACCGGCTCACCTGAGTGTCTGTGCTGGGGTTCCAGTCCGGGTCGTAGATGATGACCCTGTTGGCGCCGGTCAAGTTCACACCCAGGCCGCCAACTCTGGTGGTCAGCAGGAAGAGGAAAATGGACGCGTCCTGCAGGAGAGGAACCTGGATTAGGTACATGAAGATAGGGGGGCAGGGCGACCGGAGACAAACACAGCAGAGCGGACCTGGTTGTACTGAGCGATCAGCGGCTGTCTCGAGGCTATGCTGGTGGTGCCGTCCATTTTGAGGTAAGTGTATCCTTTTTCTCTCACAAACACCTCAAGAATCTCCAGCATCTGTTGAAAGGAAGTGTTGGGACTTAGGATAATAGGATTGAAGGGGATTAATAGTGCACACACAGAAGTGCTAATCCTGCAGCTGGAGCTAGACGGCTCCCTAAAAATGATGCAGTAAGTGTAGGCGATGTGTTCATTTCTTAGGTGGCTGAGCGGGTTCCTGATGAGTGTCAAATGCTCCCACCCAGTGTAATTCCACACAAAGGAAAAGCTTATCGAGGCACATTCGTCCCCACCTTCCCCCGATGCCACGCTCACGCCCCGCATGCCGCTTCACGACTGAAATCGGGTCTGTGATGCTCTCTCACACGCACGCACGCACGCACACACCTGTCTGGACTGTGTAAAGAGCAGCACCCGGTGGCTCTGCTTGAACCACAGCCGCAGTAAGGACTCCACCACGATCAGCTTTCCGGACCTCCTCCAGTAGCCAAAACGCTCCTCCTCGGTGAGCTGCTCATCCGGGATGCCGCGCAGCATCTTGGGGCCGCCTGAGAACAGGTCCGGGTGGTTGCAGATCTTCCTGAGGGCGATCAGTCCTGAGAAGACCTGAGCAAGGCCCGGACAACCCCACACACACACGCACGCACACACACACACACACGCGCACGTACGCACACGCATGTACGCACACACACACAGAAACCACAGAAACAGAACCAAGTCATGGCTCAGAAAAAGCCTCCTTAACAAAAATTCCATTGCATTAATAAGGCTGATTAATTAAAAACTGCCTTCAATAAAACAAAGTGATGTTTGCATCTGTTGTTGCCGTTTTCCCGGCCCTGACCTGGCAGTGGACAGTCCATTAAAAATGCAGCTTAATGGACTGTACAGGCCCATTAGAGGTTTGTAAACACACAGCCATCCTCTGTGACCCCTGCACCAAAAGCATCCTGGGACAGGGTGATGAATCGCTCTTTTGCTGGCCCCCACTGCAGCAGCTGAGTCTCTCATGGAAAGCCCGGCTACTGTGGCCAGAGACGGATCGCCAGGCGAATAAATCAACCCCCCCAGACCTGGCTTTACTGTAATACTTCGGGCAGCCAGAGGCCAGTCCAGGCCAATTTGACCTTTACTATAAAACGGACCCCTTTTTTTGTCCCTCACAAACTCATGAAAAACGTGCTCACCTGCATCTCTCCGTTCAGGATCTGATACACCTCTCGGGAATCTAAAAAATTCTGATAGACTTGGCGCTGCTCTCCAGATAATCGGCAGAAAAGAACCTAGAATAAGGAACAAAAACATCCCATTCAGGTTAATACACGACTCACAATGTACTGGAAATGTGGCAGCCGATGCACATTTCAGTCACAGAGCAGGGAGCAGAGGCGATCTGCATGCCGAACCCAGCGGGCCGCGGTGTGTCCACGCGCCGCCTCGGTTAAATACAGCCACGAGGCTCCGCCGCTCACGCCATCGCTCTCCCAGCCACCTTCACCTGCTCGTTTTTGTCCGGCAGAGAGAGGTTGGTCTTCACGTCGGCCTTCATCCTCCGAAGCAGGTACGGGTTGATGGTGTCGCGCAGCACGCACGCACACTTGTAGGCCGTCTGCACCTGTCGAGGGACCACGGGGGAGCCATTTACTCCGGAGCGGCTTCCGGGAGCGTGAGCGCCATTTTGGATTACATAACCAAAGCCACCTGCTCTGAAGTGCCCAGGGCATTGCTGGGGCTTTACCTTTGCCCTCCTTTTTCGGCAGATTGGCACATTAAAGATTCATGGAGCAGCCGCCCGTCCGGAGGGAGGGGCCCCTCTTATCGAGAACACCACCCTAATCCGGCAGCAGACCCTGCACCATTTGCCAATGATTCGAGGTGGGTGGGGGCCAGGGGGCAGGTTAGAGATCAAAGGGAACCTTGAAGGGGATACAATAAGTGGGGATTACAGCCCACTTGAGACAACAAAAGGCGGAGGGGCAGCCCCCCCCCCCCGGCAGCAGGGGGAGGTGGGACATAGCCAGACCCAGATAACATATGCTACAGTAATGGGTCATATGTACGTTCACCGCCACCTCGTCACGAGGGCCCCATGATTGGGGTTCGACTAAATGAATCATTAATCCCTGCTCGCACCCTGCGTATTTACACTGACACGGTGGGGGCTCTCAGAAAGGGGCCCCGATGCTGTCATCGGCAACCATTTAATAACATTAATAATTTGTAAAGGTTTTTATTATTGGCGGAGGAAACATCGATAGACCTTTAAAGGAAGTTAAGCGCATAAATCCATACGGTCGGTGTATTATTAACGAGGGGATGCAGATAAAGCTACCCCCGCCCCCCACAACACGCCCCACCCCCAAACGCTGACGACGGGTCTTCCTCTCCCCAGGCGGGACTCGGCCCTGAGGTACAGGGAGCTCCTTCCCGCCTGCACGCAGGGTCACGTGCTGGCAGCAGTAGGCCGGGGTGTGTCCTACCTGCACGGGGGAGGCGTTGGAATAGCCTCCCATGGTGATGGGCACGGAGAACTGCTCCATGAACGTGGGCAGCGTTCCCAGCTTTCCTGGGAAGGTGAAGTCGAAGAGAGACCAAAGCTCCCTCAGGTTGTTCTGCATGGGCGAGCCGGACAGGATGATGCGGTGGGGCGTTCTGAACTGTGGGGAGGGGGGGGGGGGGGGAATGGATGGCCCTCGTCAGGAGAGTGCAACACACGCTCTACCGGAGTGATCATCACTTACTGGCCGCTCAGAGAGCCCCTTCGATCTCTACCGCATGGGGGCCGTCCCACACGGAGGCTGATTTATGCCCCGGCCCACTAAGACAATTAGCACATGATAAAAAGAGCAGGTCCGATCCGATCGATACCCTTTCAGTGAAGGAAACGCGGTGCGGCCTTTGCGAGGATATCTACACGGTAACAGCGTTAACCACCAGCGTGTCAGGGCCGGTTAGTTATCACGCCACACACACAGATACGACGCACGTGCGCGTGGTCGCACCTGCTTGCAGGCGACCGTGACCGCAGCGTGAGGGTTGCGGATCTTGTGACCCTCGTCCAGAATGATGTAGTGCCAGTCGTACTTCTGGATGTAGTCCTGCATGATGCGCACGTAGGAGTAGGAGGTGATCAGGATGCCGTTGCTGGCTGCGATCTCTGGGATGAGCTTCTCCTGACAGGGAGAAGAGGACGCGGCTGGTGTTAGCGATGGCTAGCCACGCGATCTGACTCCCGTCACACGCGCGGGACTGAATAACAGTCACGACCAGCTAGGCAGGGCGATCGCTCGCCAGCCAGCTGCTAAAACCATCCTGGAATTCCCCGCCAGATGGCCCCATCACTACTGCAGGACAGACTACTAAGTTTGTCGCTGTCAGCTCTGACATCACCACTTTAAGCTGAGAAGTGAACACGTGCTACACAGGGTCAAACCTCAACACAGCAACATTTCCTTAGAGATAGAGCCAGTGTTTCTGCGCAAGCGTCTTCCTCCTAATTAATTAAAAGCGCATCACTGCGAACGATCCAACGCCCTACGGGAGGTGAACCATACTTCAGCCCCGTGTGATTAATGGCCTTGCAGAAAAAGGGACAGCTCAGTTTATTTGGATGTGAGGAAAACATACGTCTCCATAAACGGTTCTGAAAGGGATTCGTTACTTTTACCCTGTAATTGAATTCAATCCGTTTAATTAAGTAAACATCCAGATGATCAGCAAAACGCCCCCCCCGTAAGGCCAGAGCGAGAGAAAAGCTACACGCCACATGACATCCGTATCGATCGGTATTAGTGACAGGGTCATTAATAGCGGAATAAATTTAATTTAGAGGTGTGAAGTGGTAAAGCAGGACGCTTGAGGTGGACCAGTCAGGTCTTAACGAAGACTTCAAACAAGAGCTAATGAGCGCGGCGCAGGAAGATGGGTCCTCACCTTCTTATTGGTGAAGGAGCCAGTTTCATGAAGAACGGCCACTCGGAACGGCGGCCACCAGCTGTGGAACTCCTTCACCCACTGGTGCATGACAGTGGCTGGACACACGATGACGGAGGGCCCCAGGCCGGCGTACCTGTACGTGGGGGGGGGGGGGGGGGGGGCGGTGGGCCAACCACAACACCCAGGCAAACGGCACAACCACCCCCCGTGTTTCTTTGAAAAAAAAGCCCCGGGCAAAAAAAATTACCCTGAC
>JAODKE010000068.1:12250975-12263252 GCA_026779605.1 Mormyrus hasselquistii
GCCCCCGGCCCCGGCCGCACCCCCCCCGGGGGCGGCGGGAGGGGGGGGGGCGGCAGGGGGGGGGGGGCGGGCGGGGGGGGGGGGGGGGGGGGGGGGGGGGGGGGGGGGGGGGGGGCGGTCGGCAAACGATAAGCACATGGGTCAAGCGGCAAACACACCCACTGCTTCTCATTACAACAAGCTCCGGCCAATAAAAAATGCTCATGGACGACAACAAGGAAGTAAATCAAAGGAAGGGAGAGGCACGCAGAGGCTGACACATTAGCGGCGCGATGCACTTTCCTGCACGGGATGACTGGACAGGATATGACTGCGAGCGCATTACGGGCCATCTAAAATTCCAGACTGCCATCGAGCCCTAATCGAGTTTGCAAACAATCAATTTGTGGAGAGTCGATGCTACATGCAGTATTGACCCCTGCAAACTCTGCCCGGCACGTCGGCGGAACGCAGGCGCTGCCTCCAACATCTTTAATTACGCGTTTCAGGTTTAATTTCCCCAACCCTGCAGTCTCCGCCCATCACGCTCTTGTTTTCCTCTGATGTCTCCGCTAAAAGAATTAAAGGAATATCATAATTGAAATGCCATTAATAATTTATGCAGCCCCCTCTCTCCATCGGCAATCCAGCTGCTGAAATATTAATGGTGCTCGAGACTGTCAGTCTGGGGGGAGGGCGGGGGCTTGCCTGTAATTCGAGCCGCGGGTCCTGATCTTGCTGTAGCTCAGGCCTGCCAGGAAGGCGATGATCTGAATGGTCTTCCCAAGCCCCATCTCGTCTCCCAGAATGCCTCCCGCCTGCTGGCAGTGCAGTTCCCAGAGCCAGCGGACCCCGGTCTGCTGGTACCTGGGGATACAGCCGCGCCCAGCGGGTCGATTCAGGCCGGTGACAGCAGGCGGCATCCACGGCTTCGGCTAATCACACCCAGCAGGACCCAGAAGTCTGAACTCTGCCTCCACACCATCAATCAGCCTGTTCTCTAATTCCTTCCTGTTCAATAAGACAGCGTTTCCTAACAGGGAACCGCAAAGTGGGAACTCACTTGAACAGCTTCTTCCAGAGGAACCCGGGCACCTTAAAGCCCTCGTCAAACTCAGCATCCGTGTCTTCGGATTCGTCCTCCCCCCGCTGCCGTTTCTGCTCCTTCTCCTTGAGCCGCTCACGCTTCCACCTCCTGCAGGAGAGAAGCACGTCGCAGTTAAAGCCGAGGTCCTCGCCACCCACACACCTACAGCCGCCCCAATCCATGCCTATCAAGAGTACAAACCGGCACAGACCGGTCAGTCGTCATGGGAACGATTTGGCCCCCCCATATCCCAGCACCCAGATCTCTACAGATTGCCAGGGCCCCCAACCCAGCGCCCTTGTGCCGCGTTAGCCAGCCTACAAGGCGGTGGTTAATTGATCCGCCCGACTGCAGCGATATGCTGGTTAGTGGCAGTGTCATCAGGAAGCAAATTAAGATTGATACAGACAATTAAGCATTTGAGCTCCCCATGAAAGGTGTGAGAGGGAGAGGGAAAAAATCCATCTTCATTGAGTCCGGGGCCTGTCACTCGACAATGAAACCATTCCCTTTATTTTGGTGCCCAGACTATATTTGTAATTAAGTCAGGACTAAGCTTCAGTTCAGTTAATTACATTTTTTTGCCTCTACCCCCCGCTTTCTCGTACCAATAAGAAGCAGAAACACGTTGTTTAATTTTACGTCGCTTGCTAGAGCCGCACAAGGAAACATGCCAATGTCATTTAGTTTCTATAAATATGAATATTCAATTTTGGGGCAAGCAGTAATTTTGGTTTTCACTTAGGCATTAACGAACAAGAAGCTGTAATGAAAATTCAGGCGCCCAACAATCCGCTAAGTTAAGGCACAGCTGTCTATCACGGGATCATGGCTGGCTGGCAGGAGGGGGCGCTGCTGGGCCCAGCTGAGCACGAGACGGCGGGTCTCGCAAACTTACCTTATCCTCTGCTTATACACGTCTATATCGCCGTCATCCTTACACTTCTTCACGCCGCCCTTCTTCGCGACCTCCTCTTCCTCTGAGCTGCTGGGGTAGTCTTCTTCATTCACAGGGGCCTTCCTGGGCCTCCCGGCCGCCCTCTCAGCCCTCCTCACGTAGGGCTTCAGCTCGTACTCCTCATCCTCGTCAACCCTGAACTCGTCATCGCGGTCCGGCTCATCGGGGTCCATGAGCTCGTCGCTGGGCACGTACTCCGAACCTTCGCTATCAGAGTCCCGTCGTCCCTTTTTTTTCGAGGGGAGGGGTTCCCATTCCTTGCTGGGCCTGGCTTTAGGATGCGCCCGCAGTGCATTCCTCTGCAGCTTCCGCATGCGCTTCTGCAGCTTCTGGTCCCTCGCTGACGTGCGGCCGTCCCCCACAGTGTCGGTATCAGGGTGACGGGACTCCCTCTTCCTGACCGCCGGCTTCTTCCTGCTGATGGCCATCAGGGCCTGGTCAGCCAGGTAGCGGTCGAACCCCGAGCCCTCGCTGAGCATCACCTTCCTGGGCTCCTTCTTCTCGGGCCGCTGGGGCACACGGGTACCGAAGGGTGTCATCTGACCGGTGCGGATAAGCTCCTCCCACTCCGTCTCCTGCACAGGCATCAGCATGCTGCCCAGAGAGGACGGGCCCGGTTCTGACAATGGGAGAGAAGGAAAACTGCAGGTTTGGTGACAGAAACATTTAATTGCATTAAAACCGCCCATGATCCCAAACCTAAAGTGAACTCCGGATATCATCCCGAGAATCAGGTCCGGACATTTTCCGGAGTTGCCCATTCACACATGTGGCACACACCAGCCTTTACTGATGAGCAGGTGCATTTGCGGACACCGTTACCAGCCTCACCTTCATCTCCTTCAAGCAGCAGCTCAGCCTCCATCCTCTGAACATCATCTCCTCCCAGGATGGCTTGTAACCGTTTCTGCTTGGCTCTTATCTTCTTCAGCTGATTCTCCTGCCATGTGCATTTCAGGAGTTCAGACAGAAACCTAAAGCTAAATATGTGCACATTGAAGGACTAAAATTACACGTATTGAGCAATCAGAAGTCACTATATGTGCGCCCCCTTGTGGCACAGCCCAGCATGGCTCAGAGAGACACCAGATCACCTTGTTCTCCTTCTGCCGTTTAACAGACTCCATCCTCCTGCTGATGTCTTTGCTGGAGGCTGCATGGGGGGCCAGCTGCTCGATGATCTTATTGATGTGTTTCAACGCAACGGTGCAGGACCTGAGCAGACGAGTTCAGTTGTTCATTAATGAGCCCTAAAGCACTATGACAACACATCCACACCATGCTGGCAATCAGCATAAGCCAAAAGAAGCATCAAGACTCTGTACAACTCTAAACACCACAATGCACACGTAGGCCAGGTCGGAGCCCGTACCGCAGGTCATCCAGGACGCTCTCGTACTCCTTCTGGGCCTCTGCTCGCGCCGCAGCCTGGCTGGCCTGCTGGATGGCCCGGTCCACCTGCTGCAGAACGCCCTGCTCCAGGACATCCTGGTCATACACATCCACGCCCAGCCCCTGAAGCTCGGTATCCTGTGCCCCTTGAGAAACAGCCTGGATCTGCTGTCGGTCAATGTGGACCAAGGCTCGGGGCCGTGCCTGCAGCTCCGGCTCCGAGGTGGCCAGCCAGTCAGGGCCAACAACCCGTCCTCCAGGTCCATGTTCATCCCCCGTCTCTGATCCTCTGGCGTTAGTAGAGCATCCAGGGCTCGCCAGCACCGGGAGGTCTTGGCCCTCACTACCATCTGCTGGCATCTCGGTGTTACTGCACAGTAAAAAGTAATCATTCTACATCCAGTGATCTTAGCGCAAGTCAAGTGTCTAATATATTTCGAGACAAGAATCCTTCAGATGAACAAATAATTAACAAATATACAGACCAATTAAGCCAATTATGACATTCAGGCCATTTTAATGAACGGGAAAAAAAATAATCAAAAACTGAACATGAAACATTTTTAGAAGAAGTGTTTCATTAACGTGAGCACAAATAATTTGTCCGAAACAAACAACTTGAAAACCAAGTCTTGAGCCAGTGGACAACTACAAAAAGACAAACACTAAATAAAGTCAGAAAACCAACACACGATGCGTCTCACCAACCTACTCCGGTATTTGGTAAGCTTTTATTAGACAGTGATTCCGCATCCTGCGCTGACACACATCTCGCTGCTCCAGACCAATCACTGCACTCTGTCATTGTTATTCAACTGGGAAACGATATTTCGCCAGCTTGTCTGCTTTGATACTTTCAAGCCCATGACAGGAGACTGAATTCAGCCAAGGAAAGCCGCAGTTGTATTGTCTTATACCTTTCTTTGTCACAGCGGTACGCTAACCATGACTGGCCGACTAGTGAACTATACACCAAATTAATACAACCACTATTAATACACAAAATGCGTATCGCCCTTTGATACTTACATCTTGATCTGTTACAAAAGCATGTTCATTAGCATATTACACCGCCAGACCGTTTCCGGAACAGAACTACAATGAAAGACGTGTTGAAGCTTCCGTTAGGGCTGCCCAAAATCCGAGCGCGCCCCCACGTGGTGAGGAGGGTCGCAGCAGTCTGTGCGTCCGGGAGGCGTCTATATTTTATGTTTACTGTTCCATTCAGCAGTGTCACTAAGCCTTCACGTACCGATTCTGCTAGTACCTAAGCCTTAGGTAAAAAAAAGCCACTCATATAATCCAGACTTCTCAGGTCTTTCATCTGCATTCTTCACACTTGCAGATCTATAATTTATTAGTCCTACTAGAAATTACTAATAATCCCACTGCTATACTACGCTTTATTTTCAATGCATTCATGTTAAATAATTTTGTAAGATATACTGTTCACTATTAATAACGTGTTCCTGTGCTTGGCTTCTGTATTTCTCAATTTTAATACGGCAACCGTCAAATTTAGAAATAATAATTAGCATTTTATAAAGTGAACCATAGATGGCGCGCACAGTCTGAAAATTGGCTATTGACCGCATTTTTCCGAGCATTAGATTTACTTGCACAGCCGAATGAGTATTTAATGAATGGATGTATGCCGTCCGTCAAAAAAGCAGTACACCACTAGCTGGTCTGCTGGGATTTTACGATGCTGGCCAGTGGTATAAACCTTTAATCTGCGAAATCACCGATAAACTGAAAATTTCCTAACAGAATAACACGCAATACATGCATATACATCTGCAGCATGAGACAATGTTAGATTAAATCAACGTTTAAATATTTCACGAAGTGCGTTCGCTTAAGAACAATCTTTGGCACCGTTTGTCTGGGCATGAAAAAAGCAAAGCAATGGGAGTACGAAAATCCTAGCTGCGTACTCTCAAAGTAACATAATGCAAAATGTGGGCATGTTCAGTTTAATAACCGCATTTCATATAGTGTAGAGCTTTTATGAGACTCGAAAATCTGCAGAGCATTAAGGGTATGGATGCAACTTAAAAATTCCTGTTAAAAATGATTTAATCGGACTGTCCATCTGGGTAATCAAACTGTCCATGTAGCTGGCGACGGTCTTTCCCATTTCTCGGAAATAACGTTGTATTTTGGGACTACGGCGTGTTTTGTTTGTTTTTGCCTCCGATCTGACTGTCAGGCTTGGAAACCTCCCGCCCGGGAAAGGGCAGCGTGCTGTCGCCGTCAGATGGAGCGGGTAGTACGGGGGTGGGGAGCCAGGCTGAGGCTTGGGAAGACGGGAAAAGGGGTCACAGGCTGCCTGAGGTCCAGTAAAATAAGGGCGACCTTAATAATGGAAGTCATTACCCCTCACATCGCAGGCCGATAGGGCATGTAACGATGGGAAGGTGCTGTAGCTACAATGTAACTGTAGAGGCCAATTGTTATTTTTACAACATGCTGGGGGTGGGCTTGTCTTTAAAGCGTTTACGTGAAATAAGGTAGTATTAACTTACTATTTAAATTACATTTCTAATGTTTTTTATTAGCTTACTTTACTTCATCTTTGGAGCCCTTCGGTCGTTATTTAATAACTGGCAAAACTAGGTTTAGATCGGATTAAACGTTTAATATGAAAGTACCAGGATCAACTGAAGTAGGTCCGACCGGCAGATGTTTCTGCGAGGAAAAACTAAACAGTTACAGTCTCCGAAACTCCCCGCTAATTTAACCCAAACTGCGCTCTTTTGCGCACCTGTGAAATCGTTCAAATAATATCCCCTTGTCACCTTACCCGCTTTTACTAGCTCGTTTCTTCAATTTGATTGAGTTATGTTGATGTTAAATACAAAAGACTGCCCCGAATATGAACCAGTAAAATTGCCTGCAGATTTACAGTATAATGTACAAACGTGGGAGAATATAATTATTTAGAGGGCACGGACACTTTAATGGAGTCACGTTTCACTCACTCCACATGACCTGTGCACCACAGCATTAACTTTTCGGGGTGATAACAAAAAAGGGTGAAACGTTACCTTCAGTATTTAATTTTATTTCATTCATCCCCTCTACAAATGCGCCTTTGCTTCTATATTATTATGTTGTGTCCCATCAATATCAAACGCTCTTTAATAACCGCGTTCATCGGTGGAGATTGTGTTGAGGTTGGGTCATTATTTCTCATTATAAAGTACCTGTAATTTTATAAAAGGATACATTATTCTGCTGAACTACCCATTTTGCCTTTGGACCTCTTGACATCAAACCATCCCAGATCTAATGGTCACCAAAGGACACTGTAAGCTTGGGGTTCCCAATCTTATGACTGGGGGGCGCCTCGTGGAATATGGGGACCCTGTCGTAAGCAGTATAAACTTGTGATTTTAATCCTGTACCCTGGATAAATATGCGTTTTTCAACATTTTTCAAACATCTGCGGGGTTCAGCATGTCCCAACAGCTTGTGAATACAATGACTTTGAGCAGAAAGGATTCCTGTCAGAGGTGTGTATAGCCAAATTGAAGTTTATATTCATATGATTATTAGGTGAGTTTACTGCTCCTGTTAGTGACTGCAGGCGCACAGATCTGCTCCATAACTCCGTGACACTGGGTTGGGTTTACTGGTGCCATAGGTCAGGCGACGAAATGCAAACCTGCTGAAATGCACAGCTATTCTCACTCTCTGCACTGACTGTAACCGTGCTGGTCTGTTGATCTGGACAGCACATAGTCCTTCTCAATGAGCCACCATCCCATAATGTGGCAACTTGTGGAAATCCCCCCCCCCCCCACCCCAGCATAGCTGTTGCAGTTTAAATTATTCTGTTCAGCATCTGCATCCTATTTAATCTTTGAGGAGTAAAAACTGAAATCAAATACTTCCTCATATGATGACATTTTACTACCTGAACTCTATAGCATATTACATATTAATACCCTACTCTGTGATCTGTGAGATTCCTTATCCATGTGTAATCTTCTTAAAATTCATAATCCGCAGTAAACTCATTCACATTAATAACGTACAGTCTAGTTTCAGATTCATAATTAATCAGAATCAGGTTTACTTGGCCAAGTATGTTCACATATACAGGGAATTTGTCTCTGGTTGTTGGTGGCCTTTGCTGTAAATCTATTGTGATGGCGAAACACGTCTTATGACAAAGGCAGCGCAGTTATAGAAAGGCTGTGTTTTCGTTCGAGGACCCCTGTGTGGGGGCTTAAACTTATAAAAGGACGCTCTGTACTCCATATGAGTTTTGGGTCGGGCAGAATCAACGCCTCTGCTGCCCGAGCCCAGGTCGCAGGTGTGTCCCCCTGGCAGACCGCAGGCTGCGTCTTTCACCTTCAGAATATAGCAGGAATTAGAATGTGCGTCCCTGCCCATGGCCCAGCGAGGCTGGGCAGTACAGAAAGCAGATGTTGGGCGCCTCGGGGGATACAAGCCGACTGAGGACTGAGCGTGTGCTGTGTCTTAAACTAGTCTAGAAGTGTATGTTCTCGCTGCAAGCTTGGTGTTGAGGCTGACAGCAGGATTACGTAGGGTGCAGACACGCTGAAAACACTGCACTCTCCTCATGCCCGTCATGCTGTGCCTGTCCTGATTACGCGCTACACCTCTTGCGTCCGTTAATGATCAGTAAGTATGTTGCTTTACTGACTGCCGTGCCTGTTATTGTGTGACATAATGCTATCAGCTGCTAAGTTATTGAACCTCTAAAGCTAGGCTGTGGTCACTGTCTGGAACACATGGTGTTAGATTGTAGACCTGGAGAAGGTCAGAGATAATTGATCTAGGGGGTCTGGACATTGTCCCTTCTGGGTGTTCTCCTCTCATCGGCCATCCTGCACTCCCCCCCCCCCCCATTAACAGAAGGCTCTCACTTAGTGACACGCAGTAGAATTGTGGTGTGACACTAAGCTAATGGGGCCATACCTGGCTGACATGGTGCTGAGTCAAAAGTCTGGAAACAGCTGTTTTTAATGGATTGGTCTGTGTTTTAGCTGTGCGAGTCACCTTATAGTAAAAGACTTCGAGGCAATGAAGTAATACATATCAAATATTGCGACTACTAAGAAGGTTTCAGCATCTCAAAATTTTTTTAAATTTCAGACTCTTCAAAAGCCCCCCTTTGCTTCGATGACAGCATTGCGGACTCTTGGCATTCTTTCAGCCAGCTCCAGATGTGGCCACCTGGAATGCTTCTCCAACAGTCTTGGAGTAGTTTCCACAAGTTCTGGGCATAAGTTGACTACCTTGCTCTTTCTATTCAATGCAGCTCTTCCAAAGCCAGCTTTTTAGGGTTTTTGTTTAGGGTTTTTAGGGTTGCAGGAATGTGGGGGCCAGGTCATCTCTCACGACTCTCCATCTCTTTCCTTGTTCACAGGATAATACTTACTACATATCTTGAGGTCTCCTTGAGGTCAATATCTCGTTGAACATCAAATGATTTTCAGTAGATGTGTCCAAACTTTTGACCGGCACTGTAAACTGGTATTATCTACATGTTAATAATTAGTGGTAACATGGTGTACCCACTAGTGAAATACGGCTGCACTTATTCTCAGTTAAGGTTTGGTTTGATCTCTGCGCATCATGATTATAAGCTCATGTGCAGAGCTGCAGTGTTTCGCTACCACATATCATTCATTTGCAGCCATGGTGACTCGTGTGAACGACTTTGAAGATCCTCCACTGTCTCGCCTGTGTCGTGTTCAGCACGCGTGATTCAACACAAGGGACAATTGGTGAAAAAACTCTATTGTTCTCTGGTCGTTCCCATGGTGGAAGGATTTATGCTGGATTTGTGCTGCAGTTGCGAACAGTGCTTGGGATCTCCGGATTCTTTACGGTTAAATAATAAAACGAAATGAAGCTCGTAACTTTACTTGCAGGTTAGATATTCTGGGGGCTCAGATATATTTTTCCAGAAGTGGGTGGCAAAGGGAAACTCCTCTTTCGTCCGCTTCTGCCTCCCTGTCGCCTCAGTCGCACTCTTTCCGGTGAAGCTTTGCCTTCGGTCCTGTTCTGGCAGCAGCTTCAGCATGGGAGGTTGCCAGATGGAGATTTTGACATGGGCATCACTAGAAAACCTAAACTTAAAATCGGAGCCTCAACGGAGGCCCCCGTCGACACCGGCCCCTTGCTTCCCAAGCTTCCATGGGGGACAGTCGATGGACATGGGATCTCATTGGCCATTTATACCGTCAAATATGCTGCTTTGGGATCTTATTGGTCATTTATACCGTCAAATATGCTGCTTCTGACACCTGACCATCCCCAAATCACGGGACTAAATGTTCCCCACAATGTAATACAAACCTTTCATTTTGACATTATGGCGACGATTTTTCTGGTCCCCACAAAGATCTGTGAATGCAATCAAAAAACTAAAAATGCCAAAAGTCTCGTATTTTGTTACTTATGGTTAGGGTGAGGGCTGGTAAGGGTTAAGGTCGCCATGTTGGGATTAGAATTTTCCCTATAGAAATTATATAAAACGATATAAAAATCTGTGTGTGTGTGTGTTTTGTGAGGCAGGTGTTGGAGATTCTTCCCTCTGAGAAGAGCGATGAGAGATCCTGTCCTCCCTGGTGGGATCTCCTTATTATTCCAGCTCTCGTGGCTGGTGGCTCATTGTCAGTCATTGTTCTGCAGCCCCGTCTCCATGCTGACTATAAAGCAGAGAGCAGCTGTTGCATAACTTTTAATTTCCTGTCCCAGAGCCTACAGATCGAGATAAATTATAACTAATGTCAGTGCTCTGCTATGTGTGGGAAAATGAGTTGCAGACTTCGCGCTCCTCAAAGTTAAATTGTTGCTGATTATGGTCATTTTTTGTTTCCTGTAAACTCTGAAACAAATGCGTACCTATGCTTTTTAAATGTATTGTTCCCTGTAGATCAAGTCCCGCCTAGTGCCGCAGTAATCAATCGTGTTCCTGTGCATGAACCGCGTTCCCCCGACCCCTGTCAACCCTCCTGCTAATATTTAGCTCCTTTTCGATGCCTGTTTATGTTTTTAAATTTCTTTTCTTTAATAAAACTGCTAGACAAATAAAAAGCAATGGCCTGTGTGTGGCCTGGGGGTGTGCTTTCCTCGCAGTCCAGTTTGACAGATTTCGCTTCGGCGCGGCGCCTGCATCACCATATATAGCCGGAGTTTCTGCGTGAATAATCTGTGTGTTTGTGGCATTTTTTTTTTCTGCACATTCCTTCCTGAAGGAAAACATTTTAGTCTAAACAGATGCAATAGTAGATGCTAGACAGGCAAGCTCTTAACTATGTATATGAAACAGTTGGAGAGAATGGGCTTGTTCATACACTCTGTAATTGCTGGGGCGGATTGGATTCTAACTAGGTATGCTTTGGTTTTAGGCTGCAACCCCCGCGCCGCCCCCCCCCCCCCCCCACCCCCCCCCACACACACACACACACACACACAGACTCTTTAAACACTTTGTGTGAAGGCACTTCAATGGCTACATACAAACAGCATGAGGTTAAGTTTGGTCATCAACATCGTACCCTTGAAAAAATATACAGGCAAAGGAAATCAGCAGACAGCCAAACCTCGGGCAACTTCCTGCTGGTTCCTGGTGTCCCTGCTGCTGCCAGCTCCCAGGAGGACAGAGTCCTGGCCCCTGCAGGCCAAACACCACACCGCAATGGAACTGGAACTGGAACGGATCTGGAGGGCAGCTTTTCATTGGGGCACTCGGGGTTGGGGTCCGGGGGGAGCAGCTATAAATGGAAGCTGTAAAAAGAACCCCCCCCCCCCCTCCACCACCATTTTATAAGCAGAAACATATTCCGCATAGCTGTCAGGAAACAGACGGCTTTTGTGGATCTGGACAACAAAGGGAGGAAGGCAATGGGCTGATGGGTTTGGGGGCGAGTGGGTAACAGAGCCAGGGTCTCTCTGGGCTCAGGCGCTGCCTCACAACCCAGCAGGCCAGAGCAGAGTCACTGCTGCTCCCTGGCTTATCAGGCCCATTAAGTCGGCTCTCACCACATCTATGGATCTGCGGTTTGCCCAGGAAACTCAAGCTCTGCCTTAAATGCAACAATCGTCAAGGGGGCCCCTGTAAACGTGCCACAAGTTCTCACTCTCCACTCTTTGTTTGGTGTGGCCATTTGTCGAGTAAAGAGTAGCCGATCCCGGGGAGACACAAAGTAAGAAGGCAAGGGGGACCCTCGATGGAAGGCCAGTGCATCGCAGGGAACACATTCCGCGCATTCGTCTTCGGTATTTTAGTTTTATAGCATATATGGCATTTCTAAAGAGTTTAAAATGCATTCCCTGGGGGGTTTGAGCAAAACATTAAACAGGATTATGCACAGAAGATGAAAACCAGGCCAAATAAGTAGATACATTTTAGAGAAACAGAAGTTCAACACGCTGTTGTGTTTTCAGGAATTACTTTCTGCTGACCCTAAATAAACATTGCAAATTTGCGGGTGGAGAAATTCCTTCTTGGCACACAGGTTGTAATTAATTGTACTGGTAATGCAAGCAAACATTTTCTTCCTTGTTATTTCTTCACTTGTAAAGGAGGATATGTTCTTGGCGCCGCTCCACTCAGTTTCTGTTTTCGGTGTTGACCATGGGCATTGATCCTGGTGCCAGCGAGCGTTTGAGAGCAGCAAGTTCCTCATCCATCGAGGGATTCATCCTTCCTGCCCATGTCCCGTGAAGCGAGCTGGAAGTCCTGCTCCCCTTCAGGCCTGGGAGGTAACCCCCCAAGTGCCTGTTACCGTAAAAGCCCCCCCCCCCCCCCCCCCCCCACCCCCCCGAACCGCACGCGGCGCGCCGGAGGGGAGCGGGGGGAGGGCCGGGAGAGA
>JAODKE010000068.1:12263352-12275947 GCA_026779605.1 Mormyrus hasselquistii
TCCCCCCTCGGGGGGTTTTTTCCTCCCGCACTTCTCCCGGGGCGGGGCCTGGCAGCCTTCTCCCCTCTCGGCCGCGGGGGGAATCCCCCCACTCGCCTTTGCACCAAAAACCCCCCCCCCCCCCCCCCCGACTTCACCTCCACCTCCACCCAGTTGATTTTTACAATCTGTATTGTTCTCTGTGAGTAAAAACCTGGAGGCGTATCAGGCTAAACAGCGTCTAATCAGGTTTTGGCTTCACTTAGACATTTTCTAGGATTTGCATGGGATCATTTTGGAGGATTTGTTTCTTTTCCAAACTCTCCCAGGGGAATCTCACTGTATCTGGACTCTCTGTTCCTGTGTGATGTTTCTGGGCTCTGCCTTTCAGCCCTAACCAGAGTGATCAGCTTTCATGCACTTCGCTCTTTGTTTACATGCCATCAGGGATGGCTTTGATTTGTCCACATAACAGCCCCAGTGTGCTTTTGTACTTCTGCGAGATACATCCCGCCGCGGGTCACCGTTCAAAGGCCGGAGAAACACAAGCTAATGGAATAGCTTAGATAGAGCTGCTGATTAGAGGTTTCGTGCCGATTCCTTCATGGCGGCTAAGTTATTGTGTCTAGCTGTTGAAGGAGCTGTTTCTGCTGAGCCCTGTTTATTCTCTGAAAGCACCATAGACCCTATGGGACCCTGCAGAGTCCAGTCGTGGTGATACAGGGGTATCTGATCCCATGGGTATTCCAGAAGCAGACTTACTGACGTTCTCTCCAGCCTTCATTGAGGTCAACAGGAGCTTCCCCGAGATGTCAAAGCCCTCAGCAGATTTTTGTCATCCATATGCGAATTACAGTGAACTAGACAAGCCATTCATTATTTCGAGTGGCAAATGTTGGACTCTATGGGTCTGCTATGTGTTGTATGAGTCCTTTGGGAGTGGATGTTCAGATGGATCTTGTACCCAGACTGGGAGAAGGTTCTTCATTCTGAAGACATTCTTAACCCAGCGGCGACCTTTTGAAATCCCAGCTGAACTGCTGACGGCGCTTGACATAGTGGCGCCTGTGCAGGGCCCGATGGGTAATGTTCTCTCACACTTTCTGTAGGTCCCCCACCGCCACGTCTTGCGAAGTGTCACATGCTGTGGGAGGAAATCCTAAGGGGCATGTTGTGCTGGAGAGCCTGGTCAGCAGTGTGCTGAAAACAGGATTCTGATGACCGGTCTTCCTCCGGTGTCAGCGCAGAGCAGGACCTTGGCATGAAGGGCTCTGTGTGCTGGGGTTGGCAGCCCTTCTATGCTCCCCTGCCAAATAGTCCCCGTGTCACAGAAAAGGCCGCCATCATTATCACACTGTTTGTTTATCTGCTATAATATGGTACTTCCTAATCAGAAGCAGTTGAGCAAGAGATCAGATTCATTGAAGGTTATTGCCCTGTCGGCATTTATAGGGACACGGGTCAGATATGAGTAGTTTCTTACCACTGGTATTCCCAGTATTGTTTTTTAATCCCGTGGCCGCTGTTGTGTCTGTGGGTCAGTAGCCGCCAACACGTCGCCCGCTAGCTACTGGTAGCTTACAGGGAGTCAATGAGTAGCTCTCATAACACTTTTTAGAAATAGGATCAATTGTTAATTGTTAATGTTAATCAGCTAAGTTTTGCCTGTAACTCTTTATACTGGTTGGTTGAAAGATAACCTTGGTGTGGATTTGTACTTTCTGGACCTGAACTTTCCACCTCTGTTTGTAATGGATTTTGTGAGTAACTTAGTTGTAGTAGTGTGATAATGTTCCGGGAACAGCAGGAACATTGGACAGCAGCAGGTTGCCTGGCTTCAGCGTGCCATATACAATGTTAAAGCCGACTTTATTCATAATGCCCTTGTTAGCCTGGTTAGCCTTTTTAGCCATTTTTAAACAATAGTTCAGCCTGCCTGAACTGTAACACCTTTGTTAGCCCGGTCAGCATTGTTAGCCTTTCTTTGCTACCCAGCGGACAGTAACACACATGGATCATGAAGCCCACAGATGCTGTTTTAATGCCCTCTGGCACCCAAGCAGGGCAACCTCTCGTGTGACAACACTCGCCGTGTCAAAGGCAGTGAGGCCAGGGCAGTAAAACAACTGTGTGTTTTCATTGGCCGGCGCAGTATTTTGCTTTTTGATTTGATCATGTGTACAGGAAATAACTCAGCTTCTATAAACAGGAGTACTTGAAGGCATTCAAGCCACCGATTTCGGTGTTTTTATTGGACTTTTACCATTTGAAAACCATTGATATCAGTGTTTTTATTGGACTTTTAGAAACAGGTTTCGATATTATTTACTATTTTCTGATCTTTTGACTCACTGATGATCGTATAGTAACTCCATGCATGTTTTTCACCAACACAAGTGCCAGCTGTCACTGTGGGGATTTCACTGACACACAGTTTAACGTAATATATCCTTCCTCCCTCCACCCCCATAAAACTCAAAAAAAGAGGGCAAAATCAAGTGAGAGTTTTCAACACCTTGAGAAAATCCTGATGAACTTTAAAACTTTAATACAGCAGTTTAGCTTTTAAGTCCATATAAAACATACCGGGAAAACTTTTATCTTCCCAAACTGAAACAGTCTGGTGAATCTTATTTCTAAGGAGGACTTGTTAAAATGCATTTCTTCCTCGTTAAATTTATGGTACCAGCACTGAAGTCCACTCCAGTGAGGCATGTTAGGACTTCAGTCCTAACACGCCTGAGTTTTACTGGCATCATTTAAATATCCCTCTGTTTAGTTATGTCTGCTTAATAATAGTGGGCTTTACAGGATGGGAACGTTAGCCAGAAACGCTTTTTATTTGCGAGGACAAATAAAATGTGCCGAAGAGTGAAGGGATTGGCAGGAGCTTGAAAGGTTCCCAAATGAAACACATCGACCCTCTTCAGGAAAATGGAAGCAGACTGAGATCCAGATGATGCAGTGTGGTCCCTCAGTGTAGCTGGGGCTCCTGTCCCGCCTTCCACACAGATGTGCGCTATAACAGCAATAGGTGTGATAGGCCTCTTTAACATCTCGAACCCAAAGGTCCTCCTCTGCTTCTGCACTAGGACCCCTTTCCAGTGCAACCTGGGCTGTACATGTGATGCTAATCAGCATCATATGGTGTCTTAATCTGCGTAGCTCCTGGAGGTCGATCCCATACTAGTTCCTTCCCAATCACCCTGGCTTCAGTTACATGTACATTTGCATGTTTCACAGACGCTTTTGTCCAGCGTGACGTACAAGTGAGACAAACCGCATATTGCAGACACTCGTGCTGTCATGGAGTCAAATAGGGACCAAGTGAAGCTAGACTGAGTTTCCAATGAATGCCCAGGTACAAGTGTGGGCAAAATTGGAGCAGAAGCTACACAACTGCTACAAATCAATAACTATTGACAAAGTAAGAACCTAATAAGACTACTCAAGCGCTAGGAAGTGTAACGTAATTTGCATTTGAAGAGCGTGAAGAGGCATCAGGTTAGTAGAGGAATTCGTGGAACAGATGGGTCTTAAGGTGTGTCTTGAAGATGGAAGGGTCACTCATGGTCCTCGCGTTCCTTGCTTTCCCGTCCTCAAGAAGGTCACTGAGGCCCAGTTTGTCCAGCCATTAAAACGACACTAATCCTCACACAACTCTGGCTTTATGTGTCACGGCTATACAAAAACACGATTGGTCTGGGGCCCTCATGCCCAGAGCTGGGCTATGCTGTGGATACGATGTGCGGGAGTGTTTCTCGGGAGGGGTCAGCAGGCCCTCATCCGGCTACATGCCCCGGAGGTGTCACTGAGGGGGTTGGTATCCAGAGTCTGATTGCTACCAGCTCAAAGAAGACAAGTTCTGTCTTGAGCAGGGCAGCACTGGCTTAGAGGAAAGTCCCGCGCTTGTTTCACTGCGTTCCACCCAGGTTAAGTCAAGATAGACATGCTACATAAACACATCAGCACATCTGGGACTGATGAGTCTACCTTCTCGTGCACTGAAACTTCAGCTGCAGTAATAGATTAAAGTGAGATATTTGAGACCGTCCTTACTGTCGTGTTCCTACCATTGGTTTCTGGGGATCTTTCTCTATTACAATAGACTGTGTTTACTCTTCATTTCTTGACCTCGAAGGGTGCAGCGCTCATAACCCAAGGTGGCAGCATCTTTACAAGGGATCCCAGGCCCCAGGTGACCTCTCTACTCCCTGCGGAGATTAATCACACAGCTTTTGGAAGTAGATGTGTATTGATTAATAACAGCCTTAGATGCTTCTAGAGGAAGACAAATATACAGTGTTTCCTGCAGCTGGTGCCGGGGGGGTGAGGCTGCCTCTCGCTGAGCCGAGAAGTCAGCTCAGCTTGCTGTGCCGCGTGTGACATAGCTGTTAGCACCCGTTGGTCCTGCATCATTATTTTTAATGGAATATTTATGGGTCCTCTTCAAATCATGTTCCTTCACTTGCACCCTGAGGCTCTGGTTCCCACTAAGCATCCCCTGCGGCTCCACTGAACTAGTGATCTAGCACTGTTGCACAAGAGCGACACTCGCTAAACAGTTTGGCATGTCTGCCTGCTCGGTGTGGCCATAAAGGAGAACATGTGGCCGGCCTTTGAATCGCGGGACCCTGGCATGACTCAGGGCCCGGTAGATGGGTCATTCTCAAGTCTGTCGGTGCATCTGCAGGCCGGATGGTGTTTCTGCACCTCCTATATTTCATTGTGAAATCTTTGTTTCATTTTGAGGCTGTAGGATGTCTGTTGTTTCTCTCATCAAAGGCCTAGTTATTGCTGGAAGCGGAGTCTATCAGGCGTTTAATTGCAAGTGAACCGCAATGACCGTACTCAGTCAAATCACAGAGCTATTGACCCTAATTAGACCTAATTATTATTAGGGATCTTGCCCGATTGGGGACCCTTTTCCCACTAAGCAGGCGTCACTAAGCAGTACATTGGGAGTCACACTCCAAGGTCCCACACCTGCACGTGCTCCTGCAGTTTGTCCCGTCAGCATAGTCTTTCATATCATCATGTGCTGGGGGTGCATATCAGTTTATTGGTTCATGCCATCTAGTCGCTTTGGTGTGGATATTATCATTTATGTCATGTTTATTGTCCCGTGACACATATTTGAGGGACAGAAGTCATGATATTCTACAAGCTTCAGATGTAAAGTCAGAGATAAGTTCCCCAAGCACAGTGAATGTTCACAATGCTCACCTTTCTTCTTTTTGTGCTGTTTTCAATCCTAGTGTTTCTGCTGGACATATCAGTCTCTTTGAAGTTTGCATCGGCATTCTTGTCCCTCAGTGGAACAGCACTGCTGTCTAGGACTGGGTATCTTCAGTACCAGTACCAATCCTGTAACTCCAATACCGGTTCCTGAATGATACTGTTTTCGATACCAGTTTTATAAAATTAATGCTAACAAAAAGAAAATTACAATGCCCATTGCATTCAAAATAAAAATTTGTTGTATTTTTCAGTTCCTTGTTGCTTTTACACACTGAAAGCAATTTCATAACATAAAAAATATTTATGTTCAGGGATGTACAAATTGTGAAATCATATTAGAGTCCAAAGGACTCCCAGTGTTCCAAATTCGGTGGTTTAGATACCCTTTTGGTAACCCTGGGAACCCTCCCCGCATTCTGGTTCTGCTCCGGTACTCCTATCGTCAATGGTAGCACGGGTGCTAGCAGAGAAAAAAATCAGTAGCACAAACAAAACTCACACAGAAGAATTCATCCTAATGAATGAATGCAATAATACTGTTATGAATTCCAGGTCATTCACCCTCCAGGTCAGTCACAAATGCAAAGAGAGGATTATGTAATTATAAATGATGCCTTTTATTCTGGGTGGCAGGGTGGTGCACTGTTTAGCACTGTTGCCTCTGATCTCTGCAACCAGGTTTCAAGTCTCTGTCATGGCCTCGTCTCCATGTGTGGGACGTTTGCATGTTCTCCCTGTGTCGTCGTGGGGTTTCCTCTAGGTGCTCGACCTTCCCCCCATGGTCCAAAGACAGGCTGAGGTTAATTGGAGTTACCAAATCGCCCATAGGCATGCATGTGTGAGTGGATGGCGTGTGTCGGTGCCCTGTGATGGGTTGGTGCCCCATGCTGGCTTGCTCCCTGCTCTGTGCCCATAGGCTCCTGACCCCCCCACTGCCCTGAATAATACAAGAGGTTACAGAAAATTAATAGGTGGGTCTTGCTCAAGGGCCCAATGGTAAAAATCACTCTGTCAACAACAGAATTTGAACCAATAACCTTTTGATCATGGGAAGAAGAAGAGGCCTTACCCACAAAGCCACATTCCAAAACAGGTAAGAAATTTCTACAGAAAAAAAACATTCTTACACCAATCTATATTTATTCATTTGTTCATATGTTTGTTTGTCTATGCTTACGTCATCCTTTTTTCCCTGTCAGCATTTTACCTACTGCCAGACAGTACTTGAAAAATTACCTAAGTACAGAATTGCATAAATCATGGTAAAGCAGCAGCATAAATATGATTTCAATATGTAGTATAATTCATATTGAAATGCAGACTAATGTCATGTGGGTTCAACCTGAAGTTATTTGAAAAATAGTAAGATTGAGATACTGTTCCTTTGAGAAGTAGAACTACTGCATACAGTCTAGTATCTGGTTCGGTTTCTCCTAAAAAGCTGAGCAGCCCATGAACCCATTAAGGGTTAACTGGTCGTAAACAACCTACAGAATGTTTATGAGTGATTGATATTCGCATATATCGGGCAGTAAGTTAATTGCGGTTTGTTAAATTACTCTCTTAGTAATTATCACTAAAGTAGGCCTGCCACTGTAGGCCTGCCATTTAATGCAAAACATTCATCATGCTCTGTGAATGTGTGTTTAATATTGGCTGTGTGCACATGCAGACCTATTAGCCACATCTCCTAATGTGCATTAGGACACGTGAGCCCTGTCTCTGGGCGTCTAGCATTTTTTCCAGCGTGTCCCTATGACATGTGCGTGCAACATTACTGTACCAGCCATCCACATTGTTTGGTCTTGGTGGAAGCATGGTAGATGCTTACTGACGCTGATGAAATTTACTTCTTAGTTATCGAAATTCGGTACTTGAATGACGAACCGTTTTTTTGATACTCGATAGTATCTAAGCAATTTGGTTGATGGACTACCAGTGTCAGACGTGGTCCTCACTGGGTGCTTTATGACCAAGTGGCTGGTGGTAGGGGGACCCCACTTGGGGAACCATGCTGGGGGACCATGCGTGAGTATATGTACCACCTGAAAATTTGAACAACGTGTACGATCCGTTAATAATGCTAACGTGCCTCTATCATCCATCGGCTAGGTGAAAAGTAGCAGAAAGTCGGAAAGGAAATCGGACAAATATTGCACATAAACACCTTTTCCAACCTATCTGATCAGACTGAAAACAAGGCTAGCGGATTCAAAGAAGGGTTGGCTGAGAAAGTCAGGAAATACCAGCAAGTATAAGGTTCCGCGCTACGGGATTATAAAGACTTCCAGATGGCTGCAAACTAAAATAATATATGTTTGTAACTGCAACACCATATACCTGTCTATGTACTGTAAGTACTATAAGTACATAAGAACAGTGCGCAGTTAGTTTTACTTTAAAGAATTATTTCTAATATAACATCCATGCCACACTTCATAAACGAGCAAGTTCGATCTACAGCGCCACCCCAGGCCTGGTGTTAACGGTTGTCTGGTGTGTTAGTGCAAGAAATAAGAACATCCAGAAGTGTGGCTGGTCCAGCAGCACTGTAACACAGCCATGCCCCCCGTAAGTATGAACCAGGCCTTAGTCTGAGAACCCGAAGTGACCTTCAGACGAGCCAAAAAGACGCAGACAAAACTGCACAGGTCACAGACATGCTGTCCAAGAAAGATCAGAACCTGAAAATTTAGGATACACTGTTTATCTGCTTATTTATTTGGACAATTAGAGAATTGATTAGAGAGAAACAAGATTTACACGACATTTCTTTAAATTGCGGCTGCATGCTGGTCCGGTGCACACACGAATATGGTAATTTGCGCAGCACTCAGGAAGTATGAGGTTTAAAAGCACACCTTCTCAAACAGCGTAATTACTTCCTGGCCCGAAGGAATGGCAGAGACAGTAACCTTTACTCAGGCAGTCCTACTGCACCTAAATTGTATCTCAGGGGTCCTTAAAAGGACATCACTCTAGTCCTTGGACTAAGTAAGATGGTCTCCGATTACATAAATTTGCAGAGTGTGAAGTGCTCCATGCCAGATGGAACAGGCATCCCCTTGCCAGCCACATGGCTAGCCGCTATACCGGTCATTATGTAAACCACGGGTCAGAGAGCTACCGCCACTTTACTTCAGACAAGCGAAGCCGACCGTCGTTTTGTCACGGCCCCCGGAAGGTGGTTATGTGGCCATGATGCTGTGTGGATCACAAGAGCCTTGATGCCGAACACAATTACAGGACCCATGTAATCACCTTTTGCCCGTGCTAATCGCGCCCATCGTACCCACCGCGGGAAACCAGTACGTTCCTTGATGGTACGGCCCATCCCCCCTGAGTTTTTGCAGGTCCTGCTGCAAAGATCTCGACACTTGCATGTTTTTTTTTTTTTTGCGAGAAAGGTGTTCTGCAGGGGAACTTCCCATGCTTCAGAGATGTTTTGTTGCGCAGATGTTTAAGGAAAGATGTGAGGTCAGTGGTAAGGGCGGCTAGATAAAGGGCACACTTTGAGGCAGGAGATACAGTTCAGCAGGAGGTCTGCTCTGCGGCGAGGAGCTGCCATGTCAAGGCTGATCTACAGCCTTCAGCGGGGGACCAAGAGCAGAAGATTTACGGGGGGGGGGGGGCGTTAAGTCAAGGCGGCTTTTGGCAGAATGCAGAGACGGGAGGAATTCGTAAAAGTTAGTGGCTGAGTGAGGGACCGGGGGGAGGGGTGGATACCCAGAATCCTCCCCCTTGGTCCTGAGACCCAGTTCTCATCATCATGGTGAATATGGAGCTGGAATGTGATGAAACAGATGAAACAGAGTTACGGTTACAAGAGATGTTGGGTTTTCAAAGATGATGACTGGAGAACTAGACACTAATGTTTATAATTCATTCTGAGCAGTATCAGTACTTGGCTTCCAACTCTGAATGTGTCGGCATGTTGTCGTCTGAAGCCTAACACCAGTTAGTCATGCCAAACTGTTATAACTTTACGAATGACGACCACAAGAAATGGGGTAAATGGACCTTGGCTGGGACGCGGCTGAGAGCGTCTGGAATGGAGGGGGTTTCCGCCAGTGTGCTGGGAGACAGGCTGAATGGATGGACACAGATTCAGCCAGATCTGCTGATTTCACATCTTTCTGAGATCTACGGGGCTGCACCTGAAGTTCTCGGTGTTCTGTGGGGGACTCCATGTTGTCCCTGTGTCGTTATACCGGTTTCCATCTTGGTTCTCTGAAATCCTTGACCGTTTCTAAGTGAGCAGGTGATCCTGATGCATTTGACACGGTGGTTCTAAACTCAGCCCACATAAACCAAACAATCAAGAACACCGAGTACCTGGTAAAGGTGCGCTGGGAGCCGGGAAGGAGCAGAACTGTGGATTGTCTGAGCTAAGAAACACTGGTATAGCAGGAGATGACTCACTGTACTCTTGGTCACCTTTCCCTACTTGTAACTGCTCGATATCCACAGCTGCAGAAGCGCTCAGGCGTCGTGGTGTTTCTGGGCACTGAATGTGATGAGCTCTGGGCAGCATTTGGTGAAAGATTTAAAGGTAATACAGTGGCAGGCAATGCCAAGGTCAGCAGCAGGCTGAGGGCCGAGCCGGGCCGCTCCCATTGTACACAAGCAGGACGTCCTTCAAGCGGGCAGCCCCTCCACCTTTCAGGATGTGTGTCTCATCATGTGCAAAATTCCCAGAAGATATGGCTTTTTCTGTATTTCTTTGTGTAATTACTAACCCAGTTCGAATATTTGCTAACACTTTAGTTAAAGCAGTCATGTATGACGCATTATAGCAGGGGGGCCCAAGCACTCGATCGCAGAGTAATTCTCAATCAATCACGAAGTGCGTGACAAGCGTCCATTCACTTGCGCATGCACCCATTTTCCGAGGTGCAGCTAATTGTGTACTGTAAACATTCAGCACGCGAACATGTCAGAAGCCAAAAGATCATTTTCTTTTAGAGTGGAAAAGGATTATTTTTTTGTTTGCTCAATTTCAAAGTCCATGTGTCTTATGTCCATCTGGCTTTACCGAAGAAGGGCAATTTGGAGCGACATTTCAAAACGGTGCACAAAAGCTACGAGACAGAGCTCCCTGCTACAACAGCCATACGCAGCAGAAAAGTCAGTTAGCAGCACAGCAGTTAATTTTTACCAAGTAGAAAACCAAAAGTAAGGCTGCAACATTAGCTTCCCAGTGCCAGCGGTGCCAGTATGGTAGAGAAATACTTTAATTTACACTTTTTCAATTAGGAGAATTACCTGGATTTGTCTGGATTTACTGTGTGCATCTTAACTATGTAGAAAAGCAACAGCTTGAGTAATAATAGTGTAAAAGAGTAATGATAGAGTAATAGAGTAATAATACAGTAACAGCTGTGGCTCCCTATTTGATCTGGTAGATCTCGGCACACTGACCACTTGAAATGTGGATCTTGAGTTAAAAATGTTGGGCTCTCCTGGGTTATAGATACCTTCATAATGTATTGTGATGAATTCTGAAATTATTATAAACAAGCTTATAACTATTTATAAAAATGTATAACACATTATAGCATGTTTGTTATGCATTATGAATGCTCTCTGAAGCTCTCATCTATAATGTACTCTAGATACTTTTATAATGCAGTACAACGCATCTTTAAGTCTTATACTGATCATAATATGAAGGTGTCTATAATGCATTATACATGAGTGCTTTAAGTGAAGTGTTATCAAATGTTCCTCTGTAGCTGGATAACTGAAAATATCAGCTAGAATATAACTTATACATTATACCAAACAGGGGCGTTGCTAGAGATTTTGATATTGGGCTCCCCTGTCATGCCCCGCTCGTGTGCTCCTCCCATGTGCCACGCCCCCTCATCTACCCCGTGTGGAATCCCCGTGTTTACCAGCTGTTTCTGATTGTTGCCATTAGTCCATTGTATTTAGTCAGCGTTTCAGTTTGTTTCCCCAGTCCGGTCATTGTATTGTCAAGTCTGTTTGCTTGTCCTGTCTCTGCTCCTGGCGATTAAACCCCGTGTTCCCTGAGTCCTTGACTGCCGCCCCTCTGTCTCCGTTCCGCGTCCCACATATGGCGTGACACCCCCAGTCCGGACCAATCCAGTTATTTTCCAATTTTTTTAGGGCCCCTGAGTGAGGGGCCCTTGGAATCGTACTGACTTCCCCCCCTTACGGCGCCCCTGATACCGAATAGCCATCCATCTTCCAGTCGGGTGTTCGCGTCTGGGGCACGGCAGGGCCTGGAGCCGATACATATGGCACAGGGCGCAAGGCACTCAAAACAAGCTACTCTGCCAAACATGTGACAGTCACTACAGGGAAATGCATCCTGGTAGACAGACCAAAGGTAGATGGACCATTTTCAATTACTGAAATTAGTACGTTTAAAATTAGGTCCAAGTAGAATGAAAAAGGAATAACGGTCACCTTTTTTTTTAATTTTACTGATTTTTTTTCAACCAAGCACTTTTTGGCACTGTGATTGTATATGGCAAAATAAATATCAATGGAGAAGTAAACATATACAAACATTTACTTGTCAAACATGAGTTTTTCCGTCAACCTTTGCCAAGCGCTTTTCCATTTCGCACATTATTTATTTCTTGGTTCACGGTGCAACTCTGACAGCCGCCCCCATACCTGCCCTTAAACATCCGGCACTTGTTCTTTTAACAAGCATAGCTAATACCTCTCAGATTCGGTCCGTGTGCCCGCTGATTTCTGCTTTACATCCAGCTGTGCGGTGCCTGGGAGTTCAGTGATGTGGCCTCCCTGGTCTACTGGAAAGTGCAGTTTGTGGGACGATGCCTCATCAGGGACGTGGAACCAAGGGCCTCATATTGCATATCATACAGCACACGAATGAATATGCGTGTGCGCGTGTGTGTGGTACTAGGCTTGTGCAATTTGTCAGTATTATTGGCAGTCAGTGATAACAGGCAAGTGACTCATTGGCGGTGGCTTACAGTGACTAACAGGCGATTACCACCTCTGTTACTGAAGAAGACTTAGGCTGCATACAAAGTAAGATAACAGATAGATTTTTGGTTTGGCTTTCGGTTCAGCCTTCTAGCCTGCTTTTCAGACGCCGATTTTAACTCATAGACTTATCATATATGCGAAGTAACGTAGCTCTGCTAATGAGCATCACCACTGCCTCCCCCATCTCGCTGGCAAGTTTTAACACTTAGCAGATTCCCTTCAACTGATCTCAGAAGTAAAAGTGTCTTTGTCCTGTGCGGAGTTTTGCCTGAGCCTTGGTCCTTGAGAGCTACGGTTTTTCACGGTTTTCACCTTCGCATTAATGCTTGCGCAACACACACATCCCCCCCCCCGCCGCCCCCCTCCCACCTCCCCTCCCCCCCCC
>JAODKE010000068.1:12297162-12316242 GCA_026779605.1 Mormyrus hasselquistii
AGCCGCGTCCACCCCCCCCCGCCCCCCGCGCGCGCCGCCTCCGTCCGCTTCCGCGTGGTTCGTCCCTCCCACGGGTGGCGGGTGTGGGGTGGGGGGGGGGGGGGGGGGGGGGGGAGAGTCGCGGCCTGTAGAGAAAGTGAAGATACTTTCCAGACATGGGACATCACAGGACTGTGGGGGAGGGGGGGCTGATTTACACTCACAGACACAGTGCTGTGGTGATGGGGGGTGTGGATGCCGCCCCCCAGGCTGGTCCCTGTATTATTGCAGCTGCAGGCGGGGTTAACATGGCACGTGAGAGGCATTCAGATGACCAAACAGCGTCCTGATAATGCACGGCCGAGCATAAAAGGCAGCAGCTAACGAGGCCTCTCGCTTTGTTCCGTGCTGGCCTTACTTTTTCCGAATGTGTCACGAAATTGTAATGACCTCAAAGTGACCTTACAGTGACCTCCACTTTAATGACTGAATTGTGCATAAATACTCACACCCACACATCTGTAATATATTTATGAGCTCGACTCACCTCAGGTTTTTTTTCTCATGTTCTCTCCATGTTTTCATTTAAGATTTACCTCAGTCCAATTTGGGACTTGATGGTTTATTTGGACTGGCATTTTGTCCAGGGTGTACCCCAGCCTCGTGCCCTGTGTTGCCAGGGATACGCTCCAGGCCCCTCATGACTCTGGCTATGATGATTGGTTCGAAGGCATATAGTTTGATGGATGGTTTGTTTTGCTTATTTCTGTGATTTGTACAATAATACAACACAAATGTACGTTTGGAATAACCTCCTTTGAGGGCCTTATTATATGTTTTACTCATTTTACTGTAAAGCCACTGGATTCTCAAGCTTGATTCTCAGGAACCATCACAAACTGGATTAAAGGGAGACTATCACAAACTAAATTTAGTTGGGTTCTTTCCAAACTGGAATTCTAAGTGGGACCATCGTAAAATTAATAAATGTGAGACTATCACAAAATAAATTTGGGTGGGACCATCACTAACTGAATTAAAGTGAGTCTGTTACAAACTGCATTTAAGTGAAACCGTGGCAAACTGGATTTCTGTAGGATCATCGCAAACTGAATTAAAGTGAGACTATTACAAATTGTATTTAGGTGGGACTATCGCAAACTGGATTTCGGTAGGATCATCGCAAACTGAATTGAAGTGAGCTATCGCAGACTACATTTAATTGGTACAATGGCAAACTGGATTTAGGTGGAACCATCATAAACTGGATTAAAGAGAAATTATTATACATTGGATTTATGTGGGACAACAGCACATGGTATAAAGAGAGACAATCACAAACTTGATTTGGGTGGGATCATGGAAATCTGGATTCGATAACTAACAGGAGAAGCAGAAAGTCCTTGCTATACTTGCTGCATAGACCAGACCAGTAGCAAGATTTGAATTGTGGGGCTAAGGAGTTAAAGACCCAGGATGATGACGGGAATGATGATGTGAAACAGAACATTTCTGTGAAAACAGAACTGAGCTGTTTTGGGGCGCCGACTCCAAGCTGGAACTCTCCCGTGAATCTGAGTAGCTCCTATGGAATGCTGCATCCAGAGAGAAGCATCCATGGTGCTGAGAGGGCAACTCAGGTAGAGGAGCTTCTACAACATCTACAGGCATCTGCCGTTCCTAGTGAACCCCGCTGACCCCACAGCAATCGGCAGGCAAAGTGCTCCTAAGTGCTGCTCCCTGGCTGATGATGACAAGGCGTTGTTGGTTCTGACAGGTTTAGCACAAGCCACAGTGTGGGGGGGGGGGGGGGGCCTGACAGGGTGGGGGGGCTGGGCTGATTTGCCACAAATGAACCCAAACACTTGGGAATGTGGCAATCGAGCCACACCACCCAGATCTTCTGAGCCATTCGTAGACCCGTTCCTTAGGAGAACAAGTAGTGAGTTAGCAGTTAGCAGAATCCATTGTAATACCCCGACAAGCGAAACGCACATGGTTTGTTTAATCCACTTCACACCCGTGGCCATCCAGTCATGTTATACCCATTCAAAGTCCTGCATTTAGCGCTCATGCTGTTCTGTGCCTCCCTCGTGTTTCTGCAGGGTGCATGGCGGACAGCCAGAGCTGCAGCCATTTCTCCTCCTGTTCATTTCTGCTCTGCTGAAAATGTGTAATATAAGCGGTGAATTCCCTGGTGCATCCACTCTGCCTCGTTAGGGAAAGGTGGTCCAAGGTGGGCGGGGCCAGGCTTTTGAGCCATCAGTTATCCACAAAAAGCAGGAATCACTTCTGCTGTCGGCTAATACAGATGCATCAATAAATGCGATTAATAACTGAGGCATAACGAGGAAGGCACTTTGTGCCCTGTTCATTTGTCCTGTACTGTAAATAGCCGTCCATCATTTTTTTTTCTCTCAGGTAATGCGCCACACAATTAACCTTCTGATCTTTTTATGGCGGAGGCATTGTTTCCATGGTAACCCTTCAGTCATTCAAATCCATATTCTGAGCTGCCTGGCGAGAGCGCCGATTGAACGCTGCTTTATGAGGCCAGCACTGACTCACTGAGCTGGACTCGTGCTCCGGACATGGTTGTTCGTCACATGTGACTTGTCCCCCCACCAACCCCATACCCCATAAAGCATTCTGCCGCCCTACTTCCCCAGTACCAGTGCTGCGATGCTTCCGTTGGATGCCAGGACCAGGGCGCCATGTCTCAGGCAGGCATGCCGGGGGCCCAGTTCAGCTCTGTAGTGGCCGTGGAGCGCACAGCTGAGCAGTTGCTTCCCGTGACTGCGGGGTTAATGCAAAGACAGGCGTGGCCACCCAGCAGTGATCCTCTGCGCTGTGGGGAAGTGAGTCTGACAGACAGTGTGATTTGGGGCAGGGGGCCGGCTGGCCCTTTTGCAATGCCCTGTTAGTCTCTGCGGCCGCGCTGAATCTGAGGGCGGGGCCCTTAATCGAGAGCATCTGGCAGAAAGGTACACATGACTATGGTGGAATGGCTTTAGCACAATGCCCCTTTACCTAGGAGATATGCCAGGCGTGGCATGCCGGTGAGTCACGCATACCTCAGAAGTGGCAGCTTAAATCTTCTGGGTCATCAGGCGCCGTGCTGTAGGTGAGCAAGGGGAAAGTGACGACCAATGTTAGCGACACACTTTCTGCACACTTTCTGACTCACTTCCTCTGGAGTCCTGGCTCAGCGGTGCCCAGCCTGTCCAGCAGGGGGCGCAGGTTGTGGCACAATGCACATAAAGGGTCAGTGGCTGTGTCACTGTCCTCCACAACCACGGAAAAAAATTAGAGACCACAGCACAATTTTTTCTCTCATTTCTCAATTTAAGGGTGTGCATCTCTGAATAATGTTTTTTTTTGCACACTGCATCATGGCTCTTCCCTGCTTCTCATTGATGAAGGGCTTCATCCTTGCTTCATGAAACTTCAGTCCTGCTTCTAGAAGCCTGGTACAAACGTGACCTAGCACCACTAAATGTTTCCCATTCTTTTCGAAGGTCATTTGATGTCATCCTGTAATTCCTGAGTACTTGTTGGATAAGCTAACGGTCATCTCTGGCATTAGAAACTCACTTCTGCCCTTTACCTGTCTGGTTTTAGGTCGTTCCCAGTGTCTCCTGCTCCACTTTATTCTTGTGTACTGCTCCTAGAAATTTTGAACCTTGAAGCATCCTGATGCTCAGCGTAGCCTTTTGCCAGCAGAACCAGAATTAAACTGAGATTTAAGAAAGCACATTTATTTCAAAATATCGAGTGGTCTCTTAATTGTTTCTGCAGCTGTAGTTATAGTTATGGAGCATTTAAACCATATGATGTCCCGTCAGAAAGCAGGCCAGTCGGAACGCATAGAGAAATGTCCCTGTTTCAACGCAATTCAATCACTTTGATGTTCCCCCTTATGTATCAAAGGAATCTGAACCATCGATGTGGTTTAGTGCTTTTTTCAATCTTTTCTTTATCTCACTGCGGGGCAGGTTAATTCAAGTTCTGATAAGCTATCTGTAGCAGAGTTTGCATGTTTGTCAAAAAAATATATTTATACTTCAGCTGTATACTATTTGAAGGACTAGTGGTATGTATGTATTCATTATGTCCAGTCATGGGACAAGAATCTTTTGAATTATGCATATGAACGTGCAGACAGAGGGATGACGTGCATGAGAGACTCAGCACTGTTTGTTTTCACGTTTGTGGAGTAATGATGGCTGATTATTGTACAGGCCAGCCACAGCTTTGCTCTTTCCTCCTGGAGGTATGTTGGAAGAATGGATTCCAGTCATCAGAACTTGTTGAAGCAGATAAATTTCAATCGTGCCGCAAACCGTTTCGGCACTTTTATGAACCTTCTGTCAAGCAGGCCCGGGCTCTATTGACATGCTTTGAGGTGCTCGGGGCCTGCGAGGCGTCCCTCGAACCCGCCGCATACACAGCTGTCTCCCGGTGTCCGCATCACGCCTCCCACATATGAAAACTCCGCATGTCATGCATCATTCATACATCGTACAGCCGCGGGATGAATCAATCACATTGGCCACTTTTGATGCGTGTTTTTCCCAGGCTGTGCTGCAGTCTCTGAATGTGTTTTAAATGCATTGTAAGCATTCAGTCGGTTGCATCATTACTGAGCAGAAGGAGGGACTATATGGGAATCATTAGTAAGCTTTTGCGACTGTGTTTATTCAAGGTTTACTGGATGAGTGTGTGGCAGTGTAACATGCCTAATGACAGTCTTCCGTCAGACGACTGTAGTTTACGTCACTGTTACTGCTCTCTTCAAGCCCTGACAGGGCCTTCAAAACCCACTAAGCAGTGCGAATGCCCTGCATTTCTCCAGATCACTTCACTTGGCGGAGATATGCACCTTTCCTGTTGACAGCTGTTCTTCTTTTAAGGGTCAGACAGAACTCGTACCCCTGCCTGCCCCAGTCTCACAGTGCCGCGGTCCTCCAGAACACGTGTGCAGTGGAGCCCCACGTACGTGACCCGTTTAACAGAGCAGCTTTCAAGTGTGAACGGTGCCCAGACTACAGTACACCACACTGAAGCTTTGAGCCTTTCGGGTCTCGAGAGCCGATGAAATGTTGAGGGACAGCATCCAGCGCACATAAGGATCTCATATACGTTCCTGCTAATTGTTATTTTTCCACTCTAAAATGAAGAATTTGCAAGTAGAAACGTCTGGTGTGTTTTTTGTTTTTTTTTTCTTTTTTTTCATGTTGGCTGAAAGCCTTTTTCAGAAGTGCCCCCTTGTGTTACCATGAGAACATTGACAGCACATGTCCGAGGCTGTGTGCTAGAGTGTCCGGGTTGGAAGAGACATTGTGCAATGTGCAAAAATGCATTGCAATCCCAGCACAACATTTCCAGGAAACCACTACTCGGTCTTGTTTACATCTAGCACGATGATCGCAGGCAGTTTGTGGTGGTTGGTATCATTATGCACATAATAAAAGGGAGAAATCTGACTGTGATTCAGTTCCAAATTATCTACTGATGACCGCCATGAGTCACCTGCATTCAAAATGAGGAGCAAAGGCTGTAGGCCACTCTGGCATGACCCAAGTGCCAAACGCTAACTGTCATCTATATGACCCTGATGAACTGAGCATGTGTGACAGGAAGCACCATGTCATCTAACTCGGTTGTAAATCATTATATTGTACATAATAAAACGGGATCTGCATTCTAAATTCTGGAATGCTGGAAAGTGGGTGCCCAGTGTAGGCGACCTTCATCGAAATAAGATAATAATAATCTGAAATGGTTCCCCTTTCAGCTAGATGATTGAGAGGAGATCTAATCTGAACCAAAGTCGGCGAGTGTCAGGCTATCGACGCAACCTGGCTGTTTTCCGTTATCCGAATCTGGAACGTAACTCGTTGAATTGTAAATCGGCTCCTCCTGATTTGGCGGGAGAGAGCGGGGCGACGGTGAAGGTGACGGGGGGGGGGGCAGGCAGGCTGTGAAGGCTGCCGCAGCTCCCAGAGAGAAACTCCTCCCGGACCTCCACAGTGTGACTCTTATTAGCAGCACATAAAACAGCGAGATGAATGACTCAGCTGAGAAAGATGTGTGATTATTTCAGCGGCCCGCAGGGGGCTCTGCTGGAAGTGCGGGGCGTGTATGGGGGCGGCGTGCGAAGGGATTTGTAGAAGGACACAAGTTGGGGAGCAATTGGAACAACATGCAGGGAGCATGCAGGTCTGCAGTCGTGAAGGGTCCCGGTAGGACAGGCTACAGGAGTTCAACAGATACCTTCCAGCACATGCGGTTCCCAGGCTGACGTCCCACCAGGCTGGGCCTCACTTTTTCATCATATTACTTTTGGCTGAGTCCACACTCATTTCCATCAGGATAATGAGTGTTTAAAGAGTGGGGCGCAGGCTGGTTTGTTTCTAAGCACTACTGGCGCCCTTGTTGGCAGACTGCAGAGGTCGTCGACAAGGTCTAGAAAACAATACAGGGACAGAATCCTGTCATGCCATTGACTGCGCTGAAGGACATTTAATTCAAAGTTAGATAGGAAACCGTGAGACTTTGTGTGTGGGGGATCTTTTTGGAGTTACGGTGTTTGCAAAACCATCACAAAACAGTTTATTTATATGAATACCAGAAATCACTATATTGCTCAAAGTCCACCTTTACATGGGTGATCAGTTCCAGCTGTAGCAGTCTGCAGCCTCCTGAGAAGCATCCAGGAAAGGGCAACGTGTGGTGAATGGGAGCCAAATGTCAGCAAAGCACCAATCACCATCATGCTTCATTCAGCGTCAACAGAAAGCACCAGTCACCATCATGTTTCATTCATCATTAACAGAAAGCACCAATCACCATCCTGCTTCATTTGGCGGCATCAGGAAAGCGCCAATCACCATCATGCTTCATTCGGCATCAACACGAATCCACCAATTACCATCATGCTTCAATCAGCGCCTTCAAGAAAACTCACTATCACACTTATTCAGAACACTATTCAGCATCTTCAGTAAAGCAACAATCACAATCATCAGTAAAAAGAAAATCATCATTCTTCTCAACCAGTCGCTGGTCTTTATATGCCCTTTGTTTCTAAAAGAGTGCTTTGTTCCATACACATTCCAGCTGTGTATGTAAGCAATTTAGGCATGCACTGAATTCTTTGGATCTGCACCGATGTGATGCCTGCACAACGCTCAAATGCACAAAACTACGTCATCCATCAGGGAACCATGACAGTAAATATACACCAGAGCTTCACTGCCAGTCAAGCAGAAATAAAACATGTAAGAGCATCATAATAATCTGTGCATCTGCTCCATCATGGGATGAATATTCTGGAAGGTTGCATTTCGTTACAGATTCATCTGGTTCCCCAAGTTTGTAAACAGGCCCATAAAGACCTGATTATGTCAAATCAGCCACAAATAGACATCAATCTTCGACATCTATGGTCGTCTACATCCCTCTAATAGCCACACAGTTAACTCACCACACAATTCGCACAGCATGATTAAGAGAAAGAAATCGGTTCACAAACTTTCAGAAGATTGATTGTGGGCAGCTTCAGGTCCGGCATCCTAGCCAAGGGTGGATGTTCATTTTTTCATACTTTGGCTTCTAAGTCAATTGTTCAAGAACTAGAGCTTTTGCTGGAATAATCTGGCCTGCATGCTGGTGGTTTTGTTCTTCTTCTTATGTCACATCTGCTATTTGTTCCACTGGCTGTGCTCATTTATGGAGAAGATGGGGATTTGACTTTGATGCTGTTCTGTTTAGCAGCTTTTAATGGAATCCCACTTATGACAGCAGATGGGTCTGGATCCTGTCCAAAAAAAGACGATTTCCCAGAGACTCCGTGCATCAGACTTGTGACGAAGATGCTCTTCTTATCCTCTCGTGTCTCTAAGAGGCTCTTCGTTCATACAAACGTGGGCCGGATGTTAACATCCATGTTATCAGCTGCCATCTTTCCAACATCCGTTTCACAGGTGCTTTATCAGATTTACACATAAATTGGGCTCAGTGCCGCACAAAGGCACCCTTGTGCGAGTGTATGATGCCCATTTGATGCCCATTGTTCCTCCCTCGAGCCTTAACGGGGGGCTGTTTGCGTGGGACGGACAAAGTTGGTTTGAGGAATTAAGGTGAAATATCACTGTAGACGAGTGGGTCCATCGAAGGTCACTGCACCTCCCGCTCTGATAAGGTCAAACGTCTAAGGAGACGGGGCTCCAACCTCCCTTCGCTGCGATTTATAGTCACTTATGATATCTGTGCCATCCTGAGCCAGGCATTGCTTTGCAGTCCCAAAGTTCAGCCTCCGTTCTTTGTGGAGATGTTCTAATGAAACATGGCAGGAATGGCACCCGCTGCTGTGTCAAACGACCTCTGTGCCCGGCTTTCTAATCTGGAAGGATTTTCCCTTCTCCCTGCTCCTTGATTGTGCTTCTGATCTGCGCTGCTTCAAATTGAAACAAACCCCAACCGCTGGGAAGAGAATTTCCTTGTTTTCGCTGTCATGTGTTCAGCCAGTTCGACCAACACCCACCCCCCATCAGAAGTGAGGTCAATATCTGTTTGAGCAGCATCTGTAGAGGGGGTATAGAACGCCGCTGGTGTAGCCAAGAGCGTTTTCACCGAGTCTTATCTCCTTTGTCAGGTTGTCATGAGCAGAACCAGCCCGTCTCTCTCTGTTGAAACAAATGGAAGAATTCACTGGAATGTACTGCCAGCCTCTCGCTGGCTTTTGTCAGAAGGCAGATGCGGGACGGCGCCTCCTGATGATGGTCTGAGCAACAGACTCGGCGAAGTAATTAAGGGCTAAAACCTTAGGGGTAAATGGGCCGTGAACGGTGAACGTGCATAGAAGACACCTGTATGTTTGCAGACAGGCCCGACATGAGGCACCCTGTGAGAAGCACAGGGACTCAGTACGGCCAGCAGCCGATTGTGAAAGAGAGTAAAGCTCCACCTCCTGCCTCCAGCCCTGCCCCTCGTCTGCCCCTGACCTCATCTCCAAACCTCCCGTCTCTGCTGGAGGACACTCAGTGGCCTTGGCCTTGGCTGGATACAGAAGACCTTCTACTGCACAACATCATATAAATCAGAATTTTGTAACCTACAGCGAATTCTTTGTTCCTGAGCTGGATGTCTATTGGGAAAGTTCACCAGACTTGCATGGAGTTCATTTTTGCAGTGTATTCTGGGTAGAAATGGAGGTGGGGAGCCGCAGACAGCTCCACACCCGACAGCAAATGTTTTCCTTCTGTGTCTAAGGACACGCATAACGTAGAGCATGATTTTCACCATGGGGTGTATAAATCTTGTGGGCATGCGCTCCCTGGCCATAGCTGGCATGGCGGCATCCCAAGCTCATTACTCCTGAAGAGCCACTTTCATCACATGGTGCTAATTACAGACAGACTGCCCCATGCTGCTTACCCACACTTCTCTGAGATGCTGCCGGGCGGCATGTGCCCCCCCCCCCCCGCCCCCTTTCAGCGTCCAATGTGGGCTGTCGTGTCATATCAAAACTTCCTCTGGCTGCCATCCAGTGCCAGGTCCACGACAAAATTGCCCCAGGATGCCCAATATTAATCTCGGGGTGCTGTGTACCGCTAAGGCACCCTCGCAAACCTGGGTCCGCTGCCATTAGTGCCCGCATCACCATCCCTCAGCTTAATCCAGGTAAGCCACCTGTATGTTGTGCTCTTGTGGTGCTGGGCCTGTCTGCAGGGGCGTCGTAAAAGGGGGGAGGGGGGGGGCTGGTTACAACAATTCCAAGGACCCCTAAGCGTCAGGAGCCCTAAAGGATTTGGATCATAATTTTGATTGGTCTGGGTTGGGGGCCCAATATGACATGCTTTTATGGGGCCCATCATCTTTAGTGGCGCCCCTGCCTGCAGTGTTTGGACCTCACGCATCGTTGTACATGCTTCATGTAGTGGGGGCCCCATGGGGTATGCCAGACCCCTGCACTCCTCTGTGAGAGTGTGCGTGTGTGTGTGTGCATGCGCGTGTGTGTGTGCGTGTGTCTGTGTGTGTTGTGCCTGATTGAGAACAGCTTGTTCTTTATGGTCTGTGTGGTTCTTACGTAAAGAGTAAGTGAGGGTGCCATGGACTTATTAAAAAAACAACAAATAAAGAAAAAAAAACACGTTAGTCATATTACTGCAGGTAGAGTGAACCTGGCCAGACATCAGATGAAGGAACTGTTATTACAGTGGAGAACAAACCAGATCAGCAAAACAACGGCAGCAATTTGGAGGTTCACCAAAGTCACATTCCGTGAAAATAGAGCTTACCATCAATCATGTCAGATACGTGTTTGAAGGGATTTGAAAACTCATCTATGAAATGTTTAGTGACTCATTTGTTTGTTCTACAAGAGACACAGTTGCATCATGTTTGATGTTTTGTCCAGCATACATTTACCCAGTTGTTGCGCACGCATAATTTTCAATAGACTCCTGCTTGAAGGTGACGATGAAGCGCAATATGGCCTGACAGCGACACGCTCCCTGAGATCCAGGTTGGCCCGGTGCACAGGGCAAGCGGGCGGGGCTCTACGTCATCCAGAGTGGCAGAGATCCTCGCACACAGTTATATCAGAGCAAGTAGACTGAACTAATGGCTTCAAGGTGTCGCCTGGGTCTCGCCGTTCGAGTGGATGACAGCGATACATGAGCGTTTATATAAAGCGAGTCCCCCCAGACTGCATCCCTCCAGCTTTAACATCGCTTTGCTTTGACGAACGAGGACAGCACCTGTACTCTGCTCCGCTGTCCAATCACGCTCATACTTCACTTTGGCCACCAGGTGGCACTGCTGAGTAGTAGGTCAGTGCCACCCCCACCCCATTCCTCTGCAAATTACTGCAGGAAATGCCTGATCCGACACCCTAATCCAGCCCGGCAGACCGCCTGGGGGTTATATGTGTCCTAATGCTTTTCTTATGTGCTCACTGCTGGGCTCTCCATTCACAATCCTCATTACTGAATCCGCAGTCCAGATTACTAAAGATATTTCAGCATTTTGATGTTGCGTAACAGCAAAATGCTGCAAAGCACACCTTTTGCTCTTATGTCATCTATAGCAGACACAGGTATGGAAAACCTCTACGACGAACATGGTCCAGTGAAATCCCCCAGAGATATATTAATATTCCCCTTGTTGGGGGGGACGTTCTTGTTTTAGGCACAGATGGAGATCGTCTACAAAGGTTACACTGACCAGGATCCGCTGGGGCACAGACCTGCATGCAGTTAAAAATGTAAATCATACATGCACACAGTTTGCCCCTTACGTTTTGAAGAAGTCGTGCTTATTTGTGAAACGTCCGTATGTCATTGACGTAGGTTTCAAAGTCAAAAATGATGATTCCGACAAAAGCAACTGGCACAGTTAGCATGATTAGACATGTCGTTCACTTCCCGGGGGGGGTAATTCCCAGTGAGGTGAGAGTCTGACTTTAGCCAGGAGACGTCTTCCCTCATATTATCATGGTTATATGGTTACATTTTGCTGCACCTGGACTCAGTACCCAGCCAAAATGCAAAGTGTAGAGTAGCATGATGCACACTGGTACATCATGGTCCCGTTCAGTCTCTAGTGAGTCGAATAATAACATTCAAGTTCATGCACAACCCAAAGGACCAAGGATGGGCATATATGTGACCACATGTCATAAACAAAGCTCATACGTGCCCACTTGTGATCTGCATTGGCTGGGGAGTGTCTTGCAATGTGTCTGGAAAACGCAGTTGACCTTATTCGGGCAGCTCCTACATCATAGGCCTCATCCTCCAATTCAAACATCATAGGCTTAATCCCCTAGCTCCTACATGACAGGCCTGATCCTCCAGCTCCCGCATGACAGACCTGATCCCCCAGCTCCCACATGACAGGCCTAATTCCCCAGCTCATACATCACAGGCTTGATCCCCCAGCTCAAACATCATAGGCCTGATCCCTCAGCTCCTGCATGACAGGTCTGATTCCATAGCTCCCGCATGACAGGCCTGATCCCCCAGCTCCCACATGACAGGCCTTAACCCCCAACTCCCACATGACAGGCCTGATCCCCTAGCTCCTACATGACAGGCCTGATTCTCCAGCTCGTACATCACAGGTGTGATCCCCCAGCTCAAACACCACAGGTTTGATCCCCCAGCTCCCGCATGACAGGTCGGATCCCTCAGCTCCCACATGACAGGCTAGATCACCCAGCTCCTGCATGACAGGCTAGATCACCCAGCTCCTGCATGACAGGCCTGATCCCCCAGCTCCCACATACCAGACCTGATTCCCCAGCTCCCGCATGACAGGCTGGATCCCCCAGCTCCCGCATGACAGGCCGGATCCCCCAGCTCCTGCATGACAGGCTGGAACCCCCAACTCCCGCATGACAGGCCTGATCCCCCAGCTCCCACATACCAGACCTGATCCCCCAACTCCCACATGACAGGCCTGATTCCCTAGCTCGTACATGACAGTCCTGACTCTCCAGCTCGTACATCACAGGCCTCATCCCCCAATTCAAACATCATAGGCCTAATCCCCCAGCTCCCGCATGACAGGCCTGATCCCCCACCTCCCACATACCCGACCTGATCCCCCAACTCCCACATGACATGCCTGATGCTCTAGCTCCTACATGACAGGCCTGATCGCCCAGCTCGTACATCACAGGCCTGATCCCCCAGCTCCCGCATGACAGGCTGGATCCCCCAGCTCCCGCATGACAGGCTGGATCCCCCAGTTCCCGCAGGACAGGCCTGAACCCCCAAATCCCACATCACAGGCCTGATCCCTCAGCTCCCGCATGACAGGCTGGATCCCCCAGCTCCTGCATGACAGGCTAGATCCCACAGCTCCCGCATAACAGGCCTGATTTCCCAGCTCCCACATACCAGACCTGATCCCCCAACTCCCACATGACAGGCCTAAACCCCCAACTCCCACATGACAGGCCTGATCCCCTAGTTCCTACAGTACATGATAGGCCTGATTCCCCAGCTCAAACATCACAGGCCTGATCCACCAGTTCAAACATCATAGACCTGATCCCCCAGCTCCCACATGACAGGCCTGATCTCCCAGCTCCCACATGACAGGCCTGATCCCCCAGCTCCCACATACCAGACTTGATCCCCCAACTCCCACATGACAGGCCTGAAGCCCCAACTCCCACATGACAGGCCTGATCTCCCAGCTCCTTCATCACTTTGACGAGTTTTCTGTACCAATGAGCAGTCGCTCTTCAGTGTCAGTGACAAATGTTGACCTGGCAGGAGGCCATAGGCATGAGGGACTGATGTGCACTACAGGCCAGAGGTGTCATGTTGGATTTTTTAAAAAATTAACAGTACACTGCTTTGTCAAACTTTTCTTACAAAAAATTAGCAGAAAAACATAAAGCAAATGTAACTGATATTTTTTCAATATTTTACAGCTAGTTGCAAAACATTGTTATGCCACAAAGGCTAAAACTATTGGTTTTGAAGAAATCATGAGGTCTAGCTGTCTTTAGTTTAGGAATTATATTTATTAATGTGGGACCTTGATTTGCTTTTGGCTTCTCTTGATGGTGTCTTAATAAACGTTAACCACTTGTCTGCCTTGCCCAGATCATGTTGAAAGAGGTTTCCTTCTCCTCATTTCAATCTTCTGTTATACTGTGTCACAACTGATAAGTGAGAATGTTTGGTAAATGTTTTTTTGTGCTTGTGATGCCTAGAAAGGCACAGCTAACAACTGTACGGAGAACAGTTAAATGTTTCTAAGCACGGAGTGACCAACTGTTTACAGAGAAGAAGGTTAACAAACAACAACAGCGACATGAAAATGACATGAAAGGCTCAAGATTAACATTCATTGACGTGCAGATGAGTGCTCAAGATTCGAGGGCTGTGATTAATGTGAACAGAAGGTACCCAGTATCTCTTAATACAGTCAAGCAAAGACCGAGAGCAGCTGGACTGCATGGTCGAGTTGCTGCCATACAACCTTTTCTTTGCGGTGTTAAGAAGAGGCTACTACAGGCCAAGCAATACAAACACTGGAGTGTTCAGGACTGGGAGCGGAACTTGCGGACAGACAAAAGTAAATTTCAGGTATCTGAGGGTAACCAAAAGGTTTATGTCAGGCGGTGGTGAAGCAGGGGAGCACGAGCACAGACTGTGCTGTTCCTACAGTGAAACATGGAGGTGAATCGGTGACGGTATGGGGGTGCTTTGGGGGAGGAAGGTCTGGAGACGTAGTCCCAATTAAAGGGATTATGAAAAGGAAAATTATCACTCAGTTCTTCAGTGTCACACAATTCCTTTTGGTTTACGTACAAAATTTCATTCTTCAACAGGATAATGATCCCAAGCCTTCTTCAAAATTGTGCCAAATTATATCCAGTCCAAAGGAAAGCAAAATGTTCTGAGAATTTTGTTTTTGCCTCCCCAATCTCCAGATCATTCTCCCATGGAGCTGACATGGCACAAGTCCGGAATGAGCATCCAGCGAATGAGGCAGAACTGTTTGCATGCTTGAAAACGCGCTGGGAGGGTTTGGACACAAGCTATTTCCGAAAATTGCTGGAAAGGATGAAGCGAATCTGTGCTGCTGTGATAAAGGCAAGGCGTGGTTATGTGGTTATTTTGATGAAACTTATACTTAGCCACTAGCATTCATTAAATCACATTGACAATGTATATTGTTACATTACACTTCAAAACCAGTTAGTTACATTTGTATTAAGTATTTCTAATATTTTCTTGTTACAAATGTTAGAAAAAGCAGGGTACCATTTATTTGTTACTGTGGCCTGTAGTGTATCCCACATGAGGTCTGCCATTGTGGTCAGTCTGTGAGTATAATCCCCCCCCCCCAAGTGACGTGGAACAGCAGCTCCAGTTTGTGATCGTTCTCTCTCTCTCTCGCTCAGTTGGGCATTTTTTTGCTTCCAGGGGGCAAATTACTTTTCTGCGGCATTCCTGGACACATACTGCAGATTTAATAACCATACAACAATCACGCAATAAATACAATGGCACAAAAGATATGGAGAAAAAATTCCAACATTTTTTTAATCAACAGGATCAAAATGGGCACCAGTACCTTCCATTCACATGTTAATAGCAGGTTCCCAAAACCCCTGAACGTCTCCGTTCACACCAGCTGTACGCTGCGGTCGGAGGTGACGGAAAGTCGACGGGCTGCGGCCAAACACAGGCAGGATTAGCCGTCGCCAGGTCACTTGCGTCTGGGGTGGGGGGACCGAGATTTGGCCCCCGCCAGTCCTTCTGTGCCGCTTTGCGATGGATTAAACTCTGCCGGAGCGAAGGCCGCCATTAGCGAGCATCGCGGCTAGACGATGGGGTCTTCGGTGCTCTGGGTTCTGCTGGAGTGTATCTGCAGGGTTCTCGGCGTTTCCACGGCGGCAGGTAACCTTCCTAACTGCAGGGTATCAGATCAGAGGCTTTTCCTTAAGGTTACCGGCACTTTAAACTAGAGTGATCATATTTTGCTGCGCAGAAAAGAGGTGACCAGGAGCAGGGTGTCAAAAGAGGCGTCAAAGTAACGCAAGTGTGCTTGAGAAAGGATTCTGACTGTAGAAAGCAAATTTGTACACAAAACTAAGAGAAAAGCTAAATATTTCATGCATTATAGATCCCAAAAAAGAGGACAAGTCTGTGAAAAAGAGCACGTATGCTCACCCTGTTTAAATGCATCTGCCTCCGTAGTTACGCGAAAACCAAGCTGGACATGTATATGCATGGGAAATTACTGCCTAATTTTTGTTATCTTCAATAGGAAGTGAGTGCACAAATTTGAAATTTTATAGTTCAGTGGAATCCAAATCATTTTCAGTGTAATCTGAATATGTGGAGTAGAGGTCAGGACAAGGTCACGGGGAGGACATTAAGTATTTGTATTTTCCTGGTGTCTTTATTGTGCTCGCTGCTCCGATAGAAGCCCAGTCTCCATGGTGATACCATAAGTCATAATATTACAGAGAGCACTGACGCTTTGGGGGGGGAGGTCTGGCAGAGGGTGCTCTGCCTCCCCCTTGTCACTGGCCCGGTCCCCAGAGCACAGCACACCCTCCTCGCCACGCATCACCCTGCAGACAGACAGACGATGTTTGAGTCGGAATGATTTAAGGCGGCCATGAGGCTGTGCGTATCTAATATGTAATCATGTGACACGCTGTACACTGAATGCCTTTGACTACCTTAACATATTGAGTTTCACGTAGATCAGAGGCGTATGCGGGACGGGGAGGCTAATAAGAAGCTGTAGCGAGGGTCAGACCAGAAGTGCTGCAAGCTTGCAGAGTGCATGATGAAATCAGCCTTGGGAAACTCGGAAAGGGCAGAGTGCAGTGTGCAGGGCTCCTGGCCCTCTGCCGTTTCCGTGGAAGTTCTTAAAACCTCACTAAGTACGCACATTGCGTAACCGCATTTTTTTTTCTGAGTGTGAGTCTTACAAATAAACCGATAAACACGTACCACATGTTAACCCAGTGGCAGGCTTGTTATTCTCACAGCCTGGCAGTCAGTGACAGCCTGGTTTGATGCTTCGGCAAGGTTCCGGCGAATAAAATGCTTCAAAACGCTCCAAACAAGCGACCTGCTCTGTGAAGCATGAAAGTGCGTAAAGTGTGTTTCAGTTGTCAGCGTCCTTTGTGCCTGACATTAAATTACTTTTGTAGGCATTGAGAAATATGAAAGTTATATAGTAAAGAAAGCAAATACATGAAAAAAATGTTCATTAGTTATGGAGGAGCTTAAATACAACTTTCTCGCAAATACATCCTGGTGTATAAAAAGTCTTACATCAACATAGGAGAGAGTTTGATATTGAGGGATACAAATGACTAATGCAGATTCTTAGGTCTATTATTTCATTGGGGGTGGGGGCTTGGTACACATCTCCCCCGGGACCTCTGCCCTTCCTTTTAGCCCATCATTACTGGGCACTGAAAAGCAGCGCTCACACAGGTGAGTGAACACGCTGACCCCTAGAGGCTGACATTGTGACTGCGTTTGCCGGTCAGCATTCCACATCCATCAGGCTGTTGTACTGTCACATATAAAATTGCAAATTAAGCTGGCAGGAGTAAAAGGCAGTGAAACGTGTTGTTGCTGACACATCTTGCTGCCTCGTTCATTTCCAGTGTTGTGTGCGGTGGGGATCGAGACCTTGAACCAAGGAAAATTCCAGAACCTGGCTGTGTACCTCCTGTAAGTACCCCAGAACTGCCGTCTCAATAGCAAACAGCACCGCCAATTTTCTGCCCCTCTTCCTCATACTTGACGTCCACTTTAACTACATAATCTATGGGTTTCTCACTTAGCAAACAGAAGCGAAGCTTTAAAGAGCTTTAGGTGTGGAAATGGGGGTCCCTTCATGGCCTTGAGCAGGACCATTATCGCTGGCCTTCAAAAACGTGCCTGTCAGCTTCCTGTCTTCCCCGGCGCGCGACGCACTCTCCCTGCCTGCAGGCAAGCTCAGGATATGAAGCTGAATGAGATCCTCTGTGTTAGAAAAAATAATAAGGGGTTTACAGGGCGATTATGCTGTTTAAAAGGACAGGTAGGTGCCTTGTGTTGTGTGAGGGGATCGTTATAAGGTTATAAAAACTTTTGGTGTGAGCCTTTTGGCTGTGGGGTGTTTCGGAGAGAATGTGGTACAGGGGGAGTACTGATAACAGCCTGGAGCTCACAGGACAGCAGTCAACCATGTCCCTCCACCCCCCTACCGTCCCCCGCGCCCTGACCCCCAGCCTGTAAACATTGTATAAGTGCCAAAACCCCTACTATCGCTCAGTTTAAATAAATAAACTTTAAGTGCTTTCATTAAGGTGCGCACTGCTTACATATCTAACATGATCAATAACTCACTTAAGTAATGCAGGCTTTTCTTTACCCAATGAGACCGCAAATTAACACTGAGATGCAAAAGCAGGTCACATCAGCAGGCCCTTCTCCGCGTCACTCAGATCAGCCCTGCCTTGTCCCCGCAGAGTATCGTCCGGGGGCGTGTCCGTATTGGAGGTGTCCTACTTCGTCGACAGTCTCCTGGTGACATGCCTGCCGTGAGTATGGAGCGCAGCGGTTGCTGTGGAGCGAACCTGGACTGGTGCAGCATAGGGTTGTTTTAATACCCACGTTTATGCTGTTTGACGTTTTTATTGATGTTATTTTTTGAGTTTTTATTGTGTTATCGGCTTAAATGTTATTGTTCGACGAAGTTCAAGGTTTTCTCCTGCAGAGGGCGCCAAATCACAACATTTTCGTTCGCTCGCACGTGGAGTGGTGAACGCTCATCTTCCGCTGTGCTGTCCCTCCAGCTGCCCTCCGAAGTGGACTGTCTTTGTTTTGTGGAAGAAGCTGTCAAATCTTGGAGGCTTCCAGAAGTTTCTCTATTACACCATAATGGCAGTGGTGTGTTTTTTGCACCCAGTGCTTGCGTGGCATGCAGTCATCCCAGGTACGATCCCTCGACTCCATGGAGCCAAAGTGTTTTTAAAAGCAGAGCTTCCATGGAAGGGAACATGCCATCTAGGTGAAATGTCCCAGCAGCCTTTGCATGTGTCATTCCAGGGACCATGTTGCTGGTTACCGGCGTGGCCTATTTCATCCTGAGCAAAAACAAAACGTCAGCAAATGCAGGCAGCGACCCCGACACCTGTGCCCCAGACACCAGGGCTATGGGGCCTTCCTACTCCATACTGCATCTGGCAGGAGGCAGAAGGCCCATGGTATTGCCGTATTGGGAGCGGGGGGCCAAAGACAGCTCACAGGCCGAGGCGGGAGTCACCGGAAGGGCATTGGGACAGGGATCCGGTGGGAAACGTGACCAGCGCTTCAGAGAGAGCATGAGCGATGACACACAGGAGGATATAGAGATGCAGGAATATGAGGAGACCTCGGACAAGGCCCCCATGGTCAGAATGTGACAGGGAGCCGGTCAGTGCTGCAAGCCCGAAACACTCAGCCTGGGGGAGGCATCTCCGAGCCGTTACACGCGAGAGGCCTTCTGTGGCCTTCTGTGGAATGAAAGTTCCTGTAAGATGACCCCTCCAGGGCAAACGCTGAGTAACAG
>JAODKE010000068.1:12323439-12335955 GCA_026779605.1 Mormyrus hasselquistii
ATGGTATTTCTCCATTGTTCGCTATGACAGATCATCCAACACAGTCTGTGCTATGATTTCTGTTAGTAGTTCTGTTTTTAGCTCTGGTGCTGCTAACTTTGAATATCGACTGAAGTCTAAACATCGGCCGGTAATATCGACGTCGCGACGATGCTGCGCCTCCGCAGTTTGCCGTGATTGCTGACGGTCACAAAGAAATCGGCACATTTACCAAGGTTTCGATCAGTTTAATGAATAAGCTTGGTGATAAGTTAACATTCATACAGTAAGAGCACAGACATGGTTTGGTTGCAGTGCACGCAGCGGCTTTCCTGCTTCAAATCATTTGCCGCGGTAACAACAAACCACACAGCAGAACTTTATTTTAAGGTGCAGCAGCAAACATGTGAGCTGGCTGCTCATTACTGAGGAAAAGGCAGATCCCGGTCTGGATGCTGCTCGGATGGAAGGAGAACATCCTTGTTATGTATAATGTCTTTGGTCCTGAAAGTAGAGACAGGCACTGTGACACTGACCCCACAAAACTGGCCTCATTTTCCACCTCAGTGGACAGTAGTCTGCTTAGTCACATGAGCCTCAAGGACCATGACTGCAAGGCCCTTTTGTTTTGTTCCTCTGCTCCTCTTGGATGTCCGCCTCTATTTCTGCGCCTGCTTCCGTTTGTGTTTCTGTCCCCGTCTGCGTTTCTGCGGCTGCAGGCATCGCTTCTTTTCCTTGTTGCTTTTAGCCCTGCGTGAGAGAAGGGGAGACGGGGGAAATCAGTGCCGTGGATGCAGTTAGCTTGGTGTTAGGGTCCGGCTGCTGCCAGTTCAAAGTGGCACATGCAAGGTATACTGTCAGACTCCGAAAACGTTCACGGTGCATGAGTAGGGAACGAATATTTAATTACACTGTTGATTAGGGTTAAGAGGTCTGATGGCCTGGGGGCGGAAGCCCCTTCTGAGCCTCTCAGTTCTCACTGGGAGACTGCAGAAGCACTTTCCAGACCTCAGCCCAGTAAAGAGGAAGCCGTTTGGGTGAGTCGTGTCCCTGCTGATTTCGGCCGTTCTGCTCCTGCAGTGTCTGAGGTAAATGTCCTGCAGGGAGGGCAGGTCAGCGCCTTGCAAACTGTGAGGCTCGCAGAAGCTCTTAGTTGATAATTATTGTGTCATCTAACAGTTGGACCTCATTAACAAGTAGGCAGCCATCTTGGCATATAAATGCAATAAAGCAGAGCGTCTGAAACTTGTCGGGTGAACCGCAGAGCTGGTTGAAATAGTTTCTCAAACTGGTCCTTGCACTGCGACAGTGCAGTAGGAGTCTGGCAGAGAGCAAAAACGTGGACCATCTGGAGGTCTCCACGCACCAATTCGAGACACTGGGTTAAACAAGTGTTTAGTAGGAAGTTTAGTTGGTTAGATGTGATGAGGATGTTTGCCCGTCATACCATTTCAAGCACTGTTGCAGTCGTTTCGCCTGCTTCCCGGAAGGATTTAAGCACACCTCACTGGGCAGACCATCTCCTGCTTGAGTTTTCAGTGTAACTCTGAGAAGGGAGGCAAGATCCTTCAGTACATCTCGAAAGTAGACTATAATAATCTTTGACAGCATAATATTGAGGCTGTGCCCACAGGATATTATGTGATACCTACATGATTTCAGTGTTTTCACAGTGAGGACCTTTTTCAATGACCTTAATATCAATTAACGGTTTCTTGACGACTTCAGTCACCTCCAGGCAAGTACATCTTAATGGAACAAAGACGGCTTCCAACTGTCCTGTGTTTGGAGAAAAAGAACATTAGCCTGATTGAATGCAAGTTGAAATTACCGTATTCCGCATTATCACTTAATGTCGGTATCTCTTCCAACTGGTTTAAACCTTCTCTTATGTAGTTTAAAAGTCATACATATATTTAACATTATTAAGACGTGCGGAACGGCTGCATAGTCATTAGATTACTTTTCCTTGTCATTGTACAGAGTCACGTAAGACACGTGGAAATTGATGAAAATGACAGCTGCGGGTCTTTCGGTAAAATGCAATCGTGTTTCGTTACCTGACATGAGCACAGCGCCGAGCAGCAGGCACAGGAACAGTCCGGGTGCTGCGTTCATGGTGAATTGTTCTGCTCACTGCGACTCGGAGCCGCATTTTAAGCGCTCCGGCTGGAATTCCCCAAAACTTTCCGTGAACGCCCCCGCTGGAGAATCCATACAAGAAAAGTCCAGGAATCTCATGCCAAAAGAGATTCGTATTGCAATACCGACGTCATTTCTATTTGAACGAATGTTCAAGTTCAATAGGAAATGACACGCGAACTAAGCAATGCAAAACTGGGTGTAATTACATTAAAACACTTTCTACGTTTTAAGTTAATCATTCGTGAATGGGTATTTCCAGTGGAACCGGTTAATCGATGTCCTTTGCCTGTCGATTTCACAAGCGTACATTTTGAATGGGTTAAACATTCGTGACCTATAACAGCGGGCTCCGTGCGAATTTGACAGGAGCAATGCGAATACTTGTTTTAGCAGCTGGACTTTTCAACCTTTCCTGTCCTACAACAGCGTGGTAAAGTGTATTAGCCTTTAATCGTAACTAGTGTTTCTAACGTTTCATTAGTTTCGAAGCTTTATTTCCATTAGTGGATTTAATTTATGGCTAAGATGACACATTTGAAATCTTTCATCATATGGGTTGTTAGTGAAGCAGGGATTTCAACCTGCTGTATGCCAGATCCTTTAATCCTGATTCTTTTATCATTTATTGGATCCCTGCCGTTTGCTGCAGGGCAGCAAGGTGGTTCATGGTATCCCACTTCCAATGTTCTTCTGCCTTTGCTGTGCGTGTGTGTGTGTCTGTGCCTGTTCTTCGTGTCCTGTAGGTGTTATGTCACAGTCTGAAGATAGGCGGCTGGGCTAATTGGCATTTCTAAATTGCCTGTAGCGTGTGATCCGGAGTGTATGTGTGTGCACTGCAGTGGACTGGCAGGCTATTCCAGGCTTGTGCCTTAAGTTGCCTGATCCTAACCGGGATATGCATTTAGAAGACATGCCTTCTGTTTTGTGGCCTTAACTAAGTAACTTTCATTTCACTGTTTGTAACCTTGGATTACAAAACCTAACTTTCTAACCACCTCAAGGAAGTGAAACTTTTTCTTGGTAGCTGAATCCATCACCAAACTTTTGTTTTCCTTCAACAGCTTATTTTTTACTTAGATTTTTGTCGCTCTCTCCTAGAGTCGTGCACCACCTCTGTTTCTATGTTTTTCAGGTGCTTTCTGCATTCAGTTTCACTGCCTGCTCACTGCCGTTCACTGCGTTACCCCCTGACAGTCTTAGACACCTCCACTGGATGTAACTGCTTCATGGGAGCCACTGACTGAGCTGTACTTCTCCACACATGTGATACGTTGCAGCAAGTGGACAAGATGGAGGACTGCCACGCAAGTTTGGTAAAGATCAGCGAAGACAAGGTCCTTACCAAGTGAGTTTGCCTGGACTTCCCGTGGGTGTCTCTCTGCTCCCCCGTCCCCTGACCTGCTCCTGTCCTATTTTTTTTTTTTTTTTTTTTTTTTTTTAGAACTGAGATGATGTCCCTGCTGAAAACCTATAACTGTTACCATGAAGGGAAGAGTTTTCAGCTGCGGAGTCGAGAGGTACATATTGCTTCCTGTTAAGGGTAAACGATCTTGAATTGTGGGGCATTTAAAAAATGCTCATTTAAGGATTCATTATCGGAAGTTCAGTCTATTTGTTGACAGTTGTGCGGAAGGTATGTCAGTTTGGCAAAAAGGATAGACACAGATATGAATCTAGCACCTTTGCCTCTTTGAGATTATTTAATATCTAGCTCAGGCTGCTTTTTTTCTGGGCTTCATATCTCAAATTGAGTTCTAATCTTGTCCTACTGCTGAATGACAATCAGTGATGAGACTTTAAGGCCACGCTTCAGTGAAAACTCCCTCTGGATTTATTTTCCCATGTTCATTCAAAAAGTATTTCCATGCATCTTGGCAAAGGAATCATAACTGGCTGTATATGAGCAATCGTGAGGTTGGCAATCAACAAATTGTGAAAGGATCGGGAACTCGGCCAAAGGGCAGGTTTGGGTGGGAGAAATGCAACAGGCATTCCTGTGTGTGGCTGCCATTCCTGGGATGCGAGGCATTCTTCCCAACAGGCGCAATGTGTTGCACGTGCCCAGATGTGACCGGAAATAAGAGATGCTTCAGGGAAAGGCTGGTCTGGGATTAAAAATGATTCCGCATTCCTTCAGTATGCCTTCGTCCAGTATTGCCAGGTTGCCTGTGCACAGATGCCCCGTGAAATTGGTGAAATCAGCCACTGTAACATTTACTGAGTCACGGCTGGCTTTTAATTTAAGAATTCCTAAGTGTTTTGTCACCTGACAGGTATATTTCAATAATTTTCACAAGATGCGGGGGTGTCGCTGTGTGCTACCTTGAGGGTGTGGGGGGGGGGAACTCAGTTTGATCATCATCTGCATGCCAATCATTGTCACGGTCCAACATGAAATTTACTACGATTCCCATGTCAATCACATGTCACGCACACTTTAGACTTCATGACATGTAAGATAAGATAATCCTTGCATCGTCACAGCAGAAAGTGAACAGTACAAGAATAAATATAATATACACAGCATATCAAACCTAAATGTACTACAGTTTGCTGTTTTCTTTTCCTGAAACTGCTTAGCTGCCACCTTCTACTTGCCGTTAATGTTTTCTGCCTCTTTATAAGTAGTCTTTATTGGAATCTGATACGGTAGCTCCATAGTGCATTAGCTGGTGGGTGTAGTTACTCTCCAAAACCTCTAGGTGGAAGCACTTGAGCCTGTTTGTTGATCTTTGATTGTGAACCACTCTTGGCTCATTTTGACTCGTTTTCAGGTGAAGAGCATGCCATTAATCCAGCTTCCGAAGCAGCCATGTCTGCTGAGTGCAGACAGGCCAAAATTGTCCAAGTCCATGGCGAGAGTGAACACATTTCTTGTTTTACGTTTTTACAAGATTGCTCAGTGATCAGATATCAGATATGTTGTAATCAGACTTTATTTAGGCAGTTATGTACACGCATACGATTGTTTGGCACTGATCCTAAACCACATGGTACATTGTCTGGCTACAAGACACACAGTTGTGGTTAAATCGGTTAAGAAATCTGGTCGGACTGGTTCTAGACTAATGCCTTTGAATGGTATATAAATTCATCTGGCATTATGTTGGGGGGGGGCTTCCTGTGTGTTCCAGGCCCTGTGCCATGTTGATTTAAGGAGAGTGTCTAAGTAGGGCATATCTGTGAAAGAAGCTGATAAGATCCCTGGTTCTGGGCTGATGCACCTGTAACGCTGAGAGCTGTTTGAAACGGGGCGTGTTGCTCAAAAGCTTAATGTCATTTCCAACTCTTCTTCTAGCAGTGTGCAGAAATTCCATGTGCATGTGTGTCTCTATAATAGCTGTGACATTTGAAACTTAAATTAATCAACCACCCGAGTAGCTGCACCTTTTGGGAAACTTTTTTTTTTTTTTTGGGTCTGTCATTTCTACTTCATTGCATGGAACAGGGTGGCAGTTGATGGTGGTAATCTGATTCTTTTGTTTTTTTCTGTATGTTTTAGCCAATAGGGGTTGGCTGAAATATCAGGTGACTGCACAGACCTGGTGGGGATCTGAATCGGAATTGAAGGGAACTGAAATCCCCAAGTCAGCAGACAGGCGCACCACCAAATTCCTTCCTCGTCTTTGTTGACCGAGCTGCTGGCTTGCCTGGCCGTTTAACATAATAACTGGATTCTTTCCCAAAAGTGCTTTTTCCCCTGGGTTTTGTGTCCAGATGGACCCGGCCTGACAGTTACAGGTGGCTCTCTTATATACACCTGGATCAGATTAGTGTGCTGATGGGAAACCAGCAGCTTTGGGTCTTGAAAATATAGGGGGAGGAGAGAATCCATGCTGAGGAACTTGGAAAGGGGCTTAGCAGTGAGAGAGTTAAATCAGGGGAAGTGTGTTTCCTTCCAATAACACAACAATGCTGTGAGCTAATTTTCTTTGTCTGAAAACACTGTTTAAACACCAGAAGTGTTTAGCAGATGGTTTAAATCTTGTACATTTTACAAAGTGCCTCAGTTGAGCAGTTTCAGTATCTCACATTTTATTACAAAAATCATTAATATTCTTCTGACTGTAAACATTAGCCCTGCACAGCAAGACCCTCTGAAATAATTCAGTAATAACTTATAGGAGCAAAGTCATCTTTCTGCAGCTTTTCTGCAGTCTCAGTCCTTCAGAACAGATGTCAAGTACACAGAATGCCATTCCGCCTCTGCGTCTGCGCAGACAGTCCGGGCAGCCCCATGTCCTTTAGAGCAGGCATAAAGCGGCAGGGCTGCTGTCATCTCGCTGTGTCTGTGCAAACAGCCAGTCCAGTGGGTCTCTGGCGCAGTCTCTCTGCTGGGACGTCCTGAGCGCCGCCTCGCCGGACGTGCCACGAGGCCGGTATGCTCTGGGGGCGGGCCGGGCCGGGGCCTTGGTGAAGAGACGAGGCCTCTGCGACCGTGGGACCCTGAGCGGCCCGAAACTGGGTCGTGCCAGCTCTTTGATGGAGTCCACGTAGTCCTCCATGGACTGGGCAGGCTGGGCGTGGCAGGACCCCTGTGTGGGAGCATCCTCCTGCATCTCGCTGATCGTGGGCAGAGGCTCCACTGACAGAAGCAGTCTCCTGGGTTTCATCGTGTGGGCGGTGACCCCGGACGGCATCGGCAGCCTGTCTGCAGGCAGACAGAGTGCAGGCTGTCAGGATTACATCATTCCTGTATTTGCTAGTCAAATTGGTGTATTTTATTTTTTAAATTACCTCACTGATAATGTTATATCTATTGTTCATGTCTGACAATCAAAAGCAAATTCCAGCAAATTACTCCCTTACCTGTCAGGTAAACGGCTCTGTCTGATGAATGCGCAGCCGGCTATGTGCCCCGGGCCTGTCTGGTGAATGCGCAGCCGGCTTTGTGCCCCGGTTCTGTCTGGTGAATGCGCAGGCGGCTCTGTGCCTCAGGCCTGTCTGGTGAGCGTGCAGCTGGCTTTGTGCCGCAGTTGAGTCTCTGTGCTCTTTGACGCACCGTCTGAGCCGTTTTGAGGTGCGCCAGGAAAGCTTGGGCTTTTTATAATGCACCAGGGCGCAAGCCAGAGCTAATGCCCCTAAATATAACCCTGAAGCTCTCTCTCTCTCTCTCTCTCTCTCTCTCTCTCTCTCTCCCATAGGATGTGTGCATGTGAGTGCGTCCATGCGCACGTGTTTACTCAGGCGTGCACAGGAAGCCGAGGCGTGGCCGCTGACCATGGCCGCAATGAGCAGCCGTCTCTGTGTTTACACAAGTGGAACAATGGTGCTCATTGTGTGCATGGTCCAGCGCTGCGGGCTGGTGGGAATCAAGATTCTCGGTTATTAGTTGGGCGGAGGTCCAGGGGAGTGCAGTGTCTCTGTGCCATAGGTGTCTCCCCTGTGTTTATGTGTAACGTGGTACATTCACATGACGGTCGTAGATGCGGTCAGTCTCGCGGTACATAGGACCTCAGGGAAATGGGGCCGGCGTGTCCGACCCTTTGAGAGGCCCCAGGTGCCCAGCTCATGCGGCGTGGCGTATGGGAACCGACTCCCTGCCCCAGCGCCATCAGGAACTATCTCGACAGAAACCCAGGGCTGCTTCCGTTCCCAGGCTGGGGTCGCACAGCTAAACTGGTTCTCAGGATAAACTTAGATCATGCGTCGTGCCCCTGCTACGGAGGCGGGGTTGAGGTCAGATACAAAGGGACAAATTTAGCCACTTCTGGCAGTTCCTGAGTCTTAATGCGCAGAGGGGCCCGCTGAGCCTAAAAGGTGACGGATTGGTGTGTATGCGCACCGTTTTAGCTCTAGAGGGGCCAGGTGCTGCTTGATGTTCAACCGTCTCGTTTTCCCGACGCGAATGTGACAGGTGATAACTTTGGGTCCCCGATGATGAAAATTGAGTGTGGTAGGGGGGTCCCCATAATAACATTTGTCGATTTTGGGGGGGGGGGGGGTCAAAGAGGAGCAGGAAAAATGGGACAAATCAAATTGATAAATACAGGACGCCACACTTCATCCTTCAGCTCGGCTTGATCCTGTTATATATGGGCCAGGTGGAAACGGGCCGGTGGGACACTGCTTGGGAAGCCCCTAGTGTACGTGACCTGACGCCGCGTGAGTCACAGGTGCCGAGCCCTCCTGTACAGCCAGACGTAAGCTCAGGTCATATCCACTTGGTGGGGGGGTTAGGGGTAGCTGCCCCGCAGCACGTAGACCTGGAGTGCAGCAGGATATCCTCCCTCCGCCCTTTTGGAATTAATTATAAGCCTTATTATTATTATTACTATAATTATCTGTGCTGTTTTTTTCTTTTCTTTTCACGGTCACAGGAAGATGGGGAGCTGATCGTCGAAGGTCTGCTCAGTATCTCCTGGGGCCTGAGGAGGCCAATCCGGCTACAGATGCAGGACGACAACGAGCGCTTCCAGCATTCCAGCACGGGGATAGGCAGGTGGGTGGCCCTCCACACAGGCCACGCCTACAGTTGCGTTTCTCATCAGTGGGGGGGCTGATGAGCAACTGCCGGGGTGGGGTGAAACTTTGTGAACATGGTGTACAGGCACCCGAATGGTGATATAGTGGAAATATTGTTGTTCTTGTCGTTAATATCATTGTTACTCTAAAGAAGCTCACTGGGAGACGTTTAGGGGCCACTACGCTTAGGGTCCCTGGCCCTCTTGCCTACGAGGTTGTGAACATGCACTCTGCAGGTGAATAGCTGTCCTGTAACAGTGCAGAAATGCCTGAGAACCCAACCTGCCACATGCACGGCCAAGGGAGGTGCCTGCTTTACGGCTCTAGCCCAGGATTATTCAAATCATGATCCTCGGGTTCCGAGCACTGCTGGTTTTCCAGCCTTCCTTTACCTGTCAGTCAGGTGTGAAGCCTCTGACCAATCAGAATCAGTAATTATTAAACTCACTACCTGGGAGAACTGAAAACAAAAGGCCTGGATTTAGAATCAAGGTCCAGATTTGAAGAACCCTGCTCTAGCCTTTCTTGGCTTCTTTAATTGGGCTTCCCAGTCATTCAGGTTCTGTCTAAACTGGATCTTGCTTCTGTAACAGTTACAGCACGATTTTTCAGTGTTGCATGTGTGTTTGAATAACCGGTGCAAATGCAGTTACACTAGTGGCTAAAATTGTGGAAACACCTAGCATTTTTGGCATTACGTTTTAAAAATCACTATATGAATATCGGCGGCAATGTTTATAAAGAGTGAAGAATGTGACAAATATTGGACGATTACATAAGTAACTGGAGCAACAGTTGAACAAAGTTCTGTTGTCTCTAAAATTGGAAGTTCGGCCACTAGTGTACTTTCTCTGACAGTCTAATTTTTTCTCTCTCTCTGATAGAGAGGAAGAGGCAAAAACCAGCTCTCAAAAGCAGACCTCCCTGGAATCAAACAACAATGAAAGTATGTATGGGTCTGGCCAGACATGCTGGGTATCAGCAGATAGGAATGTTAGATTGGGTGCGTGAAGGCTGGATTTTGGTATTTGTTTATCTGGAAGCTGGAGATGTAGAAATGTAATGTGGTAGATTAGCCTCTGTCTTCATCTTGGTCCTCCATGAGCATTTCCCAGGAACAGGTCATCTCTGAAAGGCTCACTGGTACCTGCTGTCTGCATGGCCTGATCCTCTGCTCTTAACAGACAGGTGGAGCACCTCCACGTGCTTATTCTGACGCCTTGATCCCTGATGGCAGCAGATTGTGAAGATTATGATCACAATCCAGTCATCAGGGACCCGCAAACAGTCCGCATTTTTGCTCCAAGAATGGGGAGGGAGCAAAAATGTACGCTGTCTGGTAGGGAGCTGGAAGGGAGCAAAAACGTGGACCAGATTGGAAAATGCTGTCGAAGTGTAAAGGGTTTTGGAGACCTAATGGTTTGAAAACCTACATGCAGTACCGACTAAACCCAGCTGCCATTTACATGGTCCATTATAGCTAAACATTGACTTCGAATACCTGCTATACAAAAGCAAAATGCACCAGACTTGTCCCGCTATTCCTAGTGTAATCATAAAACCCGTGTTCTGTGTGTGTGCTGCAGGCTCTGATGCGTCTGTGAGTGAGGATGAGACCCCCCAGCTGATGAGGACAAGGAGTGATGCCAGCTTCATGGGGATCCAGAGGAGGTCCAGGCGCCACAGCCAGGGCGAGATGCAGAGAATGAAGAAACATCGCTTCTCCATTAATGGGCATTTCTACAACCACAAGGTAAGAAGAATCAGGATATCCTGACGTAGAGGATTAGCAGCCTAGAATCGGGACGCCCTTGAGGGGATGAGTCGGTAGCCTAGAATCGGGACATTGTTTGAATTGGGCTTCTTCCTTAAAGCAGCACTGTGGCCCCTCACCTGCTTTTCTTAAAAACAGCTTTCGTGGGCTATGGGGTCCTTATGGGCGCGCAGGGCACACAGCACATGTTAGAAGACTTGGACAGGAAGTGACCCCTCTGATTGGACGAGGAGCAGATGGTGAATTGGACAATGCTCCCCAGCTTGAGCTCAGTCGTCACCTTCCTGTCCTCTGTCCTGACACCTCACCTAACTGGGACGTCATGTAAGCAGATGGCCCCTCAGGATGACGGCCCTTAGAGTGCTTAACGTGAGCATGACCCAGGTGAAAGAGCAAAGCTCAGGGTAAGGTGGTGTAAATACCGCTTTGCATGAGCACTGTAGCCATTTGGCGGGGGAAGGGCGGCTGATCTGTAGGCAGATTTCTCTGTTACACTCTTAGTATGTTTAGCCGCCTTGTGTTGTAATGAGGCTTCTGCTGATGCTGTCTTTATGCTGTGTTTGTTTTCTTTTATCAATGTTACTACACCATGTGACATGGCCCCCGTACCTGCGCCTCTCAGACATCCGTCTTCACTCCTACTTATGGGTCGGTGACCAACGTCCGGGTCAAGAGCACCATGACCGCGATGCAAGTGCTCCGCCTGCTTCTCAATAAGTTCCGTGTGAGTCCTCCGTGTGGGCTGTGGATATGTCCTCCTTGCTTTTCAATGCCTGCAAAATCCTTTCAAGATTGTTTACCATTGACATTTATGCCGACAGGTTGAAAATAAATTGGAAGAGTTTGTTTTGTACATGGTACATGAATCTGGGGGTAGGTGTTTCACCACTTTCTGTTTCGATGTCGATGATCAGTGTTCACCTTGTTCTGGGAAGTGAAACCTTGGTTTCTGGCTTGCTGTGTAGTTATCCAGGAGAATTTCTTCAATGAACCCTAAGCATGTCTAATCTCTGATTTGAGTGCGTGCATGTGCTGCCTGTATGATCTTGTATATGGTTACGTGAAGGCCAATTTCCCTGGACATTTCAGAGAAAACGAAACTCAAAGACACTGATTACCCCTTGATCTCCCGCCTGCTGCATGGCCCATGTGAGAAAATAGCCAAGATGTTCTTAATGGAAGCTGACCTGGGGGAAGAGGTCACTTATGATGTAAGATCAGCTTTCTACATCTCTTTTCTAGCTAATTTACTTGAAGCCACTTGCTCATACTTCCTGCCTAAAAGATGAATAATATGGTTCCAAATTGTAAAGGTCAGATCTAATTTTAGTGCTTTATTGGTGACTTTCCTGTTTTCTGAGCCTTCGTGACAATGGGCTCTTGGCAGCTGTGCTTTCATTCATGCTGTATTTCACGCACGATTGTTGTTGTTGTTCTGTTACTGGAAGTTGCTCCACTGTCACTGACTCGTGATCGTGGCATATCACAGTGTTAGTGATAACGTTCCTCCAGGTTGCGCAGTACATCAAGTTTGAGATGCCCATGCTGGACAGCTTCGTGGAGAAGTTGAAGGAGGAAGAGGACCGAGAAATTTCAAAGTTGACCAGAAAGTAAGAGAGATCACCATGACCACCATCCATCATTTGTTATAACTGTCTCTTCAGTACCATAAAGATGATCTTTACCAGGCTGCTGTCACGGGGTGCTCAAAATTTCCGTCCTATAAATTTGAACAGGACAAATGACATCCAGTGGAGTGGGCTGATCTTGTTCGGTTTGTGCTGGGCTTAGATTCTAACCTCTGACCCTAGATGGCTTCTCCCCTGACAGATACAGTGCCCTAAAGTCCATGATCCTCCAGCAGATAGAAGATATGACAGAATCTTCTCAGCATTGCTGAGAAGCAAGGTATGGGCCTTTCCTAACCCTTATCCAGCATTTAGCCTTGTCATCATAACTGATAATACATCTCCAGGGACAGGCGGAGCAATTGATCAAAACCTGTAATTTGCTTACATAAGAACATAAGAAATTTACAAACAAGAGGGGGCCATTTGGCCCATCAAGCTTGTTAGGGGAGAACTTAACTAATAGCTCAGAGTTGTTAAAATCTTATCTAGCTCTGATTTAAAGGAACCCAGGGTTCTAGCTTC
>JAODKE010000068.1:12339793-12351333 GCA_026779605.1 Mormyrus hasselquistii
CTGGGTTTCCCTCCTGAGACTGCTGCCCCCGCGACCCGACCTCAGATAAGCGGGAGATAATGGATGGATGGATGGATGTGGAGCATCACAAAAATGTAATCAAATTAAATTAAATCAAATTAAATCAAATTAACACATTATCTGCATTAATAATTAAATTATGTAATTTTTTACATACATGAGGGCGAATCTCGTGACGAATTACAGGAGGTTGTGAATGATAACTTAAGGTTCGAATGTAATAAGGCATAATAAAGAACTACTTTGAGTTTTTTGAGTCGGTTTAAGGCAAGAAAATGAATTTACAGCGAGCGTTCGCTTCTACTGCGCTGAAGAAGCGACTTTGCCTTTAAATGGAGCGACGACGTCAGGGGAGGCAATCCGTGGCAGGGGGGCAGATTGGGCACAACACCGGTGTCCCTTCAGTCCATGGCACGTGTTGACTAAGTCCTGCATAGTTAACGTCTTGGCAGCTGCACAATTTTGCGCTGTATATTTCGGCATTATTCAGGTCATTCTTTTTTCAAAGAAACTTCCGAGGTTCACTTTGTGCAGCGAATACGACCTCTCATAATTTCTTAAAATACAAAAATGATGGTGTAAAAATGTTTGGGACAAACAAATATAAATTACAAGATACGTGCACTCAACTCGCAATGCTTACTCCGGTGATTGCACTGCGTTCTATAAGTACATAGTGCACGGTTAGTTTTAGTAAAACGTTGCTTACTCTAATAACCAGGGATGCACATAACTGGTAAGAGAGTATGCTTCACATTTAAAAGCGATACGTGCAACAATCGATTGTTGTAACAGCGCAAATGTGTAGCTATTTTACGTGCATATACATTGATATGGCAAGAGATTATCGTGCATTTTAAACGTTATATGACAATTCGTACTTCATTTGGGGTATAAATGTTTAAATGTACGGTAATTTCTTGTCATAACCGCGCAAATGCACATGAAATACATGAAAATTTGCAGCAAAGGTGCATCTCTGCTTATAGCATCCACACAACGCTTCTTAAACGTGGCTTTTAAGATCAGCCTTGCTATACAGCGCTACCCCAGGCCTGACCTCAAATTACACGGTTGCCTTCAAGGCTTCAGGATCTCACGTAACATTATTACTGTCACGTGGTGCCGCCTCCGTCTGAAAGAGGAACTTCTGTTAAGCGCTGCGCTTCTAGCCTGAAGATTCACACGAGAGGAATTATACCCATAAAATCGTGTTAATTCAGCTGACATCTCGGGAATACGGAGTGCCAAAGTCCGCCTGAGGTGATCGGAGTGTCATACATGCTGCGGTCAGAGCTGCTATGGCTTTCTTGCAAGGTCTCGATTCGCACATAGTTGTTGTCGGATGCGGGATTTCTGGCATCGGAGCCGCTCAGAAACTTCTGCAGCACGGCTTCCACAATGTACGGGTGCTGGAGGCCACCGGCCGCTGCGGCGGCAGGGTAAAGACGGGGCGCTTGGGTGAGTCTTATAATGTAATATGTGTGTCACACATGAACGCACACGTAGGACAGTGACTTCTGATATATCTGAGAGTCATTTTACATTTAATTGTAAATCGCTTTTATTCATTGCTTTTATTTCTGTCTCATAATAAAATAAAGTGTATAGAGTGCTCATGGACATTGTGCATGGATATTATATATTACGTTTTAACAGCTTTCCCATGTCCTGTTTATCTCTTGGCTCCAGCATAACTTTAGCTGTAAAAATAAGTGAACCAGTAACTTCAGATATGACACTGCAGAATAATAAACTAGGCATGCAGAGTTATTAAGTGTAGACTGTACTTTTTCCATGTTTTCGTATTTTCCATGTTGCTTTTAGGCAGTAATATTGTAGAGATCGGAGCCAACTGGATCCACGGTCCGTCTCAAGAAAACCCGGTCTTCCGCCTTGCCTGTCAGTTCGGGCTTCTGGATAAGGAGTCCATGACTGAGGAGAACCAGGCCATTGATGTTGCTGGTCACCCTCCTTTCACAGCCACCTGGCTCTCCAGCTCTGGCCGCCGGCTGGAACCGGAGCTAACAGAACCGGTCTCCCTGCTCTACATGAGCCTTCTAGAACAGAGCCAGGCTTTCTACAGGCAGGACCGGGAGCCCATGCCCAGCGTGGGCAAGTTTTTAAAGCGTGAAATTCGGTTGGCCCTGGGCGATGGGCGGGGCAACACCGTGACTGGGGCGCTGAAACGGGGTGTGGTCAACACGCTGCTGAAGGCCGAGTGCTGTGTCAGCGGCACTCACACCATGGACGACGTGGCTCTGGGGGCTTTCGGCATGTACAAGACACTCCCGGGTCTGGACTGCACCTTCCCAGGGTAAAAAGGGTTAAAAGTGCTTGTGGAAGTTATCATTGCATAAATTAATTAGGGCAGAAAGAAAAATTATTGGTTCAGAGAGATAACCAATCAGATTGTAGAGGAGGTGGGTCCAACCAATCTGATGTGTTGGTCCCACCTCATCTAGTTGCTTGGACTCACCTCCTCTACAATCCGATTGGTTGTCTTTCTGAACAACATTTTTGGCTCTGTACTCTAAACATTTTTGTGTAAGTAAAACTCACATGAGCGTTAAAGGCATACCACAATCCTAGTTAAATGTCTCCTGATTCAACGCCTTGCCCTGTTAGTATTCACTTGTGGTGTTTGTCATTCAGGGGCTATGAAGGCTTAATTCACCAAATGATGCAGTCGTTACCGAAAGGCATGGTGTCCTACAACAAGCCAATCAGGTGCATCCATTGGAACAACTCTGATGAAAGGGCCCATCATTCCGGAAGGACCTTCCCGGTGCTGGTGGAATGCGAGGATGGAGACACATTCCCAGCGGACCATGTGATCATCACCGTTTCCCTGGGTATGGCAGCTGGTCGCGTACCGTCATGACGAATCGCATTCCAAACGCTGGCCAAGGCAAAGTTCGCATGTTCATGGTGGATGCTGGTCTCATCCCAAGGCTACCTGAAGAAGCACCACGAGACACTATTCAGACCCCAGCTCCCAACCCAGAAGGTAGAATCCATCCAGAGGATGGGGTTCGGTACCAATAACAAGATTTTTGTGGAGTTCGAGCAGCCTTTCTGGGAGCCGGACTGTGAGATCATCTTCCTACTGTGGGAGGATGAGTCCACCCTCGCCGACATGGTGACTGATGTGAAGACACTATGGGTGAAGAAGCTGTTCGGGTTCACAGTGCTCAGGCCAGCTGAGAGGTAAGGAGTCCGTGGTCCATCATGGCTGCTGCGTATCTGCACTGTAAGACGAGAGGCTGGCACATTCGGCGACATTGAAACGTAATGCAGTGAAACCAGTTTAAAACCAAATAACACTGTAGAGGCTGTTACATCAGGGGTCACAAGCAAGCAACTCACTGGGGCTTGTACAGTACTGTAGAAAAGTTTTAGACAGTCAAAAGAGCTGCTTTTAATCTGGGTAGCAAGTGCATATTTGCTCAGAACAAAAAAGACAAGTTGTAGAATATATGCAAATTAACGGTAACACAATAAAAACCAACAAGAATTTCTTTTGTTCTCCAGTGAATATAGCCCTGCTTGCCGGCAAACTTGGTTCATTTAATTGTTTTAAAAAGGTTAATGAAGTATTGACTAGTCATATAGGGTGGGTAGTGATTGACTGAAAAATACATGGGTGTATTTCAGGGGTGCCGCTAAATGTTCTGGGCCCCCAATCCAGAGCATTTCAGGCAGGTTCCAAATTATTTCACCCTAAACGCCCCCCCTCTTTATGTCACCTCTGGATGTAGTGGATGGTTGCTGCAAATACTGGGGTGATTTTAGGAGGCGTTTTGAAATGACTAAGCTAAGACACTTTGACAGACATCAATATCCTCAATTTAATTTCCATTTTTTTCACAAGTAATGTAAAAATGATTTTAGGCGACACCGTAATAATGTAGTTTTACACAAATGTGAAGATCGTTTGAGCTTCATTTTCTTTGACTGGGGTGGAGGGACTGAGTCCGGGACTAGCAATGTGCGTGTGGAGGCCTCCTCTCAGCACACTGGTCCAGTTCTGATGGCTTACTGAGTCAGGTGACTCCCCCTGTGACTCTCAGGTATGGACACATGCTGTGTGGCTGGATCGCCGGCCGTGAGTCCGAGCACATGGAGACTCTCTCCGAGGCAGAAGTGAAGCTCACCATCACACAGCTCATCCAGAAATTCACAGGTGACCTCCGTAAACCTGATATATAGCTCTGAAATAGGATTCTTTCAGAACGGGACAGAATAGTATTGTCACAATACTAAAGTTTTGATATCGCTACTAAGTATATTTCAATTTCGTTAATTGTCCTAAAAAATGTTAAACACTCTCATGTCATAATGCCATTATTCTGCTTTATTTTCACCAAAAATGTCTTAAATGATATTTGGGTCATTTGCAGGCGGGTCACTTAGAATTCAGACATATCAGTCAAAAAGCAGGTTGGGCATCACTTTGTCTTTATTAATATTAAAGGTTTGAATCATGGTTGGGCTGAATTAATCTGCAAGTTCAAGTCACTTGTGAAATCAGCCCACGCATCGCTGTAAAGTGTATATTTCCTCTGCGGAGATGCTTTTTCATCATTGATTTCTTTCACGGATATAACAGGGGAGTGAACTAGTTCCTGTCGGTCTTTGAATCCCTTAAAAGGGGTGGAATATTTGTCTGACCACTGTCTGGCCAGATTTGACGTGTTGCCCCCCTTTGCGAAACACACGTTAACACCGCACGTGCACAGAGGCGCTGCCGTGTTTAGGGTCTGGCCTTTTCCCTCCCTTTTATAGCTGATATATCTCCGTATTTCACTTCACACTTTAGGCCGCCTCTTTGACAGTGATTTCAGGTGTTGCTGAAGTCGCCGCCATCTCTTCTGTGAACAAAGTGAAAAGGGGCACTGCTGTGTTCGCCATTGCGCTCGGCTGTTTCGCGCACCATCACCACTGTCAGCGTTGAGCTTAAAGAGACAGATTCCTTTTCGCTAGATTAAATAGTGATTCGCATAATAAAAGTATCGATTGTTTTTCAAAACGCTAGTACTGCTTTTTTTTTTTTCCAGCACCGGTTTACCATGCAACCCTAGTACAGAATCAAAGTTGCCTGTTCCTCTCGTGGCAGGAAATCCGACCATCACTCCGAAGAGTATCGTCCGGTCCCAGTGGTTCCATGACCCATACACCTGTGGCGCCTACACCTACGTGGCCAGTGGCTGCTCGGGCCACGACATCGACACGCTGGCACAGCCGCTCCCTTCAGAAGGCCCTCAGGCAAAGGTATGACCACAGGATTCAAACCTTAAAAAAGAAGCTTCAGCCCTTTCTCTCCCACATGACAGCAGCTGAAAATATTTTCGATTGGACTTAATGAGCTACTGGTTGATAACCTGTCACAAGGCAAATATGTGTGACAGGCGTGGGTGGATTATGGGTAGTGCTTTTTTGACTGGTGTCCAGCAGTTCCAGTTGCTTAATAAAAGCCATGGCAGTCTTAGATGTTATACCAGTTTTAGTGAACTGTGCTTTTTGGATCACGAGGCCCTTCAGATACCGAGGGGGGGACCCTCAGAAGATTTGTACTCAGTGGCCTGTAGTTTATTAATCTGCTCATGATGACAGAAATGGCTATTAATTCATGCTTCCTTGGTGTGTCGCTGTAGTCTTTACAGGTGCTGTTTGCTGGGGAGGCAACAAACAAGTCCTTCTACTCCACGGTCCACGGGGCGCTGGAGGCTGGCTGGAGAGAGGCCCAGAGACTCGTCACTCACTACACCCCTCCTGCCTATCAGGGGCCTCTTGGGTCAAAGTTATGAGGGGATACATTTGGCTGAACATTGCTTTAGGACATGATAGAATGTGTGTAATAATCGTTATGATGGAAATGAAAGTGTGTGTCAGTGTGGTTTGATTTTGGGTTAAGTCGGCCCTGTTCAAATTTATACCTTGCCTCCGTTTGGTCTCAGATTCACAAATCTTATAAATAAAATGTTAGAAATCAAGTTATCAATTTTTACAGTACATTTAACTGATCATACCTTGTACACTAATCTGCAAAAATAAAAATGCATTTTAAAACCTGTGCAGATCTCAATGATTAAAGTGAATACTGTATTGCATATTGTTTTTTCTTTAGGTTCATTCTTTAACTCTTTTGTTTGTGCATGTCTTTCTTTAAATTGTTTTCAGTGCCTTCGTTAATGAGTACATGTGAAGGAAACGTATAAATGAGGGGTGAGTACATTTGCAACATTCATAGCAACTGCATGACTAAGTTTATCATGGTGGTTGCAGAAAGAAGCCCCAGAATTTATCATGGAAAACAAAAAGCATTGGAAATATATATTGACCGCGCAAAACTGAGGGTTTTGGAAAGTGCATCGATGGACAGGACGTAATAAAAGACTCCCGTGTTATAATGCAGATTGAAAACCGCAACCATAGGAACCCGTTTTGCATAGGAACCATTCATCGGGTATTAGTTTCTAACCGAACTGTGCCTCGTGACACCCAGCGGAGGCCAGGGCAGAATGTCACGTGGGAAGGGAAGTTAAAGATGCGGTTGCAGCAGGCGCTTTTAAACGCATTCAAGTTTAGGACGGTGTTTGATTTTGGTGGTCGAGATGTCGCCCACTGGTTTCCTGGCCATATGGCCAAGGGTTAGTAACATCTTACATCATACTTTGTCCAACGTACTCTTATTCTGGCGAGAAGTTATATCGTTAGTATGATTCTTTCCAGGTTGTCATTTTTAAAGCGGGCTGCACGTTACAATATAATGTTGATAAGTATCTGTTTACTTCCAGGTTAGACCCCGTTAATCTTACAGACAGCTGCCTTAGTTTCAAGTTTCCGAAACACATTTGACCTGTAGTGAATGTTTTCGATTTCCATTTATTGAGAGGCTCGCGTGAAAATGTGTAATATTGTGTTGATGGATACAGATATAGATAGTGTTTTTTTCACTTAACCATCCTCTTTTTTTATAGGGCTTAAACAGATGAAAGCTAGTCTGAAAAAAGTGGATTGCATTATAGAAATCCACGACGCCAGAATATCCTTTGATATGTAATCGTGTCCTTATCAGATAATCAGACGATTAAAATAAATGTTAGAGCACTGTGTCATGTTTGGGAAGTAACCACTGCCTGAAAGTTATACCGAGGAAATATTACGTTATTTCAGTATTATAAATCATTTACTTATTGAGGTGCTAAATAGAGAAATCACTGTATATATCATGCCATTTGAACGGTGTATGCAAGACTGGTATTTTGCTGTTTAGCTCCGGTGATTTTACTGAGGCATGTGAAATGTTTTTTTTTTTTTTTAACTGGACCACATACCGTTTTCTGGGAGAAACCCACTCTTCCAGGAAAGTCTACACATCCGTCCACATCTGCTCGTCCTAAATAAAACAGACCTTGCGGAACCCTTGAGTAAGCAGGTAGCCTATGTGTTATTATCACCCTTGTGTACATCTTCGGTTTGTCAATACGACGATGTCACTGATGTAAAATTTGAAGGTTCTGTCTTAAATTGCCCTCTCAGAGAACCCTAACAGGACTTGAGAAAGAGGGTGTGAAGAACGTCTTGTTCACGAACTGCCTGCGTCAGAACGATGAAAGTATTAAAAGGGTGAGCAAGCAAATTAAATGAATGCATAAACACACCACCATGACCGACCAGGTGGTGGCGCCATCTTCGACGGGCTTTAATAGACCCATGTGTTTTGTCTGTCCATATGTGCACATGGATCATTCCATCCAGATAGTTCCTCTTGTGACAGAAATGGTTGGGAATGCTCCCCGTTTTCACAGGGAAGAGGTGAGATGCTCTTCTTTTTTGGTGTTACCTGTCAAGAGTTATGTGTAACTTGTGTGTGGACCTGGAACACTATTTCCAGCACTTTCTCATGATTAACGTGAGGGACGCAGCTGCTTTGGTCTGCCATGTTTGTGGTTTTCCATTATTGTCCGCAGGACACTGATTACTGCGTCATGGTAATCGGGGTCCCGAATGTCGGGAAATCGTCCCTCATCAATGCCCTGAGAAGAATGCATCTCAAAAAAGGTAGTCTGTTTCCATCCATCCATCCATCTTTTATACCCCCCGTGTGAAGAGAATTCCTACTTCAGTCTGGTCACATCAATACCTGTTTGCACCTGTTCGTTGGTCCAAGCACTAAAATGTCCTCCAGTTTGTGTTGAAGTGTGTCTTATCTTTTTCTTCATTAAGTATTTTCATGTTCTGGCTTCAGGTGGAGCTTCTAAAGTTGGAGGTGAGCCTGGTATAACTAGGGCAGTTCTAACCAAGATTCAGGTAAAGCTCAGCAATCTGTGTTGCCCGCAGTGGCAAATATTTACCACATGGTGGTGCTGCAGACCTCTCACCCATCGTGTCCACAGATCTGTGAAAGACCCCGAGTGTATTTACTGGACACACCTGGAGTCCTTCCCCCGAGGATTGAGAACATAGAGACAGGAATGAAGCTGGCTCTGTGTGGTACGTGTGGCTTAAGTTGGTTGTAGTCTCTGTGGTTGACGTGGGGTCGATGCTCATAGCTGTGTCAAGTCGCCACTGTGATTTTGATGCGACCAGAATGAAAGCAGCCCTTCATGAGGGTCTTGTTTGCAGGGACAATCTTGGATCATTTGGTTGGTGAGGACATCATGGCGGATTACCTGCTGTTTTCGCTGAACAGACTGCAGCAGTTCAGGTGACCGTCGGTCTGACTCGTGCCCCAAAACGAGACTGTGGTAGGTGGCTCCGCTCATCATGACGGTGTTGCTGTGCGCAGCTACGTGGAGAAATACAGCCTGGGGGAACCGAGCGACGACATTCAGGACGTCCTGAGGCGGATCGCGGTGAAGCTGGGCAAGACCAAGAAGGTGAAGGCGTTGACCGGCGTAGGTGAGATGGTGGCGACGGTGGGGAGAAGGTTGGGATCGGCGTGGCAGCCGCACACGTGCCTCACGCATCGTCTGCCTTCCAGGTGACGTGACGGTCATGGTTCCAAACTACAGTGCTGCTGCGTACGACTTCATCCGCGCTTTCAGGAAAGGAGAGCTTGGCCAGGTCCTGCTGGACTAAACGGGGGGCCGAAGGGGTCAGAGGTCAGGGGTCAGAGCCTCCTGGCCAGCAGGTGGCATCTGTTCAGGCCTGGTTGTATTGAACTGTAATATAATAATAAATGATGTATGGCTGATTTAATGAATTTAGGTTGTTGCTTTACTTGTTTGATGCCTCCTCTTTGTGTGTGGATCGGGGGGGCGGCATTATCTCTGATGTAATGGGATGGCTTCGATTTGTACCCAGACATTCTGGTCTTCATCTGAAGTCTCACAGTAGCTGTTAACAACACAACAAGTGGAGCTTCTGTAGAGAGACACTGATTCTGGCGCAACCTCATGGATACCATCTGTCCACCAGAATGCCACGTCTCTTATGGGAAGTAGCTGCAGAAAACTGTTGCCCAGGAAACGCATATGACCCAAAACGCCATTGTGTGTGTCACTGCAGGGAAATTCTGCTCTCACTTTATAGCCATGCTTCACACCGTGGGAGTGAGCCATGTAAGACCAAGTGATACCTGTGTTAAGCTTCATCACTCCATAACGACAATGGCCATGAGAGTATAAGGCACGGCAGGGGCTCATTTGATAACAGTGCTCTTTATTTAAACCTGTCAAAAAAGGATCTTTGACATAATGCACAAGTTTGACCTGTTTCAAAGGTCCCATAATGGCATGTTAAATGTTAAAAAGAATTAGCATCAGGCTAATGGCATCAGTTCAGAACGCAAGTCAATGTTGCAGTGTCAGGTAAGCTGCAGTGTGGAAGTCAGTCGTAAGGCAGCTTCTCTGTGCTTTGGGCTCAGTAAGAGTCCTGTGAATGTGAGCTTTTAAGCTGTATTTAAAGACACCCAAACAAACCCCAAGCACCAAGCGCTCCGAGTCTCAACACTGCTCTGGACATGTTACAATTCTCAACTTAACAGTATCTAACATAGTAAAAAGATCTATTTAATATTCATAAATGCATGTATCTGAACTATAAGAAAAAGGATATAAAGATTATATATTTACTTTTGTCTATAAAGTAATTTTTGTAAAGAACATGCAATTTCTAGCACGAGCTCTGTCTGTAGATTATGAATCGCACACTACACTGCAATGCCGTCAGGACCTTCAGCACAAAGCGCGGTTGGTCAGCACACTCAGGAAAGCTCTTATTTGGCCTTGACCTACTTCAACTGGGACATTTCCTGGTAAGACATTCAAAAATGACCAAAATGAAAGACCCATGCTCGATACAGATATAGTGACTGGTCTAGCTGTGATTTTAATAAAAGAGCTTCTTTTCAGACCCTGGGCAAAGATCAGGTTTGTTTCATTCTTCAAGGTGACCCCTTAGTGTGATTGGTGTTCCCACATCTGCATGTTCCACTGTGGCTCTAGATCCATCCACCCACGCAATTTCTAAACTCTTTACACAACCAAGGTTTGCGGTTTAGTCGACTTTATCCTGTTTCTTATTTTATTTACCTTTCGTTGAATTAAAAATTTGGCAGTGATATTTGTTTTGTGTCACATGTATTTACAGGTATACATTGCTTGTGTTCTTTACAAAGGATTAACTAATATAGTTATGCTAATAATTAAAATTCTAATACCTATCGTTTGTATGTGTACGCTTGGCATATGTGACTACAAATGAAAATACTGATCCCCGAGCTGGTATTCCTTCTGTAAAAGGTGTTTTCCTTGGCAAAAGGCGAGCCTATTTATCTTACTGCTTATTTCCCATTGGCTGCTAGGCATCCCTATTTCCAATGTGCACTTTCCATTGGCTGTAGGACAAGCCAGCTTCCTAGAGGTTGATTTGGATAAGAATGTCGATCGAACAAAACACTGTGGCAACCAGTCCAATGGAAGACACGGGCTTCAGAGAGGCTGATGTTCTGGCGCTGTAGAAGTCGCTGTTGGTCCAGTTGCCATACTGCTCATCACCCGTGAGTGACTCGGAGCTGTCATATGGGCGGACCTGGGACGAGGCGTACCAGCCCCCAGCGGCCAGCCCGACCGCCGCACCAGCTGCGGCTGCTCCCGCCACCCTCGCTTGGGACGAGCTGTAGCGGCCCGTGAAGCGGGCCCGAGTTCGCGAGCCCCGTGCGCTGCCGCGGGCAGCACCCCGTGCTCCTCCTCTCCCTCCTTTGGAGACAACTGTGTCACAGAGGAATGCGGACAGCAGGATCAACGTCCAGCAAGTCGCTACAGCTCTGTTCATCGTGGAAGATCTGTTCTATGGGAAAAGACAGGAAGCGTGTCAGTAGGTCTTATTTCTTTATGCCAAAGTGTGTCTCAAACTGGACATGCCAACTGTCTACTCAGCCTGTAGTCAGGAAAGCACAAGGATGTGATGATCAGCTAAGGAAAGATTTATTTCATGCACTTTTCTCTCACTTCCCCCCCTCCACCCCTTCTGGGGTGTGCTGCCTGCTGCCTGGAGACCCATGAGATCGA
>JAODKE010000068.1:12351433-12371433 GCA_026779605.1 Mormyrus hasselquistii
CAGAAATGTGAAGCGCATTGAGACAATGTAATGTTGTGATAACGCGCTATATAAATAAAATTGCATTGCATTGCATTTGTGGGTACAGTGTACTTCCCATAATTCCAAATATAAAACTGAACATTTGGACTGGAGCATACAATATAGAATACCCTTCTCTGAAATTTCCAGGAAATAGTAAAACTTTGAAATATATAAAAACATAACCCACTTTTAAGCTTTGAACAATGTAAACACTGTCACTGAGGTATGAATAGTCTAATTAATCAATCAATCAATTTGCAGCAAGTTAGAAAAATATAATCCTACCAATGTCACTGTCCCTCTTACCTAAGTATCGAGGAATCTGGGCTGGGCCGTTCACTACATACACACAGAGGTCCTGAGGACAATGCAGCACTCAGGAACTTCAGAGCACAAGCTCAAACACCTTATCATAAAATGAAACTGGTGTAAAGAGACGTATTGAGCTTCATCATGCAGGAGACAGAACTCCACCTCTGCTCTCCACATGAGCGACAAGTGTCTCTCATACTCCGTAAAGCATTACTGCTGCACATGCATACGCATTGGCACTACGTCTCTTAAAGAGATAACCCACAAAATAAATCTGGGTGTATCTTCCTCCCCCTTAAAGTATAATATTCAGATAAGCATTACTCTGTATTAATGTCGCAAGCCATTGAATTTGCTTATTTATGGAGTGCTATACATTCCCCAGCTCTATTATTTGAGGCCTGACAGCTACATTTTGTTGACTAAGCCGTCTCATAATCTAAGGGGTAAGTGGGAGTTGCTCTGCTCCTATGAGGTCTTCCATTCATTGCAATTCGACCAATTCCTGGCAGAAACTCTGCACTTTTAATCTCTGGTTCATATCTTCTTGAAAGGAACATCAGTTCTTCAACCTTCAAATCATCCTCCCCTGTTATCCATCACAAAATTTAACATGCATGGACTGAAACAGCATGTCCTTCATCGAAATATGAATAATGTATCACAGACTCAAGATCCTCATTCATTGGCTGTGAGGCATGAGTCACTGGTCTCTTCTCCAACTCCGGTTCTTTCTCATCACTGATTTTTGCACGTAAAAACCTTCAAAGCAGTAGTAGGATTCTGTGTAGGGTCCATTCTCACCCCTCTCCATGTTTCCCTCTTACCACATAAACCGGAATGTTCTCGCTTGGCTGCTTAAACACTATGTCGACCTCTGACTCCCATCTGTCAGCAATCCTGTGCTTTCTGTTCAGACCCAAATTTCTAGCCGACACACTCTTGGCGCTTTTCCACTGGCAAAAGGAACCTGGCCATACCCAATCCATACCACAGAGAGAGACTAGTTACAGCGCGGTTCCAGCACGGTTCCAGCTCGCTTCGGTTTTCCACTGCAGAAGGGTCAGGTCAGTAAAGAATTTGCCAAGTTTGGAGAGCAACAGTGATGCAAAACCAAAGAGGGACTTGTTTACAGATCACACAGCGTAGATCATGATTTAATATGTGCTAATTCGTGCTAGGACGAGTGTGAGAATTGCCATGTTATTTCAGCATCAAACAAATTTGCATTACGAATCCATTCCATTCAGCCATCTATAGTGTTACTTTTAGTAAGAAATTTTCAAGTTCCAAGTTACCAGCAATTCATCGTATCGACACAGATCACCGGTTCTTACTTGTCTCTGTGCTTTTCAACCAATCAGATGGTGGTGACCCAACCAGTTTGGCTTTGTCACTCTTTCAGCCCTGCTTACTAGTCAGCTTGGGCTTAGCTCAGGCTTAGTTCAGGCTCACATCATTCACAATGGAAAACCGTCTCTTCATGATTCGGCTCCAATATGGCTCGATTCTTAATGACAGTGGAAAAGCTTCATCTGTGTCCTACATCAGTATCTGCAGCTGTGACCTTTGCATGTCAGTGTCTCATTCATTAATTGTCTTTTCTCTGCATTTTTGGAAGCTAGATAATATGTCTCTGGCTCTCTTTTGGAGATCCTGAATGTAAGTGGAATTTTGCCCATCTGGACTAATGCTGAAGCAAAGATCAATCAGAAAATGAGGCTGTTTGCCTAAAATCAAAAGAAAAGGAGACACACCTGTTGCACAACCACGAGTGCAATTATAGACATTTACAAGTGGCTTTACATATTTTCACCACTGTTCTATTCTTTTGTCACTCAGGGTCCCAAGAAGGTCCACAGTCATCACTCTTTCCTCATATTCTTCTAAAGTGCGGGGGGAAAAAAATTGAGAGATGCTATAACCTCATACGTTAGTGTCTGTCATAACCTTTTCCATTGTTCGCTGGAACATAGCAGATGAGCTTGCGACCTTGAGGCTTTTCTGTGGAACTTCCATGCCCCAAATGGAGTGGTACACACAGTTTTCAGGTGGTCTGAGGGTTCTACCTTGACCTGCTAAAAACACTTTTCAGCTCCAGAACAGTGAACCATTTCAAGACAGCCCAGGAACTCGGAACTAGGGTTTAGGCTCCTGAACTTCAACAAAAAAAATTGCCAATTTTAGCCAGTTGAATAAATTCAAGGAACTCTCCTCCTAGTAGCTGATCCCTTATTCTACATTAAGTGAGAAGGACGGAGTAAAACAAAAATAAGAAAATGCATGACTAATAGTAGCCTGGATTTTTGACATCTGATATGTAAATATTTTTGACATTTTCATTTTATTCGAACAATGAAATTTGACTGTTAGTGACCCACCATACAATACTATTGTTGTGAATCTTGCTTGATCATCTATTATCAAAATGGTCCCCATTGGTTATTTTGACTCAGCCCCTGCCTTTATGGACTTGGGGTGGACATTCTTCTACCTCCATGCCTCCTCTGCTAGTGATCACCACAGCTGTTTTCGGTTCATTCAATTACAATTGTATTCCAGTAAACTAAGCACTGGCTTGTTCTAAGATGACCTGTACACCAAGCTCAGTTCAGCTGTACTGGAAAAATAGCACAATATGCCCCCCCCCCCAGTAGTCATCTTGGAGAACGGCTCTCCAGAGAAACAGTGTCAGCTATCTACAGGGTGTAACTACAGCTGCCAGCCATACTGCCTACACAGAGCCTTCAGAAAGAAGGGTCTGACAGAAGGAGATCTCAACACCTTCACACCGCAGGCTCACGGCAGTGAAAACATGGCCCCGGTGTCTTCTCAATTCTACCATTCTTCCGCGCGACGTGTATTAAGAAACCTTAGCAAAAAAATAATCATGATAATTAAAAGTATTTAGTATATTTCATCGAAGGCTTGGAATCACGAAAGACTACAAAATCCGTCGTTCACAGCGTAGTCGAAAATTAATTTAGGAATGCTTCCTAAAATAGAAGGCGAGGAAATATCAGTGAAAAGTCATTACACCTTTTGACTGAATGGATACATAATGTCAAAGTAGAAAGCAGAACATTAACATTATCAGTAACCTAATGAAGGTCCAAAACAGAAGGAAAAAAATCGCTGGGCGCTGCGCAGGTGTCTGCCGAAACCCAGAACCTCATAAAACACTGCAACTGATGCTTTTTCCCCCCTGATTTAGTTTAAAAACATCCCCCAATTTATCTTCATCCCTTAAAATTATATAACGGGTCAGCACCGATTTTGAAAAATGTTTAATTCCATTTCGTGTGGAAATATACCAATTATATCGTTTTTGGCGTCCATTGTGATTGTAATTTGACTTATAATTCAAACATTAAACCTCCAAAGGATACGACGGTAGTAGCGGTTTGGTAAAAATCGACAATTCCAAAACACCAGAGAGATTATTAATTAAACATAAATCCATATGTGTAGCCTATATTATTCGACAGAAAGATTTTTATTGATTTACTGTAACATAAATGCGGCTACATAGGAAAAGATGCACATCAGATAAATGCTTAAGCTTGTCCTTGTGTATTTAGCAGCCAGTTAAGTATATTATTAACGAAATCGGCGTATTAGCCTTCGCACCGCGATTTGCAATACAAAAGGAAGGGACGAGTGGCTTGCTTTTACCATTTCATCGCCATTTCTGCAATATGTTTGAACGGAACACGTATTTTATTCAGTCGAGTAGCCTCACATTAAACATTTAATATATGTAGCATATCTACTTACGACGTTATACTAATTCCATAAAAAAAAATTGAAAGCACTCTACCAACCTCGATCGATGGGTCACTTCACTTGTCTTCATTTGCGTCTGAGCAATAATTTTGGAGAGGCCCCTGGGATATCTTAATTGATACACCTGAACACCCTCAGACGCTCTGATGTCTTCACCGGCGCACGCACTGGTCGGAAAAGGGGGGACACTTCAAATGCCGGCGCCACCCCTCGAAACCCAAATCACATGGTTTTACTTGTTCAGCTGCTGATCAAATCAACAAGGTTTTCTGTTTCATTTTATATTTGGCAGCCCTACAGGATCTATCCCACGTCTAACCTGAGAGTGCCCCCAATATTCCCCAGTACTGTACGCATCACACTATAGCGCTGCTGAGGTCTGTGTTAAGCCAAATACCAATGCACTGATTCTATGTTTCTGTGCTTCAGCTACCCACTTTCCCACTGTGATTCCTGCTCACAAAAAGCCTCATCAACTCTCAGTCTACGTGTCATATTAAGTCCTCAAAACTTAGCACCCGTATCATCTGCAGTGCTCAAATCCATTCCTTCTGATGTTTGTATGAATGTAGGTCACCCTCAATATTCTGCTGCATGTTCCTCTTTCGCAGTCTTTTTTTCTTACAGGTACATTGTAAGATAAGAGAACATGACATCGCACTGCAGGGCTGCGCGTAGGAGACTGGAAAATGATTCATTAAATGTGAGGGTTTGTAGGTTCATAGCAGCAGTAGGGATATGCACTGGAGAGTGGCGCCGATATGGGAAAGTTTCGCAGCCTTTTACTCTTCTGTGGGGTGCAAACAGACAACTTCAGTGCTGAGTTGTGAAATAAATTGCACACATTATGGATGCAGTGATTCACGAAGAGAACGAAACAGCGTGTTTTTAATACGGCGAACTTTGAAGCACCTACAAGGCGGCAACACTAGGGGCACTGGCGGCAGCACGGCTGAGCCGCTCCAGCCCCTTCTCTCTCGTTGGTGTCCTGCGAGTGCGAAAGCACGTTCGTGCGTATAATAGAGCCAAATCTGCGCGGGGTCGCAGTGAGCTAAACTGAATCGGGGGTTGCGCTTTCGTGCCGTACCGGGCCGAGCCGAGATCCACTTTATTCTAACGCTGTGAACATGGCGGTGTTTTGCAGATCCGCGTCGCTCGTTGTGAGACAAGCCACTGCGCTGTCTTTGGCTGGTGCACGGCGGTATAGCACGGGTGCGTATGTTACCCCCTGGGCATTTAGGGTTTTCGGGTAATTCACAGTATTTAGGTCATGACGTGGTTCGCTCTGCCTGTGCACAGCTCATAACGTCATGCGTTGTGATCTGTCGTGCTGACCAAAGTTAAACAGAGGACAGTCCTAACACCCTTGACCTCAAAAGCAGTAGAGAATAATTTATCATGGCTAAACGCATATTGCACTCTGTATTTTATATTGCATTGTATGTTAGTGTAAACTGTGTCTTATGATGCGTCATATGATTATAGGCCTACTGTACTTATGTCTGCTTCCACGATTTATTATGGTGGACTTGTGTGTTTGTTTTGCTCACGACACTGAATATTCTGGTTTGAGCAGTGATTATCTATTAATACAGAGGCTGACGTTTGACGTTTTAGGCGCTCCGTACCAGTATATCCTGGTGGAAAAGAAGGGAGAAAAGCAGGATGTAGGTTTCATCCAGCTGAACCGACCGAAGGCACTGAACGCCCTCTGTGATGGCTTGATGAAAGAAGTGAGTCAGGCCCTAGATGCCTTTGAAGAGGACAGCCAGGTCGGGGCCATAGTCATCACAGGCAGCGAGAAGGCTTTCGCAGGTGAGGTACATCTATAGACTAGGGGTGTGATCAACAGGTAGAGTATTGTGCTAAGATGTGGGTTCAAATCTCATGGAGCATACTCAAAATGTAACCCCTCTACTGTCAGTTGCCTTTGGCTAAGATTTTTTACTCAGATAAATGAGTAAATAGAGAAATCCTAGGTGTTTCCTTGAAGTACTAATGAGCTGAGAATAGTACGAGTTGGGTAGTTCTGTAGTAACTTGGTTGTGGTGTCTTTCGCATCACTTTAAGCGGGAGCTGACATAAAGGAGATGCAGAACAGGACTTTTCAGGAGTGCTACAGCGGGAACTTCCTGTCCCACTGGAACAAAGTCTCCACGGTGAAGAAACCTGTCATCGCTGCAGTGAACGGCTTCGCGGTGGGTGCGGCTCCTCCCAGTGACATTGGAGGCGGAGTTTCGGCTAACATCGTAGCTGATGTTCTGTTAATGTTGCAATTTTGGGCTTTTCTTGTGGAAATCTCATGAAGCCAGTTGCCGTGGATTAATTAGTGTGCTCTGCAGCTTGGGGGAGGCTGCGAACTGGCGATGATGTGTGACATCATTTATGCTGGAGAGAAAGCCCAGTTTGGACAGCCAGAAATCCTGTTGGGAACCATTCCTGGTAAACAAAAAATTATTTGTTTATTTATTAGTTATTTTTTTTTTAATTGCAAGTTGAGATACAGCAGTCAGTTAGGGTCACACTATTTTCCTTACCTGCTTCCCATCGTCCTTCCAGTAGCTTTGGCACCTCTGTCACTCTGAAAAGCACAAGATTTGCCCTTGCAGGTGCCGGTGGAACACAGAGGCTCACCAGGGCTGTTGGGAAATCCCTCGCTATGGAGATGGTGCTTACGGGAGATCGGGTCTCTGCTCAAGAAGCCAAACAGTCAGGTACCGGCACTGGAACACTCACCTGCACGCCCCACCGAGCGTCTCCCTTGAGGTTGCTGTGAGTTTGACTTTCGTTTCTTGTGTTTCCTGAGCAGCATTTGTCACCTTTAAGTACGACTTGTTTTTCAGGCCTTGTTAGCAAAGTGTTCCCCATCGACCAGCTGGTACCTGAAGCTGTCAAGTGTGGGGAGAAGATAGCGGCCCATTCTAAGATTATCGTTGCGATGGGAAAAGAAGCCGTCAATGCAGGTCAGGGCTGGTCTTTGTCCCTTTCGTTGTCCTGATGCTCCTGCATGACTTGCATGTTATTTTATAGTGTAAATATAGTTGGGAACTATGATGCCTAGTTTTCCAAGTTTAATTGCACTTGTACAATGAGAAATACTTTCGATATTTGTTCTAATGAAAGATCCAGTACTTGTGTGGGCAATCAAGGAGAGACGCAAGTGAAAATGCATCTTTGTGTAGTTGCGTAACATCTGTTGGAGAAACATGAGGCAGTGACGTTATGGTGACTGTCGTCTTTCAGCCTTTGAGCTGACGCTGACTGAGGGAAACCGTCTGGAGAAGAGGCTGTTTCATGCCACTTTTGCCACCGTGAGTATCGTGGCTTTGAGCCCTTGTCTGAATGCCGCTCACTCACTGACTCCTGTCTGCTGCTTCTTTCTCATCGTCAGGATGACAGGAAGGAAGGGATGACTGCATTTGTGGAAAAGCGAAAAGCATCATTCCAGGACAAGTAGGGAAGGAGTCCTGGCTGACCTTGTTTATCCTCAATGGTCCTGAAGTGAAGTCGGAGATCCGATGTTTATATGCCTTATGTTTGCACACAAGTACTGATGCGTTTTTCTGCCGAGTCCTTCAGCCTTGCTGAGGAATACAGCCAGAATTGCAATCTGTGCATAATTAACTTTTGTTTTATTGGTAGTTTGGAAATAAAAACATTAAGCAAATCACTTCATATAGACCCCTTTATTAAGATAAATTACAGTATTGTGTTTTCCAGTTATTGATTAAATGTTAGGAATGTAGCAGGGTACGAAAATGCATATATGGTATTTACAGTTGGTAAAAAGTAGTGGAAATTTATATGCAGTTTGGTATTAACTTTTACAAGCTGCAGTGACTGATTAAAAATTGAACCAGAGCTAAACGGGTACTGATTTGCTTTATAAAAGCATGGTACTCACCACAACTTATAAAAAAAGTAAATAACTTGTAGTGTGACACGCGACCATGGGAGGTCGCTTATCTATGTATTTTACGCAAATAGAAGCTGGAGGTGTAAGGAGGCTGTGAGACATGGAAAAACGACCCTCCAAAGGGTGGTAGAGCATGACCAAAGTCATTCATTCGTGATCACAATTTAATTGACCTGGAGAACAGGACGGTAGGGTAAATATACCCGAATTTTTTTTGTACTATTGATCAGACTGTACATGTAAATATGAATGTACATATAAATAAAGTGCGGATTTTGATAATCTCTTGTTTTGCTGATAATCTAATGTACCCCTTAAGTTTTATTTCAAATAAATTATTGTACATCAAAGCTATAAAATCTAAAAATTTTACTTACGATGCTTTCTAGTATAATTACAGTCAGGAATATGAATGCTGGAATACATTTTGCCCAGCCGTGATTTTTTTACGTATGGAGTATAGACAAAACGATGGTTGGTCGCGCTTGAGGGTTGCCGCCGATAGGTGACAGTATTGTACAATGCTGATGTAAAATGGTTGCGCTATAGCTCTCTGCGCAAAGTATTTTGGGAGTTGAAGTCTTACGCCTCTTAGTCACGTAGACGTTACAGTGTTCAGTAACATCAGCTGTTCTAGAAATATGTTCAGTATTTGGCAGTATATTGTATGTTCCGTTGTTTACATTTTTTTCTTTATTAAATTAAAAAAAAAACTGAAGAACATAGGTTACTTTTACTGTCAAACTGAATTTTGTGGGAAGTTTGTTATAAATCGTCGTTAAGGGAAAATTAGATAATTCTCAGGTTTTGGGGAAATATGAATTAATTTAGATTTATTACAATGATATGTCAAATTCTGAAACGTGGGGCTCAATCATAAACTCCCCGTGATAAGATACCAGTTCACAATCTTTAATTGAAAGTGCATGGACAAGTTCGTTCAAAGTTCTATTGATTGCACCAGTGATGTTTACAATTAATTTGATATGACTCTTACCATGAATTTCTGCACCAGTTTGAGATCCTTTAGCGGCTCAGAAAAAGTAAAAAAACATTGATCAATAACCGTTTTGTTGGTGGAATAAAACATGGGGGGAAAAAATCTTACATTTAACTGTGGAAATAACAGCAAATGTCCAATGGATGATTTTAGCATTTTTAACGGCTAACATTGATGAAAGCATGATAACTAATACTTAAGTTTGGTACTTAAGTTTTGAGATTGTCATATCTGATTTTATTGCTAGATATATGTATTATTATAGAATAGAATTTTTTTCGTATAAGTAAGTATTATAGCAGAAAATTAAACGATTAAATCGAATTTATTTAGTTAAATTTAACCGCGTATTTTTTGTTTATTGTGTATGAAAAATGAATAATGAGGATTTAAAATGTACGTGTACATATAAGGCTGTAATAAATTAAATTGGTTTCTTCTCAAAGAGACCTGTCCTTATCAAATGTAACTTTATGACTGCCTTTTTCACTTTGTGTATCTTAAGAAAAGTATTTTTTTCCGTATCGCAGCCGCCAGAATTTACCCGAAAAGGTTGTTTTAGTCGGAAATAATGCTTCAAATAGGCTAGAATATAATGTCTGAATTGTATAAAATATTTATAATAGCAACGTGTTTTTAAGGTAATAATGTGTCTTTTGTAAATATGAAAAACGTTTCACAATTAAAAAACCTTGTAATTCTCAGTGAGTCTTGGAAAACTTAACAGTCCTCAGAATGAAAATTAATCTTGTTCCTAAATTTACAATAACTTTTTTTTTCTTCCAAACACTCTTCCTTCGAAATGCATTTAACTTCGGGGGGAAAAATCCATAACAGATTTGATTATGGAAAGAACCTTTTATTTCCACCCAATCTCTAAAGGCGCTTCTGTCTGTGATCTCAGTTTTTCTTCACACAGCGAAGCCTTATATCCTCACAAGTCCATAGCCTAATTGATTTTTATTTTCATTCAATATTCCCCAAGAGCTCGCTTTCTTCTCCGCTTCTGGAACAAAACTTCTAAAAGGAGAGGGAAAAAAGTCTTCTCACACCGAAGAGACGGCACAAAGGTTCTCAGAAAAGAACGGAGGTTTCACTTTGAAGTGTGTCCCCTGCTATCGAAAGGTCAAAATAATAAATGTAGACCCAATTGAAGCGTTCACTGGAGACAAAGGGGGCAAAACGTTACATTTTGGCAGAGGCAGCCCCTCATAGCGTGATAAACCCATTTAAAAAAGCAGAACCAAAGAGCCAACAGCATGGGTCCGCGGATAAATAAAAGATCTTTCAACTGATCAGACAGTCCTGGCTCCACCGTTCCCCTTTTCTCCCCGCGTCAGTCTCTCTCTCCCCGCCCTGCTCGCAGCTGCAGCGCCTCCACACTGCTTTTCACGGGGGCAAAATAGAAATTTCCTCTAAATTACAACCTCATCAGGAAGAGAAAAAGTCACCTTTCATTAGCAACAGCTGCACGTTTGAGGTGTTGTTCCGAGTGAGGAACTAGCTTTATTTATGCAACTTGATTTGGTTTCCCATTTTCATGCAGATCGAAGTCTTGCCGAATTAAAATGCACCCAAAGTCCGCGGTGTGTTCCTCAGCCTCCGACCCGTTGAGCCGCTACAGCTCCAAACGAAACAGGCGGCTTGGAATCGTACGAGGATTTCAAATATTTTCATAATCTCACATTCCTTGCATTAAAAATGTATCTGAACTTTACTGTTACACATCGCTCCTTTTAATGTGACCCCGCCAGCAAGTGTAAAAAAAAAACTCTTTCAGGTAGGCTGTAAAATCCAAGGAGGCATTGACATTTATACTTCATATATTATTAATATTTTAAACTATTAAGTACATTTAAAAAAACATGTTTAACATAAATGTACAGAGCAGTTACTCTACAAACCTAATTTTGAGCAATTTTCTTCTTCTTCATTAAAATCAATTGTATTATTGTTATTTTCATATTTTGACCTTATTGTGGGAAACTTGTAAGTCGGTCAGCAGCTACGCGCACAACTTATAAAAACTATATAACTTTCCGCATGAAAAGCGGATTTTACGGCATATGGTTTGTAAACGCAAACTCTAAAGAAGACTAAAAAAGACAAGACTGGTCCCCTTGTCTCATGCATCTAATTGTTAAAACATAACAAATTTGCCGAATAAGGTCTGAAATCGCTCCCAAGCGGGTAGACAACACGTCCTTAATTTCAACGATTGGTAATTTCCAAATTACGCAAATCATGTTATTCTGTTGACGTGTAATTTATGCAGCCCATTAAATAATCTTTGCTTAATTGACAACTGCAGCACTGAACACATCTACAATAAAATCTTGTGACTTACAGAAAACAGACCTACTCGTAACTTATTTTTAAAATACGAACTATAATTAAAAAAAAACCCTACTACAAAATATAGATAAGTACACATATTCAAATTAAATTAAATTTCGAATTAAATAAGGTAAAGGGTAAAATGTCTGGTCTACATATGGCAGAGGAATTTAAAAAGGTTATTTAAAATAGGCCTACTTGATTGATCTATTCTCTGGACAATAGACTATTCCGCTATAGTTAAATCTAAAAGGCACGCACTTATGACATTTTGTAGCGTGAAAGCGAATTACTATGGACATGTTATGAACTTATGATTCATTACGACACGGCGAATTTGAAATGGTCATCTGCTGATGTGCCGGGCCGTGCTGCAGTACCTCAATTTTCCGCAGGAGGGCGTCGCGCGTGTGGCAGCACTTAGAAAGCGAAAGCCTGAAGCCTTTAGATGTAACGCAGGTATACCTGGTACTGGACTTGCATCGATATCGGGGCATCCCCGGGATAATTAAAAAGGAGAGTCACACTGATCTTCAGAGGTTAACCCCGTACGTGAGTCCGCGTTTCCCCATTTCCTGTCTGACTTCCGATCTAGAAAAGCATGGTCGTCCTGAAAGGCATTCCGGCAGTGCTCTCGCCGGAGCTGTTATATACCTTGGCAAAAATGGGCCACGGCGATGAACTTGGTAAGAAAACACGATCATTTAATTAATTGCAGTTTTAGAAGCGTTACACAAAAACGCTACCATTTTCCGAATATAATGTTGCGTTAAAATTGTCGGTCGTCTACATCCCAGTTTACACAAGAGACTTTAAAATTTCGTGTTGTGTATTTTCTAAATGACACATTAACGACGTAACGCTGTTGTACTTACAGCACAAACATACGAGGCTTAGGATGCATTTGTGAACGGACGGTATTAATATACTGAGGCAAATTTTCTTTGACATATGATATTTATATTTTGATTTAAAAAGAATGTCTGTCATCATTACCGATATGCCGGACCTGAAGGAATCGGGGCCCTTCGTGGGTTCATTCTTCTTACTACAAAATTTCTTGTTCAGTTTTTAAACTGCTAATCACAACAGTTTTATGTCGTTCTGTAACGATAACTAAATACAGGGAACTAAGATTTTGCACACGTGGTTTGTATGTATATTTGAATAAAATATTGTGGGCGGTGTTTCGTTTTATTAATTGTGCCCTTAAACCCCTCACAGTTCTTGCTGATGCCAACTTTCCGTCATCCTCAACCTGCAAACACGGTCCAGCTGAGATAAGGGCGGATGGTATGTGAGAAGGAGGAGGAAGATTACACTGCCTCGTTAACCCCTGTGTAAGTGGTCCCGAGTGCACGTGATGTAATAGTTGTCCTTTAATTTCAGGTCTGAACATTCCTGAGCTGTTAGGTGCCATACTGAAGCTCCTCCCCTTGGATACGTATGTCGAAAGACCAGTAGGTGTTACATCTGTCCTGACATGTATGACCAGTGTGACAGGCTGATCCTGGTCACCCCCTGCTCCCTCCCCATGTGATGGTGTGCTGTGACAGGCTGCTGTCATGGACCTGGTGGACAGTGACAAGCAGAGAGGTGTTGCTGTACCTGTGTGGGACACCTATCTCAGTCTTCTCCGGGAGGCGGGATACGATGTGAGTCCTGTCGCCGATCTCATTGGCTGGCTTGTCCAGGGTGGTGAGCCGTGATTGGTCTGGGAATCATTGGGTTCCTCGAATTCTTCTTTGCTGTCTGTGACATCTAACACTGCAGTTTTATAATCAATTCATATGTATTCTTTGCTGTATTTAATGGTTCTTCATACAATATTTGTTGCACCAATAAATGTGGACTGCAGCCTGTTATCAACTCAGTTTAAATAATTTATTGAGAATAATGAAGCAAATATTTATCTTTTTATTTGTAGATCTCTGTCTCTTTCTCTCTCTCTAGAAACGTCTAGAAAAAGTGGAGAGGTTTGCCTTTTATGAGCGAGCCAAAAAGGCCTATGCCGTTGTGGCAACTGGGTAAGCCCCGCCCATTGGCAGTTTGCCTGTCTGACGAGCTCATGAGCCAGCCAATCATTGCTGCCGTTGCTCTCCTTGAGGCAGGGAGTCGTCCCTGTACGGTAACCTGATCATTAAGAAGGGCGTCCTCCCCGCGGATCAGCTGTGCTGACCGGCGTGGATCTGCTGTCTGGCGGGAAGTGTGGTCCTGCTGCTGTGGGGGGCCAAACGGGTAGAGTCCTGGAGATCATGCCATTTGAGGGAACATGGAAAATGTCAATGTTTATATATTAAAGTGTGACTTGATTATGGATATGTGTCTATTTATTATTAGAAAAATGTTTTATGATCTCTTTATTTGCATAGTTGCACACTCTTCCATTAGATAAACATGCACTTAGACATCATCTGTTCCCCCTAATTGGTACATGTGAGTGAGATTCCCTTTGCCTTGCGAGGCCTTCCCCTGCCTATGGGTGGTACAGGTGGTCTCGGTCCTCTTCTGGGTGGGTGTAGATCCTGGGCCTGGGTTCTTCTTTTTTTGACTCTGGCTGAAGTGGAGGCTTCCAGGCAGGGGGGTCACCATGGTGCAGGAGGTCTCGGTCTTCCTCTGGGTGGATGTACATAGGGAAACTGGGATCCTCCACCAGTTTCTGAGGAACTGACTGGTGGGCAGCCTGAGCTAGCTGCTCCAAAGAGGGATGGTAGACCTCATCTCGGTCCTGCTCAGCCAGATGGTATTTCCGGGGGTGTCCTCCTGCATTTTTCACCTCCCAGAAGGACATATCAGGATCATGGTCTTTAAATGTCTGGGTTTGTTCCTCCATGAGCTCCAGTTCCTTCATCCCCAAAGCCACCTTCAGCCCCTTAGACCTGCATGAAAGCGACACATTCATCAGGATCCCAGGTGCCTGCTGGGTTTTCTGGGCAGGAGGTGAATGTGTGTTTCTCCTGGGCTCCTAGAGCATCATTTGGCCTGGAAGGAGTGACTCCTAGCACCATGAGTGGTGTGAAAGCTGGAACAAGTACCTGAGTGTTTCCTGGAACTGGCTCTCCATGACTTTAGCCTGTGGAAACACAATACAGACAGAGGGTTCCTGCTGTAGACCAGAACACAAGAGCTTCCCCCCATGGTGTAAAATTCTCACTCTGGGCTGATGTCTCACTCCCTGGCCGGTGTTGTTTTTCCTTACTCCAACCGTCCTCCATGGTGTGCATTACGCCCCATGCTTAAATCTGTACCGTATATGTCTTTGGGTCAGGTAAGTATCTGGTATGTGATTTACCGCGGTTGCTCTGAGATGCCACTCTGAGGCATATGGCTGTCTAACTGGGTGCACTGCGGGATGGCACACTGCTCTAGCTAATAATCATACCCATAAACGTTTGTATGACGGCTAAGAAGGGCAGCCAAGTTGATGCTGTGATTATGGAGAACATGTATGTAGCACTGGGATGTTGACATGTACACACCCATGATGGGTAAGGCTTGGCTAATCCTGCGTGGAGGAGTGCGGAGATGCTGACCAGCAGGGCAACCCTGAGAGAAAAAGACAGGGAGAGATGAGAGGAGACAGAGAATCGGTATGATGAGCAAGGCTGCACTGCCATGAGGGTCTGCACTCTGCATGTCTTCAGTAACTGGAAGAGTGCTGATAAAGATGGCAATAGGAAGTAATGGGTACACATTGAATTAAAGATGCTTGCCTATTGGATACTTATTGAGTTAAAGATACAGTGAGTACTCAGTAGTTATTCAATTAAAGATGGAGTGAGTATAAGATATTAAATGAATTAAAGATACAGAGAGTACCCAGTCAGTGAATTAAAGATGCAGTGAGTACAGGATATATAATGAGTTAAAAATGCAGTGAGTACAGGATAATTAATGGAATGAAGATGCCATGAATACTGGCTACTTCTTGAGTTTAGGATGGGGTGAGTACAAGTAATAAATTGCTGGAAGACTCAATAATACACAGAACCACAACACTTTTTTTTTTGCTTTGAATCTAAAAGGCTTTATAACTAGGGGTGTGCCGGCATGCCCCATTCGCACAAAGCCTGATCTCTACACTCTGCACTTTCATTTCAGATCTCACTCTAATTTACATTCTGATCTTTAGGATTTGAGTGTTGAGAAGCTAAAGTCAGCAAGTGCCAAGAATAGCAATGGTCTCATTTATTAAAAAAAAGCTCATCGAAAGAGATTTAAAATCCAAGAGAATAAAGGAATTTTACATGCTGGCTTTAGTGTATTTTTACCATTTTGGTGTCTTGTAAAGGTATTTATAGTTAATGAGTTCACATTAGATAAAGTCATCTTCTAGTTAGATCTGTTGTCTCATTTAACATTTAGCAGGACATTCCTCCTTAGAGAAGCTCAGCACATTTTAAACTCAGAGGGTCTTACCTGAACATTGTGTTCCTCGCTTGTGCGGACCTTACAGAACGCGTCTTCGGGAGTGCTGTGTGAAATACGCACTTCACAGTTAAACGGACAAAGGTTAGGCGATGGTACCAGGTCTTTGTACCTTTGCGGTAAACACCCATTAAATTCACGTCACTCATTGGACCAAGAGGCAGACCAAGCCTTCTTCTCCAATCTGTGTGTGCCGTTAGGGACATGGATACCTTGGCAGATTTAGGGGACCCTGTGCTTGACAGGGGCCCTTGAGTACGTAAAACTACACGTGAAAGTTTAGCAAATATGTGTGACGTTTTGTCAGGACAAAATGACAATGACAGGGCAGAATTTCAGGTACGCCCCTGCACTGCTGGGCATTTCAGGTCCAGAAGCTACAAATATAGACCAAGATTTTGTTTCTATCAACCAGCTGAGTTCTCTGTAACTGAGACTCTTTATGCTCAACTGGTTGGTACAAACAAAATCTTGCTCTGGATTTGTAGCTGCTGGACCTGAAATGCCCAATATTGTGCCTCTTTATGCTACACTGTGTAATAGCTGGGGGAGGGAAACCATTTGCTAAATTGGCAGCTTGGGTGGCAAGTCCTCCTTCATGTTTCCCCTCTGAGGAATTCCCAGGAGACACCTCTCATGTTCACGCTCTCACTGTTCCTCGTGGACTTTTGCTGATTCTGTCCCTCATGGCTGTCCGTATGTTGGACTTTCACTGGTTCTGTCTGCCGTCAGCGGCACAGACGGGCTTCTCGTTAGACGCCCTGACACTGTATCTGACTTTAAAAGGCCTGTGCTGACTGCATTTCCCTGCTGGCATATCTCTCCATGGCCAGCTTTACAATGGCAGTTAAAATGAACTTTCCATCATAAACCCACTTTATTGTGTAATAGTCACCAGATTATTGTTCACCATAGTCGTCCTGGGAAGCCAGCATTAGGACACCAGATCAGGCTGTCAGTTAGGTTTCACACACTGGGTGCCAGTGGGGAAAACTTTGGATCAGTAATAAAACCACTAACACTGTGATATAAAGTCCAATATAAGCTTTCCAGTTAATTTCACATGGGTTTGAAGGCCTCGGTCAGAACTGAGTATTGACTGGCAGAATTTATATGTCTCATGTGTCCTGTATGAGGACCCTTACAGACTCGTAATAATAGTGACGCATGCAATGATTGATTTGTCAGGCCGATCCCGTTGTTTCGCCGTAGCTCTTTCCACCACTCTGAGCTGCCAGCCGCTTGCTCCAGCATGCGGTTCATGTACGGCCGTCTATCAGAGCCAGGCAGACAGCTCACGCTCCCAGTACTTCAGTCCCTGGTCGCCCAGAAAGTACAAAGGTCAATGGGTATCTGGGGCAGGATAGGGGCATGGATACCCTGCAGATTCAGGGGGCCCAGCACTTTACAGGGGCCACAGTAGGGGCATGGATACCCTGCAGATTCAGGGGGCCCAGCACTTTACCGGGGCCCTGGAATACTTAAAATTATACATGAAATTTGGCTGGGGGGAGGACAAGGTGACATTTAGTCATGGGACCCTGAAGTCTTAGTTACACCCACCGTTTATCGGGGTAAGCATCACTAGGGTTAGGAAGTGTATCTCGGCTGAATGAATGCAGCAGGATCTGATGGAAATGCAGGTATCCTCTGTCGTCTGATTTGTGACTTAGTGCTTCATGCTAATGTCATTTTGTACCATGTTTTTGCCCATCTGAACTCAGCTACTGTTATAACATGATAAATATGTTTTTTTATAATATGCTGTAAAAGTCCAAACGTCCATTCTTCATTCAACATTCAGAAGCTGTTGGTTTCAGTATCAGCCGTTTCGGTTAATGTTTAAACATCCTGGTGAAAAAGCACTCGGGACGGCGGCAGCGGGAATGCGTGACCACGGCATTTCGTGGAAAACCTTCCCAGTTATGGAGCGGGGAGGTTCGCGGCTGCGATGCCATTAGTGCCATCAAAGGGAGTCTGGTTACATGTGCGGGGAGCAGGAAGCCCCCAGCATGAGGTTTTAAAGGCTGCCCCACGGTGCCTCGGGACAGAAGAGCGCAGCACTTTCATGTTTAAAGGCTCGTGCTTTGAAACGCCTCGATGCTGATGGCCTGTAAAAAGGCTGACAGGCGCACGGCAATAGGTGCCCTGCCGCATCTGTTCTCCATGAGCGCGTCTGCTCAGTCTGTCTCCCAGAGTGCTCTGCCACAGCTGTACTGGGGTCCTGCTTTACGTCCAGCCTGCTGTAGACTGGCCTGGTTTGTTTAATGACTGGAGGACAGCTGCTCTGCTCCCCGCACCTACATGATGAACATACTGCAAAAACACAGAGTCTCTCTGGATATATGCAGTATTTGTGGATATAATCACCCATTCTGTGACATGGAATGTCAGGGAAAAATAGCATAGATTTATTATTCTTCTATTTAAATATGTGTTTATTTCTAGCATCATAATATTCTGTTATTCAGGATACTTTGTTGGTGACTGTGTACCCCTTAAGTTTGTTTGTGTCGCGCTTTACTTCTTCACACTCTGCGTATTGTGTTTGCACCTTGTCTATCAATATATCTATGTTCATCTGTGTATGTATCTTCGTTGTTGCCGCTGTATGTGCCAGAATTCAATAAAGTTATTGGTTTCAATAAAGTCGATCTTATTCCATCCATCCATCCATCCATCCATTTTTTGTAACTGCTCGTCCTATTCAGGGTCTCTAGGGGTCCGGAGCCTATCCCAGACGCAAGGCAAAGAACAACCCAGGACCAGGTGCCAACCCAGCATAGCAGTCTTAATAAGTCTAGTTCCTGTTTTTCAGAAGTTATAATATGTGTTCTAGATATTGATGTCTTGTAGAAGATTCAGTCCAGAGCTCCTGGCGATGAATTTGTGTTTTAGACTTTGAGTTTGTGCTGTTGAGAGCTGGTGGCTCATTAAATGCCAGATAAAGAGAGCCTCCCCTAGTGCCCAGTGGGCCTAGTAGACCTTTGTTTCCCTCCTCTCCTCTCCTCTCCTCTCCTCATCTACCTCTCCCTTTCATCCCCCACAGCATTGCCCACACTGATTGCCTTTCACCCATGGTGTCATTCTGCAAATTATAGTGAAGTTGGACAACTACAGGGGGTGGAGTTTGGGAGGAGGGGCTCGGTGGTGTCTCCCTACTCATGCACCTGGATGTCTGTCAGCTCCAGCAGCCTATCCGTGACAAGCGGAGGCGGGCTTAGACTCTGGGCATACTCACACTTGACCTGCTTGCCATGTACCATGCGCGGGCATGACTGTCCCCCCTCCCCACTCCCCTACTGGTCTGTGCTCACATTGTACTTAATGTTCTGGGCCTGAGCACGTTTTCATCATCCCCATGTGACTTCTTATGTAGATGAAAAAATAGGAAGACAAGCATTATCGCCCAGCACAGTGAAGTTCATGATACGTCCTTATATTATGATTTATTTAGAGTTGATCTTATTGATTTACCAAGTGCACGACACAGTGATTTTTATTCAATTGTGCTGCATGTATATTTCAGAGTTTTTGTCCGTTGCAGCATTTTGTTCCTGGATAGTCTGGTCAGACCAAATTTCCAGGGAACACTGCATCTGTGATCCATTTGCCTCAGTGTTTGTTATACATTTGTCACTACCTGATCTGCACAGTCTACCCGATCTGTTCTGGGCCCTGTTATTTTTGACATTGTGGGGATAATGTTTCAGGTGCCCACAACGGTCTGTGACTGCAATCAAAAAAGTAAAAAAAGTCTTGTATTTTGTTTGGTTACCTATGGTTAAGGTAGGTAAGGACTAAGGACATAGGAGTTCCCACAGACATATAATTACAAACCTGTGTGTGTGTGCTCACGCGTGTATGTGTGTGTGTGTGTGTGTGTGTGTGTGTGTGTGTGTGTGTGCGTGCCCGCGCGTGTATGTGTGTATGTGTGTGTGTGTGTGTGTGTGTGTGTGTGTGCGCGTGTGATTTCCAGTAAACTCTGAATATGCCAGCGGCAGATTTTTGAAATGAGGGAAGCACACTGTGGATCTTGGCAGTATGACCAACACAAGGTCTTTTTTTCTTATTTTAGTAGGTCAACTACTTATATGCAAATTTTTCTCTCCCTCATCAAAGGCCGTCTTTAGAATAAAGTCAACATGAGCGGCAGTGTCTACCATGTTGCTTCTAGCTCAGCTCAAGCACACACCA
>JAODKE010000068.1:12388777-12428939 GCA_026779605.1 Mormyrus hasselquistii
CGGGGGGGGCGGGGGGAGGGGGGGGGGGGGGGGGGGGGGGGGGGGGGGAGTCGGATCGCGGCCCGGGGGGGAGGGGTTTGCAGAGCCGGGCCGGAGTGTGGAAGCCATCAATTACACAGAGCAAAAGTTAAAAACTCAGCGGGGGGGTTTAGAATGTGGAGATATGCAGGCCAGGCCGGCAGAGGGGGGGCCAGCAGCAGTTTGTACTCCTTGCCTTGATGGCGGAATGCTGAAAGAGCCGTCCCAATCGCTGTGGCTCAGGTCTGCACGCTTGCTGTAAATAACACGCTCCTGCATCAGTCCCCAACTCATTACAAGCTGAACGTGTAACGACGGGCTTGACGGGTCTTTCCTGACCCCAGCCCGGTGTCATCCGGGGACCTGCAGTCTCCAGCGGGTCTCCTGGGAGGGAGAGGCGGACTGGGGTGGTGCGGGCGGGGCAGGCAGCCCACGGAGCCTCATCAATTCAGCAAATCCTCCGGCAGCTAATTTATGATGCCCTCAAAGCAATTTTCACAGTCAGAAAAGTGCAATTGTATTTTCCAGCTCATTAACCACAGGCACCACAAAGCATTCACATACACACACACACACATACACACCCCATACCCACGCCCCACCCTCACAGCACAGGCTGCATTAAACGAGGGGTTGGAGGGTGATGGGCACTAAGTCAGCCCCAGCTCACAGTCTGTCCCTCTGTAAGGGCGTGGCTCTGAGGCTTTCCTGCCCCCCCCCAGGACAGGGAAGCTGTATTCCCAGGACAAACAAGTACATATTTACTAAGGCTTTTCCACCAGTAAGGGCAGAGAACCTCGTTGTTGGAATGTTCCAGAACACGGGTCAACTCGATGTCCAATCAGTGCTGTGAACAGGGTGAGTGCTCTGCCTGTATGGGAATGGGGAAAGCCTAATGAGCTCTGTTCAGTCTATTCACCGGAGCGACTGAAGGGGACTGGGTCTGGTGTGTAGGGGCGGCACCCAGCAACTGGGTAAACAATTGCTTTACAAGCCCCGTTCACGATGTCCTCCAACCCCAGACATGAGGCCAGACCTGTACGCTGCTGCGGGTCTGTCTTGTCTGTGCACCGTGACCTTTCTGAAGGCTCGGCAGACCTGGGAGTGGCACGCGCACACAGATGCAGAGGCCGTCGTTTCTCAACCGCCATTTCACACATGCTGCCACTGGGGGGAGCGAAGAGCCAGCCAATGACAGCAGGGAGTCGGGAACAGGGGCTGAGCATCAGCACTGGGTCCTCACAGGACTCTCCCGTCTGAAGAACGTAAAGTGAGACATGAACCAGTGTGCCCACTCTCTGGGGCCCTGTGCTTCCCCTGTCCCTCTACAGTATGAGGCCCCCAGGGGCCCCTCATGCAGGGCTGACTCTACCTTTTCATGGACCCTCGGCATATGTCCCCGATCATTTCTTTTTCTCCACAATGCAGGTAATTCAGGGGCCTAAGGCACCTGCCTATTCCACCTTTAGCTTGAGCCAGTTTTGTTTTTTTTTTTACGATCACACCCTGACGCGCAACACAAACCTCATCCGGTGTACGTGCGACACACTCACGCTTTCAACAAGGGCACGCGGCGCGAAGGGCCGTCAGTCTCTAACCCCTCAGCCCGAACATCTTACAGATGACAAAAGGAGCACAAGAAGGGGAGTTAGCAGGCGGGTCAGGTGGGAAACGCGGGCAGGAGAGGCCAGACGGGGAGCACGCTGCGGACGAGCCCTGAGTTTGATCCAACACTGAAAGGATAATCGCGACTGTGGCGGAGGCTTTTGTGCAAACTAATTTATCGCGAGTCTGGTCACTGAGGGGGTGGGTGGAGGTCGTGGTGGTGGCAGGGGGTGCACAGAAGCACGGTCGCATTCCACGGTTGCTCGCAATGCTGCACTGCGCCCACAATTAACTGCTCATTCCTACACCCGGACCCGTGTGACCGTGCGCATTGTCCCGGCCTCTCCTCAGGAATGCTGGCCCATGGCTCCAGGAGAAATTGCGCGTTCAGTTGTCCGTCCCCCCATCCCTGCGGTGCACCTAAAGTGCCACCTCTGGAGAAAGGAGGTGTACACAGAACGGCTGGTGCAACACACAGGGGAGACTTCCCATGATTCATCTGTGGGGGGCGGAGTCACTCAGGTGAAAGACACATCTGATTATATATTAAATAAAATGTACGATATATAAAATTGCAAGGAAGAAAAAGCAAACTGCGTGAAAGAAACAGAAAGGGAAGCCATTCGATTGGCGCTGGGAACGAGCCCCGTCACGCCACCTGTGGAATCCGCAGCCCCACGGGTCGCTGGGGCAGGCACCCGCCCGCGGATCAGTCGGCGCGGCATGTCACGGAGCAGATGGCCAATCAGAGCGCAGTAGCAGTCTCGTCACCCTGCTTGAAAGGGAAGGACCTTCTTTGCTATCTCAGTTCGTTGCGATGTTTGCGAAGACAATAAGCTATTGTTCCAGCTATTGTTACCCTTCTATGTTTTTCAGAGCTCTGGCTGCAGCTCTCCATGCGTCTGCGATGCTTATGGGACAATCCTGATGAGTCAGTCCCAGGGAGCATCTCCAAAACCAGAGGACCCTGCAGCACAGCCTAAGGCAACACTTCTGCTGTCCCCATGTCCGCTGGCATTTCTGTCAGCCCTGAACACTCCTGACACGGTCTCATCGTTCATACACGGCTGAAGAAATGCCTTTTGTACCAGCAGAGGGGTATATGAGACAGGGCACCACAAAACCTCACCTGATGGGTCTCCAGCTACGGCATACATATACATACAGTACAAATGATCCACTTCAGCCCAGAGTGTGTACAGCTCCTCGAGGCGTATACTTCAGTCAGACATTGCAATAAATTAACCTGAGGGCTGTGAAAATGGGGGGGCCATATGCTGAACCATGACACGGTGACAGTGTCCGTCGTCAGCAGCTGAGGACCGTGCTGGGAAAGCAAGCAGGACCCAGGGCTGCACAGCATATGATGGAAACGTGATGGAATGTTCTAGAAAAAAAGTGTACCTGTGTGATGGAGAGTAATGTGGACTGGGAAAGGTACTGTCATCTGCTGGCTTAATAGCAATGTGACGCCCCCCACCCCCCGAGAGAGGCTACAGCATAAAAAAAAACTAAATATAAAACGGCTGGCTCAAAAACACCCGTATCACAGCGCCCACTTTCCAAGCCACAATTACCTCCTAAAACAGCAGAGCTCTCAGGACTGCGTGTGCTTTTGTTTTTTTGCATTTTAAATTGACCTGAGGGTGGTGGTGGGGGGGGGGGGGTTTAGCATGAGAAATCCGCGTAACCCCACCCTGGCTCTCCGCAGGAGGACAAACATTCCACACAAAATCGGCTCCCCTTAGGAACCCGCAAGTCCGAGACGGAGCAGCCACACAACAACCCCCCCGCCCCCCCCGGCAGGAGCGCAGCCAGAGCCAGAGGGATTCCCGGCACAAAGGATCCGGTGTCATTCCAACATCTCGGAAAGGAAAAAGGAAAACAAATGATTTAATAAACGAGGGGAGGTAAATGGCGGGTCTGCTTTGTGAAGTGGCACTGCTTTCTCAAACACCCCCAGCAAAGAAAAGGCAGATTTAAACACTGTTTTTATAACAGCAGACCCTCTCGCTGGGATTTCTGAGGCTGGCGGTCCAGTGCTATTGCGAAGGTTCGAGGCCTGGATTCCCCTTCTGCGTTAGACTGAGCAGTTTCCTTGTGGATTCTGAGATGTCGCGATACTCAGCCTGTCCCACCATCAAGTAATGAGGGGGGAACAGGCGGCAGAATCTGTATCGACAGTCAAGACGGCTGAGCACCAGGCAAGCCGCCAAACTGAGGATGCTCAGCATCTCACCTGGGAAGTGCACCGTGTGCGACAGTAAGCGTTACAATGAATATTAACAAAAACATGGGGATAACGTTCAGCTGGAGTTACCGTTTAAATGGTGGAGACCCTCTCCGCTTACATTCCTCACCAAGCTTTTATTCTTCTTTCAGCTGTGAATCGGTCGAACTTAACTGGCCGTTTGGCAGCCCTTCACTCACATGCACAACATACTAAACAAAATTATCATTCTTCAATTAATGTGAAATAGACGCATGGCCACGAAACACATTAGATTCAGTCTAGAAAGAATTAATTTTAATCTGTAGCATAGTTACGTGTATTTTGACACAGGAGTCTTGCAAGTAATGATCCATTTGTACCCACTGAGACAGCTATAATCACAAACAGCCATAATCACAGACAATGTCAGACAGAGCGCCATAGGCAAAGGCAGTCTCCATCACTGGCGGTCCAAGGCACAGACTGCCTCAGCCAGTCTTAGTCAGAGTCAACGTCAGTCACAGACAGTCTCAAACAGTTTTGTGGTGCTTTTCCACTGCCATGAAGAACTGAGTTGTATCCAAGCCAAATCATGAAGGGATGGTTTTCCACTGTATTATATGAGCCGTACTCAAACCATAACCGCGCTTGACATGGCGCTGCTTACTATCAAGGCCGAAAGCAAGACTAAACCCAGCTGGTTACATCACCACCATCCGATTAGTCGAAATGCATGGAGATTGAAAAAAGAAAACAAAGTAACCGACATGGGCAAGATGATGTGGATTAGAGGTTTTGAATGTCGGTTTTGATTCATTTTCGATTAATTGCGCGGCCCTAGTCTCCACACAGCATTTTTAAAGCCATTTTTTAGACATGGTACGATTCCCTACGTTTAGGTGGCATTTTCGCTTATGTGGCCAAGTCTTCAAAGACTTCAACCAATGATGTTCCTTAAATTTGCAAATGTTTGCTTACTGCGACGTAAGGCTTCGTTATAGCACATGCAAGCAGCCACACACGTTTCAAAGTAGGTAACACACAATACTACAGCCATGAGCTGATGACGTGCTCCTGACAGAAACTCTCAGGGTGTTTCTCAATACCAAGAAAGCAAAGACCGTACTTGTGGTCTTGGCAGGAGCGGTCTTGCTAACTTGCCTTCCAAGAATAAACTTGGGACACAATGAATCATAGGGTTGTTCTCCTTTGGCGAGGATGCGATCAATGCATCCTTGATATTTGGGGCGGGGCAGGAACTATATCCAGGGATTTTTACCGTCCTCTGTACTTCAGACTGGTCTTCAGTAATGGAAGATGTGGTGAAATGGGTACGCAGGGACACAAATACAGTCAAGTGTGCATATAGAGAAACATCCATTTAATGTGTCACGCTTACATCTCTACCACATCACCTGCTGTATGTCAGCACAGAATGGGCCACTGAGTAGTAAACTGCATTACGGACAGCAAGACATCTTTCTCCAAATAGCACCAAAAATTCAATCTGAATCCTGCGAGAAGCATCTCATCTGTTATTAGCTACATTTCAGGTTAGTGTTAGAACTGCTGCAAAGTTTGTTTAATATTGGACTCTCATGACATATTTGCACGGAAATACTGTTAAAGGGCGAAATATTTCCTGACGATTTCAAGAAAAATAAATTGCGTAAAAGGTAAGTGATTTATTAAAGATGTTTTGGAATTTGCACGGTTTATTTGCACTTTGATGAAGCCACTCCACGCTTTAATGATATCGGTGAAACGTGCAGATAAAAATTACATGAATCCAAAGTAAGAGTGTAATTGCTTATATATATTATATGGACAAAGGTATTGGGACACACCTCTCAATCATTGAAATCCGGTGTTTCATTCAGGAACATTGGCACAGGTGTATAAAATCAAGCACCTAGCCATGTAGTTCCAGCTGAGATTTTCAGGTTATGCACAAACATCTGTGAAAGATTGGGTCATTCGGAAGCACTCGGTGAATTCAAGCATGGTACTGCCATAGGATGCCACCTGTGCAATAAGACCGTTCAAGAAATTTCTTCCCTGCTAGATGGTCAGTTGTAAGTAGTATTATTGCAAAGTGGAAGCGTTTAGAAACAATAGAGACTAGGAATAGCCACAAAGTGACAGACCATGTAAAGTAACAGGGCAGGGCTGCCGAAGGGCGCGTAAAGGTTGCCAGTGCTCTATTGGTTCGATAACTGCAGGATTCCAGACTGACTCTGTCATTAACCTCCGCGCGAAAACTGTGTGCCGGGAGCTTCACGCAAAGGGCTCCATGACCGAGCAGCTGCATGATGCCTCACATCACCAAGTGCAATACCAAGCATCGGATGGAGTTGCGTAAAGTACGCCGCCACTGGACTCTGGAGCAGTGAAAACATGTTCTGTGGAGTGACGAGTCACACTTCTGTCTGGCAGGCTGATGGTCTGTGTTTGGCAGATGCCAGGAGAACATTACCTGTCTGACTATACTGTGCCAACTGTAAAGTTTGGTGGTTTGGAGGGATAATGCTATGGGACTGTTTTTCAGGGGTTGGGATAGGCCCCGTAGTTCCAGGGAAGGGAACTCTTAATGCTTCAGCATCGCAAGACGTTTTGAACAATTATATGCTCCCAATTTTGTGGGAACAGTTTGGGGAAGGCCCTTTGCTGTTCCAGCATGACTGTGCCCCAGTTTGGCATGGAAGATCTTGACTGGCCCACACAGAACCCCGTCCTCATCACCACTGAACACCTCTGGGATGAACTAGAATGGAGGCCGCAAGCCAGGCGTTCACGTCCTACATCCGCGCCTGACCTCACAAAAGCCCTTCCGGATGAAATGGGCAAAAATTCCCACAGACACACTGCATAATCATATGGAAAGCCTTCACAGGAGAGCGGCAGCTGTTATAGCTGCAAAGGGGGGACCAGCTCCATATCGATGCCTGCGGATTCAGAATGGGGTGCCTTAAAAGTTCCTGTGGGTGTAATGGTCAGGTGTCCCAATACAATATATGGGGTAGCATTATATTATGCTGTCCAGGGGCCTAAACACCCAGTCAGAAACTCAGTCCTATCCTAGCTCTGACTACTTTGCTCCTTTTACTTCACTTGTTCCAAGTCAGACATATAATTCAGCATATCAGACCAAACAATGAATCTCGTCATGGAAATTTGCACAAGAATTTCAGTGGTTATGAATAAAAGCTGAAATAATATCATATGGCAACCAATATAATGCACTAACCACTGAACCCTTCCCCTTGAATAGAAAAGTATTAAGTATATCAGTGTCTCTTCACAGCATGGGTCAGGTACGGCCTGGTTCCTGTATTCAAATGGACAAGTGCCATTGGTCTCAGTCACAGACCCTCACCTCTGTCAGCTTTCATGTGCTGAGCTCAGAAATTTGCCAACTGTTCCATTAGAATTGCCCATACGGAGAGGTCACAGTGACCAGACGCTAACCTTAACACCCAGATGTAAGCTCATGCAGAATAAGAGCTATATGAATGGGAAGAGTGCAGCGTCTGTCTGGGAAGCTCAGGGATGCTATGCTATTGAAATACCTGGGACCTCGTCTATGGGCTGCACAGTAGGCCGCAAGCAGGCAGTCAGTTAATGACTTGGAAATCTGCTGCTAATCACACCAGAGTATGTCAGCATTACACATTCAACAATACTGTGAAATGCTACCACAAATAATAATAGCACCAGCATAAATAACCTCTTATACAAACACAATGCACAACATGCTAATCAAAATTCTCATTCTGCAGTTATCGTGAAATAGATGTATGCCCACAAAATACATTAGATTCCAGCAGTCTACAAATTCATTTATGCAAAACATATGTACACGTATATTAATATCGTTTACTCCATTTTCAAGATACGGGTATATCTACGAAACTTTGGCGTCATTTTAGTGTCTGACGGCAGATCAAATACATGAAAATACACGGATATTAATGGCTTGAGAGTAATACAGAGACACGGCTGTCCTGCAGATAAACCATGATTAAGGCTATTGTTCCACATACAAGTTAAAAGCATAATGATCACATACTTATCTCACATCCTAGTTTCAGGTTAATCTTTTTGTAGCCGATCGTGTGCTTAATGACGGAAATCACGTCGTTCGTATTAGACCTCATTTGTGCACGTGACAGTTTAGCATTAATTGAATTATTAGAAAAAGCTCGCAAGAATTTGTGAATCTTCTCAGCTTCGTATTTACTATCAAATAATTGTGTTTTCTAGTGAAATGTATAGCAAGTTGTAATATTTTAAACAAACAAAAAACAATTTATGGGTCTAACTGAATAACGAGGGTCGCGGGGCAATAACACTTAAAATTTAAAACGCTTTTTAAAAATTGTCCTTGACGCAGACTTTTCATTTTAGTTTTCTGAAGAATACCTGACTGCAAATTCATGTAAAGTCAAATATAAGACTCGGGAAAACTAAAACGCAAATGTCAGATTCTTGAGAATTGTTCCGTGTTTCTTATATTTTCTCCCTATTTTCCCTTTCGTTTGATATAAGCGAAACGCAATGAACACACGCAAGGTAAAAACAAATAGGCCTACAGTTACACTCGTTTCTACTAGCCTACCTCATTTTAGCATTTCTCTAACTTACTTGTTTTAAACTACGTGGAATAAATGCTGGAATAATTATCTGTCTTTGAACTATTTAATTTAATGATCATCAGTGGAAAAACATCCCGTCCTAAAAGCTTGCGAAACTAAACTGGGCAGGCCAGACACTGAAATCGGAACGGCGCGGAAGACTCTGGTAGCGGGATCCAGCGACTTAGTGGTTAACTCAGCTAGACTGCGGTAATCAGGGGATCGGTCCCCTTCTGGTGATGCACTAGACTTTAAACTCCAGGACAACTGCTTAAGAGTTAACTGGTGCCTTTTATCTCCGAAACAGCACCCTTTTTGACCCCGCCGAACCCGGCGCCTTACAAAATCTAACTTGTCTGCCTTATAAATCGCTTTGATTTATTATAAGGTATAACCAGTTTAATTCCAATCGGATCTTTTGGCCAAACAAAAAAAACTTCAAAAAGACACTGCATTGCACGATTAATAATCCCAATTAACTGATGTAAAATATCCTGCATGTCAAATATTATGACCAAAACTAAATGTCTTTTATCGTGGTAGGTATTTTTGGATTGGCCCTAAACTGTACGGCTCGTAACGATTGTTTTAAAACTAAAAGCAGTTGTTTACTCAATGTATTATACTTATGTCTCTATGATTTATTTCAAGATACAAACATGTGTTCTTTAATCATACGATGAAATGGTGTGTGATTGTGTGGAGGCCAAAAGTAATAGTGTTTATAAACTCCGAGGTTATATAATATAGAAGAATTAAATTATGCTAGTTTTATTTGTCTTGATTCATTTTTATCCTGTTCCATAACCCGCGTGGGAACTCTATACCCCTCTTTGGCGCAGCTAGTAATTGCAGGAAAAGTCATCTCTTAACTATCCTCTCTTGGGATAGAGCCCCCTGAGTTATCAGCTTTTCAACACAATTAACTGTTTTTAAATATACTAATTTATCTTAAAGCCATTATTGATACTTTTCAGAAAAGATCCGACCAATCGAGTGGTGGGGCTCGCGACGTCATGCAGGCAAATTAACAAGCCGATTGGAAGGCGGTGAGACGGGAAAAACCTTCAGGATCTTTTAGGGCTAGAAGTTGGACGCTGCAGACGCAAAGTTCGGAGTCTCTGGGTAAAAGACGCAACGCCCCGCTGTTCGGGACTGTCAACGATATACTCTAAAGTTGTATGGCCCCGTATTCCCATACTATGAATACTACCAAAGGGTCTCTTCCCCAAAAGATAAAAGTATACGAAAAGGAAGATCCCGGACGAGAAAACTTCGAAGTAAGAGATATGGCAACTTCTAAAAGCTGCAAGGAAAAGGCGTCTAGCCTTCCTTTCAGTGTCGAGTCGCTAATTTCGGACAAAGCTGTGGGTCGGATTCAGTGTTCGCCAACTAAGCCAGGCACCGAGCAACAACTACCACAAACATCACAGAAGAGAGTTTGTTCAGAGAGAATTTCAGTGGAGAGTGTTACTACTTTATCGGACTGCAAGAATAAAGAAAGCGAACATCTCAGTGATAGTGACCAAAGGTCTTGGCTTCAGACATCTTACTCCGCATCTTCACGTAAGTACCTAAATTATTGTATTTAAAATAACATGCAAATGTTTTTATAACAATTAAGTTTGAAAGTAGAAGCTGGTGACAGTTTTACAACCGTTTTTTGGATGTTATTGTAATATGTATATTGCTAATAGTATTAAATCTGTTGTTCTATTAATGATTTAAATTAAATTATTAGAAATGTTATCGTACAATATAATGGCATAACCTTTTCCGTACCCAGCTATTTACGCGTATTAGTTTGAGTCCGGTTTTTCTTTATTTTATATACTACATTATGTGATTTTACTAATTTACTGGATCAGATAACCACTGGAATTACGGCATTGCCATGAATAGACTTCACTGTTGTACAAGTGACACTCTCTTATTTCATCTTTATCGTATACATTGTGGTGTCAGCCGCATACTGTATTTCCCTAAGATAGATTTACTCTTATCGGTCGACAGGACACTCGAGTCCACCCCCATGCACCCTCAGGAAGCACAAGAACAACAGAAAACCGAGAACTCCGTTCACGACGTCTCAGCTGTTGGCCCTGGAGAGAAAGTTCCGGCAGAAGCAGTACCTTTCCATAGCGGAGAGAGCAGAGTTTTCAAATTCACTGAACCTCACTGAGACACAAGTCAAGATCTGGTTCCAAAACAGAAGAGCGAAGGCAAAGAGACTTCAAGAGGCAGAGCTGGAAAAACTTAAACTTGCGAGTAAGCCGCTGGTACCTGCGTTTGCGTTTCCTTTCCCCCTGGGCACCCCATCACTCTACGGACCTTCTGGCTCTTTTCAAAGGCCCACCTTACCGGTCCCCGGACTATTCACCGGACCAGTAACATACGGCATGTATTATTTGTCATAAGTAGGAAATTTGCGTCGATAGATTTCGCCCCATTAGAAGACTACACTATACGGAACGCACTAACTCTCAAACGCAATTAATGCCGCCCGTAAAATACTATAGCCAGCACGTGTTTTTATCATAAAAACTTTTACAATTTGCTGAGATTTTAAATACATTCTAGAAATAATTTTAGCAGAAATTAATTTCTAAAATAACTGTATATTGAATCACTAAATTATGAAGTGCTTTGTTAAAGAATCTTAATCATTCGTATTTTTATGCCCAGCTCGTGGTGATTTGGAATACCGTTCGAGCATAGATCGTTTACTGAAATATTTTTATATACATTTTATATATTAAAAACTCAACGCAGTGTGCAGCCGATTGCCTAGTTCTTCCACATTGCCATGTGCCGCAGAGATTGGGCATAAGTTCCTGACAAAAAGTGGGTTTAAAATTAAGACGCGACCAATTGAATTTAAGAGCGGCTGACAATTTAAATATCATGGTTTGTGTGAATGTCACCTGTACTCCACCGTTTGATACCCTTGTTCCACTGGGTTACTGGTTTGAATACCGAGATGGATGAACTAAACACTATTTTTTCACAGGTCACTGCTAGGATTAACTCCGATAGGTCTGTTTCATAAAGCAAATTAACAGTAGGAACCTCAATATATTATATAACATTTTATTAACACGCAATCCTACAAATTAGTCATGCATTGACTCAAAAAGACAAAAGATGTTGAGCGACCGACATTTTTAATAGTGTGTATAGGCCTATTTTTGGCACAGCACCGTATTACAAAATGCAACTATATTTAGACTATATAACAAAGGGTGCGTTTTTATAACAAGTCCGAAACATAAAAAAAACTTGATGCGTTGAATCAACGTGAACATTTTTTGTTTTCCGAATCCCGAAACATTCCAGTTGCGGAACTTTGTGCCTTTATATCAGAGTTAAATCAATCTAGAAATACGTTGTTCTCCATGAGCTCCCAAGAATAAAAAAGCCATATTACGACAGTTAACGTTTCACCATTCAGAATTACGTCGGTCACGTTGTATTACCTGCATGACGAGTATATTTGCAAACCAGCTTTGAGCAGTTCTTTAAAATTGATCAAAAAGAAATAAATATTTATGACACGTTTATAAAATGTACATCTGTATATGTTAGATTAGAAACATTTTGTACAAAATATTCAATAAAGGTTTTAAAATTACTCTTCAAAAAGTCATTAGGTTTCACTGAAGGTAAACAATGTACATAACGAGCATCTGAATACTTCATAAACAGCCAGCTAAACATCCATTTAAACAGAAGCCTAATGCAGAAATTTCCATGTCACTTTACAGCCTAAACATAGACTGAAATAAGCTGACATGCAGAACATGGGCAAAGGTTATGTCGGAGTCGGAGGTTGGAACAGAAATGCCTTAGATCTTCAGCCACCGACACTGAAAATAAATGCATCTATTTACCAGAAAATTGGCTTCAAGTAAAACAAATGTCTACTTAAACTATAAAACCGAACCAGATATCTGTTTTAAAAGCTTTGCTATAACGAATCATTTTTTAATCGCTCTCTTTGGACGAAGGCGCTTGGGTGACACGTACATACAACAGTAAACCCTGATTTCGCAAAAAGCCGAAGATTTACATGAAGAATTAAGTGTGTTATGGAAAACAAGATGTGGTCAGCGAAAAGAAAGTTTCCCCACAGGGATCAATACACTATCATCATTTCATTTCATTTAAGTACAATGGCCCAGGAGTCCTGTGGAATTCGCTCCGCGTCTCCGAGGCGCGTGATCATTTCAACGGTACGTGCGCGACATCGTCTGGAAGAGCAGGGAATTACATAGATTTACCCTGCGCTAGTTCACAACATACGGTATGAAAAACCAAAACGTTCACTTAAGGTTTCACATGATATTAAAATATAAATCTCATACAACACAATTACGTGATTTCCTCATAAACACACGCGATTTTCCACAGCACACATTTCATGTAAACCATAGTGAGTCTTTCAGTAGACTTTACAATGCAGAATCACAACTATCCTGCTAGGACAAAGGCTTCAGCTAACTTGATGGTAACCGACCTGTAGAAAAAGCCCCACTTATGGTGTGCTACACACAGAGTGAATAACAAAGTCCAGAGGACCCCATCATTGCTGGGGCTCTGCGTGTCTCAAGTGCTGAAAAGAGTCCTGCCTACTTGCGTCTTCTCCCTCCTCTAAATCCTCGCACGGATCCTTGGCCAAAGCAGATAGATGCAGGGACCCTGGAACAGGAGTCAGTCTTAAGTGTTCACATCAGAAACCCTACAACAGCCTCTTTTATTACTATTATTTTGTATTTCTGATCCATGCATACATCAGCCTTTACTTTACACAGCCAGAACACAACTTTGGTTTTTGTGGTATTAAAACGCCAGCAATTCCTATAAAGAACGTGCCAACCCTTGCCTTTGGGAACGCTGGGTAACCTGCAACAGATAATTATCACTCTACGCGGCTGTCAGCCTTATCTTAGAGTTACGTCACGCAGATGGGCAGCTGCAGGCCAGGCACTCTCACTAGCTGTCTTAAGGGAATAAGTCGGCCAGCTGCCTTAATCACCAGGTAATCATAAAGATGTCAACCCTTATCCTGCTAGGTTGAGTCTGCTAAAGCCAAGCACAAAGGATTTAAGGTACCCCAGTTTAACTGGATTTAGGTTTATCCCAGATTACCTTTAATCTGACAGCTATCTGCCTAACCAACAAATCCATTTTTGCGATACAGGCTAGAGGGGTTTTCTAACAGGAATGCACACAGGTTTCACTGACTTGTAGGAGTAGCCTGGTCTGGGTCGATCCCCCTGTTTCTGAACAGCTGCTTCAGCCTCCATGGGCTCCCCAGCCCCCGGCTCGTCCCCCAGCTCCATGCTGACTTCCACACGCTGGGGCGCCCCCCCTGTAGGCCTGGCATTCAGAGAGGGAAGCTCGCATCACTCACTGCCCACCCCTTAAACACACACGATCCCCCACAATCCCCTTAGTTCTGCTTAAACCTCTACATTTGATGACACGTATTCTTAAGACTCTCTAGAGTTCTCCACGCGACAGAAGGCGGGACACGACGTTACCTCCTGTTCTTCTTGGTTTTGTCGAACCTGAAGTCTGAAGGATAGCGATGAATCTTAATGAGGTGATCCTTCCTCTCCGTACTGGTCTTAAATTTTAGATCGCATCCTTCAACCAAGCACTGATACTGGGGGGATAAGAGACATTGTGCATTTAAAACAAACTGCATACACACAGCTCATGCCACAATAGTTCCATCCAATCATTTGCCATAGGAAGGCTGGACATCCATCAGTGACCAAGCTGTAGCTTTCAGACATGTACCATACAGCAAAGGTCCAGCATACCATGTTCTGCTTCTTGGCCATGAGCTGGAATAAGGAATCGTGCCACTCCTGGATATGGATGTCCAGGAGATGGTCCGATGGGAAAGCGCGCTTGCAGTCGGCACAGACACGCCTGTGCAGGGCGTCGTAATGATGCTCATAGGACTCCAGGGTGTCAAAGAGCTGACTGCATCCGGCGATGTGACACCGGAACGCTGCCACGCTGACGAGACATAGGAGACGGAGGCGTCAGGCAGCATGATCCTGGGGCAGCCTGCTCCAGGCACCTTATTTCGGCTCCTACTCACGTTGGAGCTTGAGGGAGCTCCGACATTCCGGCGGCGCTGTCCCGCAGATACAGGTGCCTGTGTATGTCACCGTCCTGTGGAGGGACGACAGCCTCGTTACCTTTAACTCCATGTGTGGGTTACCAGAGAAATGCTACACACCGAAAACCAACGTTAATTACATCAGGAACTTGGTTTACTACTCCAAACAGAAAGAAGCGGCATCCTTTGGGTGTAGTTACTTAACTCCAACCCAATTTACAGCTGTTAAAAGCTCAACAAACCGCCTCCGTAACTCCTACGTTTGCCTCAGAAACCCACTTCAAATAGATCATGGTTCTTGTCCAGCCTCATTCGGCGCGGCGTGAACGTAAAAGCGGACGGGCTTTCCTCGATCCTGCTGCAGTCCTCGCTCGGTTTTGGCTGAACTGGCAGGACCGGGATGCTGCCGACACGAATTTCCTCCGCGCCGGCGGCCGTCAGGAAGCGTACTAAATCCGGTCGGAACATAATTGCACGATAGGGGCCGTGGGCAGCATCAACGGCCGAAGCAGCAGACCTCCCACTGACAGAAATTGGCGATCCTCGGAACTCCTCAAATGATCACGTCACAGTAGCTGCGCGAGCTGCTGACGTTGACATCCGCGTCCCGCCTCTAATCTGCCGGCCTCAAGTCGATGCTTTTCTCCCGGGTCCTAAAGTCTACGCACACGTCTGTCCTTTCGGAACGTGAGGATTCGTTCTACTTTTCAAGGCAAAGATATTCCACAATAATAATAAAAAAAAATATTTGAGGTACCCCGAACTAAAGGATTTAAGTCGTTTTTTCTAAATATATCGCTCATATACTTTTTTACCTAAATTTAACGTGTTTTTTGAAGAAATTGTTTTTTACTAAAATTGGCGCATGGTGGCGCCAAATAGCCTCATTCGGCAAGGCAGGAGTGAACTGTTTTGTCAGTTTTCTATTGTTCTCTTAATTGTTTTATATATTTCCTCACATTATTATAATTTCTATTTTATATAGGCCTATCATATTCATTCGGACATTACAGCATAAGTGTCCATACTTTTACACATGCTGATGAAATTTATTAAAGGCAAACACCTGTTACACTCCAGAAGTTAAATTGATCATAAGGTAGATCGACTGCCCAGTCAGTTTGATGCTTTTTTAATTTGAGCATTAAGTAACTGCATTTGGGATGCGTAGTTGGGAAAAGGCATCGTGACAGGACTTAACCCTATGAGATTTCCCATAGCAAAGATAATGTATATCAGTGGACGCTATTCCCCACCAGGATCATGAACAAGGGCCGGTATATCTTCCGGCCACATGGTCAAATAAGCTTACATTATATGCTTTTATCCTTATCCTTATTTATCCTTAGCATGGGCGTCGCCGCCATTAAATCTGAGGGGGGCGTGTCCCCCTTATATTTTATAATTATTCGTTTGGATCCCCTCCAAACGAATAATTATATGTTATGTCCCAGACCGTTATGTTATGTTATGTCGCCAGTGTGCCCCACTCACACATTTAAAATGCTTCTGACGCCCCTGATCCTGACCATAGCTGTATTTCCGCAAACCAGGATGGCATCAGGTTTGTGGTGAAGATGACAAGACGCATGATGCATATCCCCTTGTGTCATGGGCAATTCCCACAGGAAAACCGAGATTGAGCTGAAAAACGAGAAGCCTTTCGGACTTGACGTATATGCCCCATTGTTCTTCCTTCAAATACGACAGTGTTTTTTCTTTTAGGGAGACACTCCCAATCTAACAGGATGAGATACTACTAAAATCTTCCGATGGATTAAATCAGAAGGGGAAAGTGACAAAACTGCCCCATAGCAACACATATACCAACACATTAGAAGTGGTACGGCTGCACTGGCATTTTCCTGGTGGGCTGGTAAAGTTAAGGGACAACTCCTAATCTGCAACGTTTTTCTTTTTTAATGCCAAATATTAAAATATGGTCTGATGTTCTCGGTAATGAGTGTTATTATAAAGTTTGTTTAAAAAAAATATAAAGTTTAATGATACCGTGTGACACTGGCTGCTCAATTCCTGTAGGCCTACAAGAAACCCCATTGAACAAGCAATTAGAAAATATTTATTTAGTTTTTAGTTACTGATACTATCACTTGAAAGGATTTTTAATGCTTTCTTTAAACTATACGTTTGCATTTTAACAATATCACATATGCCCTTGCCTACATTTTCTTGAGACTGACATTTAAAACACAAATTGTATTTAGTTTCTACCAGCAGCTCTTTTGACCAGTCAAGCGTTAATACAGCATCAGTCGCAGATGTTCAAAGAACTGTAGGTGTTCGCAGTTTGTCTCTGGTTCACAGACCGCCCTCTAACATGTGAGTTGAGGCTGTATAACACTATGTGTGACTCAGATGAAGACAGTCATTGGCGACAGGCTTATCTTCCGGATATAATGGAGGTGGAGTTCTGCAAAGGAGGGGTGACTGGATAAAGGTCCGGCGCCTGATCGGCAACAACCCCTAACCCACGTGAAATCAGTGTATCCACAGCCATGCGATGCGGTACATTTCTCCCGTTACTCCTCTTCATCGTTTCGTCATGCGGTAAGCTTTAGATAACGTCTTTTTGAAAATCAATATCGACGGCACAGTGTTTGTACAGTAAAATTATCAGATAATAAAATAGTTAAGTAACTGGTGCTAGTGAAAGTAAATCAATTGTAAATGCATGTGCCATTTGAAGTACATATTTTCTCTATATTTCTTATGCTATTTTATAAGAGCCTTTGTATGGTGTATTTTGCGGCTATTTTTAAGTGTAATACTGTATCAAGGGTTGCTGTCGCTTTGAGATACTGACCAAATCTCATATTGCTTTTAGCACCGCTCACAGAAAATTCACGCCAACTACCTCACGTGAAGGAGTACGATACTGTCAAACCACAAAAACTAGGACTTCGAGCCAAACGAAGTACCAAACAGGTATGTTCCATACCTCATCGACTGTTTTTTTCTGTCGAGTAAATTAGCTGCAAGGATGTTTAAACCGGTATCATAAGTTGGTTTTTACTCGATAGGCTTATTTCGATAAACGAGCATAATAAAAGAAACACGTGGTTATTTTTCTTAGTTACAGTGTCTGTGAAGTTTTGATGTTTCTTTGGTGATTTTGAAGATCCCACAGCTACAGGTTTTGAAGATGGGATGGGTGCGCCAGTTATTGGCGCGGCCCTTTCGGTCTCGCTTGTGTCTCACAAACGCTGAACCACAAACCGTGAAAAAACAGCCTTCCAATATGAATGCCTTAACTGAATAAACTGTACTAGAAAAATAAAAAACAACTCATACTAACTAATCGCTCCGCTTGTTTTTTGGTTTGCTACTTCTTTTCTGACCTGTAACATGGGGTTATTAATGAGACACTCAGATGAAACCAGCCGAAACCGTCATATAAATTCGGCTTTTTAACGAATGCCCCTAGTGTGTGTGCATGACTGATGATGGTCGTTGGTGTTCTGCAGACATACCCAGAGGAGCAGCAGTTTGCACTAACCATTGAAGGGAAGAATTACACGGTTCAGCTTGAGAAGAATAAGTAAGTGTAATTTAAATAATCAACGAGGTTATTCTGGATTTTGCATCACTAATTATTGCAATTCATTGAAAAATATTTGGCTAAATTAAAATGTTAATTGTTCTTCTAGAAATCTTTTGAGCGACGATTACGCCATTACACACTATTTAGAAAATGGCTTGGAAGTAACAGCATCTCCAAGAAATAAGGTAAGAAACATCTCTGATCGACACCTTTTATTAACTAATGGAAATTACAAGAACATAATTATGATACTTTACAAGTGCCTAGGAATTCGTTTTCACCTATCCCACAGAGCACAAGGTCTGCCATTTATCTGGTGCTTCTGGAGCAATTTATGCAGTTAGGGACCTTGCTCACTATTCTGGCTATAGGATGAAACCGGCGACCTTCTGGTCTTGAGTCCTGTTCCAGAGGACCAGCACACCTTCCATAAATACATTTCTGTTTGTTGGTAACATGAACAAATTTAATTTGGTAGCAGCTCCAGTGCAGCATCTTTGAGGGGCTTCGCACCTTCGGCCTTCTGGTTAACCCCATAAACCACTGCGCTAACTGTGTTAACTTAAGTGTCCCAAAAAAACAGGTCGGACAGCTCAGTAAAAGTCAGCTGCAATCAAGCAAATAGGATTGAAGGAAATGCCTGTGGGTAGAGATGGAGACAGCACTGTGGAGAAGGGGGAGCACAGGCAGAAGTGTGGATTGTTTGGATAGATAGTACTCAGTCCACAAGGAGGAGATACCCAGAACCATTAGTCAGGAGCAACAGATGTGGCCATTCTCTGAAAAACATTTACCCAGAGGTGGAGATTTCTGGTCCAGAGAGTACAAATCCTGTCCAAGATTTTTTTTCAGCCAACCAGTTGAGAACTCTCTGACTGTGATTCGTTATACTCAACTGGCTGGTTGAAACAAAATCTTGGTCTGAATTTGTACTCTGGACCTGAAATATCCACCTCTACATTTACCCTTCAGCAATTCCATTAAGTTTCACTCTTTGCTTTGGTGCAGGATCACTGCTATTACTCGGGACATTTCCAGGATATTGAGGATTCTTCCATCAGTGTTGGGCTTTGCTCTGGAATGCGGTAGGTGTGAAGCAGTGTTGGACCATCTGCCATGATGTCATTCTTGGTATCCAAAAAAATTCCTTGGTAGCTAAGTTCTCTTTAGGAATTTGGACTGGGTTGGATTCTGCAGCACCCAGCTTTAGGTCCAGTCGTTTTAAAAGTTATTGGGCAGTCTGGGCCTCTGTGAAGCAGCCAGGTGAAAGGGTGGATTTTCACATTTGTAGGATTTCTAGCCCTGGTCCGTCTGATCTCTATGACAGATAAACAGCTTAACAGCTTAATCTGTTCTCTGCCAAAATGTTATTTTTATTCTCTTGCTGTATCAGTCTGAAGGTTGCCCTCGGATAACCTCAGTTAAAGGAAAACCACACAAAGTTAAGGTTCAGGGATAGGGGTCATGGGACCGGCACCTGCCAGTACATCTCCAACAGCGAGGCCTCCTCTGATTGGCTGCACAACTTCATGATGGTCTTATCTACCTCAGCAGTGCTGTCAAGGTCACCTGTCTGTGCTTATTTAGGCGTGGAATAGAGAACTAGGTGGAAAAATCCTACAAACTGGACCAGTGTCACCTGGATCTTGATAAAGGGAGAGTACATGTATGTATCTATAAGTAGAATTTGCAGATACACACACACATGCCTTAGTGTTTCCCGTCTCCACCCTGTAGGGGGTTTCTGAGGGTGGGGCAGACGGTCTACCTCATCGAACCTCTGGGGAGCTCAGCAGATGGGGAGCACGCCCTGTACCGGCAGGAACACCTAAGGAGGAACAAGAGGGCTGCCTGTGGACACGCCAATAACACCGTGTATGACCTCATCCCTGGAGTGGCAGCCCACATGCTGCCCAGCGGCCTGGTACGCTGCAGGTTTCTCACATCTTGGGTGTTCATCAGTAGGCCACTACAAGCATTTCACTTCATGCTACCTGCTATGAGAACCAATTGAGGTCTTGCTACATTCTGTTAGTAAGACAAAATGTACTACATGCCGCACGCTGAGCTAGGCTGTCATGGCGTGTTTGGTGATAGAAAGTGATAGACATGGATGGCCCCACTTTACAAGAGATGCTGAATTGTTCATGCAAAGACCAGTAACACTCCTCAGACATTCTGTTCTCCGTAGGGAAGGAGGACATTTTGTAGATGCAGGAAATGTGTTCGAGAGAAGACTTGGCATAGCATCCAGTCTTTATGGCAGTACTAATTAAATTCTGTGTTTTCAGAAAAGCCAGCCGCTTATGAGACCACAGCGGTTTGTGGAGCTGTTTCTGGTGGTGGACAATGCAGAGGTCAGACCCCAATTAGCCTGCATGTAGGAAGGCGCGCTATGTGTTGAATGATATGCATTTATTTTTTGACCATTGTTTATTTCAGTATTACTGTACAGCACTTTGTGTCAGCTGTGGTTGTTTTAAAGTGCTTTATAAATAAAGTTGTTGTTGTTGTATTTTTGTGCTTTCAGGTGTGGAAATATTTCTAGTCTGTTTCACGCTTTCATCTTTTTTCATATTTCTATATCTTAATGGTGTCTGTATATAACTTTAGAGCGATTATTGAGATACTGAAATGAATTTATTACACATTTTACTATTTTTATTTATTACATGAGTAATGAGAAATGAATGAACAATTGTTTACCTTATTTTCCAGTTTCAGAAATTTGGGAAGAGCATGCAGAAGATTGAAGCCAGAATGCTGGAAGTCGCCAACCATGTTGACAAGGTTACAAACCACTGTTTTTTTTCAGTTTTACACCCATGTGCATTCAGCTCCTTTAGGTGATCCTGACTCTTATTTCAACCTCGCAGTTGTATCGACCCCTGAATTTCCGCATCATGTTGGTGGGTCTCGAGGTTTGGTCATACAAAGACAACATCGAGGTCAGAAACGATCCTCAAGAAACCTTGAAAAACTTCCTGAGCTGGCGGAAGGAAAATCTCATCAAGAAAAAGAAGCACGACAACGCGCAGTTTATCACGTAAGTCGGGGTCACTGGCAGAGTTCCGCATCATTCTCGGCATGCCATCGGTTTACAGAGCAATAATGGCTGTTTCTCTTCGTGTTTGATTTTTCATCAGCGGTGTTGAGTTCACCGGCCCCACTGTTGGCTTGGCAGCAAAATCGACAATGTGCACGGTGGACTCCGGCGCCGTGAATGAGGTGTGTACCTTCGGCTCTGGGGTGCAGCTTTGCCGTTTGACCTCCAAGGTTGTGCCATCGCCGTCGTTCCTTTTAATGAAAGGGGGGTGGGGCTTGTCATAGATGTCATTGACTTAATCTGCTTATTTGAAGCAAGTGTAGGGCAATACCCTCTATAGCACACTAGACATAAATCACCATCTGTGGTGTTTTTAGGTCATTATAATGCATGCTTTCAGATGTTTCTTTACACTCCTTTTTCTTTCAGGACCACAACAGTAACCCCGTCGGTGTGGCCTCTACCGTTGCTCATGAAATGGGCCACAACTTGGGCATGTCCCACGATGCCTCTCAGTGTACCTGCGGGACGGTATCACCCTCCCACAACTGCATCATGTCAGATACTGTTGGGTGTGTATCTTATTTTGCAGGAATTCCATAAAGGCATTAAGAATCAGTAACTGACATCATGGACAATAAGGATCACAATGGGTATACATACCCTCTTAGGAAACTGGCCCAGTGAAGATGACAGGCATCTCATAGATCATCTGTCTTTTAATACCCAGGCTGGTTTACCCAGAAGCCTTCAGCGGCTGCAGTCTAACTGAACTGAGGGAATTTGTGGAGAACCAAAATCCCACCTGCCTTCTGGATGTCCCAGGCACAGACCGGCTTTTTGGGGGCCCAGTGTGCGGCAATGCCTTTGTAGAGCCAGGGGAGCAGTGCGACTGCGGCACGGTGGAGGTCAGACCCCATGGATATTCGGAAATTTGGGACAGTATGTGAAATTTCTGTGCTGGTCTTGTCAGTTCTGCCCCATCTCATCCTGATGGTTTACTTGTTGCAGGAATGCAGCGACCGATGCTGCAATGCCAGCACATGCCAGCTGGCAGAAGGGGCTCAGTGTGCGCAGGGAGAGTGCTGCCAGCAGTGCCAGGTAAGACGGCCGCTTCATGCACAGGTGACATGTAGCTAGCAGCAGAATTTCAACCATGGGGAGCTGAAAATGATTGCGGGTCCCCTGATTGAGGGTCGCATTTCACAGCAGCCAGCCACTGCCCTGATCTCCTCGTCTTTTTTGTTTTGTCCAGATAAAGCCAGTGGGGTCTCTTTGCCGAGCCAGCGCCACCGATTGCGACCTTGCCGAATACTGTACAGGCCAGAGCCCGCACTGCCCCAAGGACACCTTCAAGATGAACGGGGTGCCCTGCAACTCTGAGAGAGGCTACTGCTACAATGGACGATGCCCCACCCTGCAGAGTCACTGTACACTCCTCTGGGGGAAAGGTAGCCTTGCTGATACAGCTGCTAGCTGCAAGAACACAGCACTGCCACATGGTTAAATGGGCACATCACCGAAAGATATGGCTAGGCTTAGATCCGTTTACCAGTTCAAACTGTCTTTACCGTAGTTCTTCCGAGCAGCCTACGAAAACCAATATGAATGAAGACATTCCTGACTGCCTAGGGTATGGATATGCAAAAGCTCAGGGGCGGCAAACCTGATCCATGGAGAGCCGGTGTGGGTGTGGGTTTTGGGGCTGACCTCTCTATCAGCAAATACCAGTGAGTTCTCAGGACTGGAGTTCACAACCACTGCTTTATTATTGGCTAATTGTGAGGTCATCCCATAAACCTGGACCAACAGCAGCTCTCCATGGATCAGGTTCCCCACCCCTGCTATAGATGGACAAAACAATTAAATTGAGATCTCACAATTGAATAATTAACACAAATATGCCCCCTGGAGAAAAAAATACAGACAACCAATACCTATGGTGATCCAGAAAAAGATGGAGACAGCTGAGATGTTGTGAAATCACATATTCTGTTCCCTTCTCGTCTAGGTACACAGGTGGCCTTGGACGTGTGCTTCAAGCAGAACATACAAGGTACCAAGGATGCTTACTGTAGGAAGAGTAGCTATGGATACCAGGGCTGCACACCCAGGTACGGGACCCCTCTCTCTGACATGCAGGGAAATTTCTGGGGGTCACTGTGGCACAGCGTTAATTCCCCTGTCTTCCCCAGGGACATGAAGTGCGGGAAGATCTTCTGCAGTGGAGGGAGCGAGTTCCCCATCACACACCAGAAGGTCACCTTCACCTTGAGACCCACGGTGCAGTGCAAAATCGCCGTGGACAACTCTGACGGGGAAGACCTGGGGATGGTCCCCAACGGAACCAAGTGCGGTGACAGGAAGGTGAGTTTAGCGTCCCGCACGTACACCTGGTCACCGGGTCCTGAGCTGCAGCTAATACCCCTGACCTGCTTACAGGTCTGCCTTGGCAACGTCTGTCAGGATATTACGGCCTATGACTCAGGGGACTGTTCTGCTAAATGCAACAACCATGGGGTGAGTCCCGCGCTAACCCCCCCCCCCCCCCGCCCCCACAGGATGCTTCTCCCTCTCACGTATCTGTGGTGTGTGTCTTTAACCATGTTATATCTATATCAGGTCTGCAACCACGAGAGGCAGTGTCACTGTGACCCTGGCTGGGCCCCACCCTACTGCAACACGAGGTTGGCCAACGCCCCCTTAGGTGGGTCTCCCTTTCCCATTCGGAGCACAGTTACACCTGTGTACGCACATGGTTGGCTGTGGCATCATGAACACTCCAGACCAAAAAAAAAACAGCAGAATATATTCATGTAATAATCTAGGCTGGTTCATCCAATTCACTGGTCATATTACAGGAACATCCCGTAAACAATGTTGGGTTTTATTTGCAGATTGGTTTCCCCTGGTTGTTTGCGTTTCCGTCACTGTTGTGGTGATTGTGGTCCTGGCCACCGGAGCGGCGCTGTATCACAGACGTAAGAACAGGAGACCATACCTCTGTAAAACGTGAGTGTTAGTGTACAAATCATACTGCCTGCTGTCAACAACGGTGCCGCGGCTTGGCCTACTTCCCGTTTACCTTCCTCTTACACCCAGATTATGTATCTTTCCGCAGCAAATGCCCTGGTGGCTCGGGTCTGTCTAACCCGGTTTTCCAGGAGGGTGGCATTAAGGACAGCCCCCCCCAGATCAGCCGGCCCGTGTTAACGGAGTCCACAGACACCCGAGCACTCTCATTCCAGGTGGAAATCACGGTCATTCCCAGCCGACCAGCTCCACAGGTGAGGCGCCCCTGGTCCGCACCACAGCTGGACCTCAGAACCACACAAGCCTTAGCTGACTTTAGTCCCTTTGTGCCTCCTTGACAGCCCCCAGGGCAGCCTGCTTCAGGCCCAGCTCAGGTAAGACATCACTACACTCTTCGCTGCATAATTTCTCCTTTAGGGTGGTTTTCATCTTTAATGTTTTGAATTTCCTATCTAACAGGTGGTTAAACCTGCCATCCCACCTCCACCAGTTCCACAAGTGAGTGTTAAATCCCACCTAGAATCATTAAGCTCCGCATTTGGCCACTTGGAGCAAAGCAAACTGTGCAGACATACTGTTGTGCTTCACTATTTTGGAATCGCCTCATTTTAAATGCAAGCCTGCTTTTATTTTGTGTTACAGGCAAGACCGTTACCTCCAACAAAGCCATTACCAGCCTTGAGGCCGGTGAGTCATGAGAATCATTCCTCATTTCTGGGAGATGTAATATGTTGCCACTGTCAAAGCTGCTAAATAGCTATGACGCATCTGTCCGGTCTCTGAACAGACTCCGCCAGTGCCCCCTGCAAAGCCGACATCAGCGCAGCCACCATGGAAGCACAATCAGGTACGATCCCACCAGACCCTTTGCTAGTAGTTATTTTATGTTTCATGTTTCTCAGCACTGAGGATTTAGTCGATCTGGCTGTTTAAATGATTTTGCAACTATGCCAGTGCTTAAAATAGTCAGGGCCTATGTAAGGCTCCAAGTTGCTCCCCGTACTACAGTGCCCTTCCCATTCTCTAGTGGGTGTATTACTGATAGGACCCATGTATACCGTGCTGCAGGTTGCAGTAGGAAGGAGGGCAGGACCAAAACCTCCACCTAAGCCCAGATGAAGACGAAGAGATTAGCTCTGATGGCCTGAACTCAAGCTCGCCAGGAAGGTTGACTTTGAAGCCGATGAAGACTTGGCCATTGTTGACTGTCATGTGTGTTTTACGGAGTGCTGGACTGTAAACAGGGGCCGAGAAGGGTCTGCACGTTTTTCTAACATTAAATGTACGTAACTTGTGGTACGTGTTCGCTGTGTCCAGGCTTGATTTTACACAGAATCACTTTTGTTCAGGAACTGCCCAAATCGGATGCAAAGCATCCAGCACAAGCCCCGCTCACCTTTGGCTTTCAGATGATACTGACGCACCTTCAGGCAGAGGCACAGGAACTGGGCACCTCCTCCAATGTCTCCCGATTGGGTACATGACAGATGCCTGAATGTCACCAAACTAAAGGAGTTTACACTGGATTTCTACTTGAGTATCTTCCCACTTAAAAATGCTAAAAAAAAAAAAAAAAAAAAAAAAAAAAAGTCTTTATATTTTGCTAATCTTAATTCAGCGGGTTTGAATTAAGAAACACTAGTGTGGTTGATTTTTTTTTCCATTTTACTTAAAAAATTCATTCTGTATTTGTACTGTAATTTTATTTATTTTTTCCAGAATAAAACATTTTAAAAGAACCTGAAACACCTGTTCTTTCCTGTGTTTGTATCCTGCCCCCTATAAACTCTAAAAAGTAAAAATCAAATTCATAGTCTACACCCTCACCAGTATAGGGCTGAACCTCAAGGAATTAAGGATATACTGTAGTCTTACAAAATAAAAATAGAAAGCAAAAAAGGCATGATATAGAAACTGAAAGGAAAGTAGCGTTCTGGAAGTTTGTCTTCAGCAAGCCACCATACATAAGATCTTAGTGACTGGTTACCTAGCAACAGTTGTAACACTGCCGTACGCTAAGTGGGTATCAGACTAGCAAGCTAAGCACTAGCACTGTGAAAGAGTATTTAAACAATGGCTTCAGAGTTAACTGAAGAAACACTGCAAGATCTTTATGCCTGGATTGATAAAATACCGCTTTCCAGGCCGAAGAGGAACATAACAAGGGACTTCAGTGATGGAGGTAGCTAGTTCACAGTCTCTAGATGTTGTCCCTGCACTTACACACTGGGGATCGTTTCCTTAATTTTGATTCATTTTGGTTAAGGGGAGGGGTTTTGCTGATGTCCTGACTCTCAAGCTGGACTCTCCTCCTGCTCCTCAGTGATGGCTGCTGAACTTGTGAAGCACTTCCACCCCAAAATGGTGGACCTCCATAACTACACCCCAGCAAACTCTACCCAACAGAAACTGTCCAACTGGACTATCCTCAACAGGTAAGCCTTTTCTGCCTAAATTAAACAGAAACACCTCGCTCAGAGAAGAACTTTCAGGCATAATGTACATGTCACACCTCCCTACTCTTAAAAAGATAGACACAAATAACACCCTAGGACCATCATCAAATAACAGGGAATTTCATACCCGGCCACTTCGTACCAGCTTCATGGTTGCAGGGTTGCACTGAAATTACCGCTCCAAGTACGCTGTCAATGAGCTCACGGGCCCTCAAAATGGCCCAGAGCAGTACGGTAAATTGTCTTCCTACTTCACCGTGCAAACCCCATCCTTCCTTAAGGTACTGCAGAGGAGACAAAGCTGAGGACTGCTCAGAAGCCCTCAGCCTTATGGATAGCAAAGGGAGCAAATAGTGCAGCACTTGTCTCTTAAAGGGCCAGGGAACATCTATCAAGAAAAAATTATCTCTCTTCACCCTAACCTCAGAAAGGTGTTCTCCAAGTTTAACTTCCACATACCTGAAGACTGTGTGAGGAAGATCGTGTGCAGCACCCCTGGGTCCATCGAGCCGGTTCTCTGTACACTGAGAGAGAGGATGGAGGCTGGGCCGAAGGAGATAGCTCAGGAGGAGAGGCAGGTATGGGCTCATGGAAAGGGTGCAGGTCCACATGACAAGATACAGGTGAAAAGACAGACAGGCACAGCATGGGGGTAGCACATGCTAGGTAAGCACTGTGTAGCAATGGAAGCAGACATTTTGGTTCCTAACATTGCAGAGTTCTTCCTGAGAGCCAATGTTTGTGTTTTTCCACACAGAATTTGGAGTACTACCAGATCTCTAACGGGAAACAGCATACAGGTATGTTCTCTGATTTCATGCAAGATAGGTGGTAATTACCAGTGCATAATAGAGTAAAGCAGTCAGTTAAATATGTATGTGTCACTGTCTTAGGAGCCCCAGAAGGGTGGCTCAAGTACTTCTGGTAGCATTATCCAAGTAAACAAAAATTTACACACAGGAAAAATACCCTTTTTATGTTATGTCCTTTCAAACTGAAAGTTATTTTTGGCAATCCATTTGCCTAAGAGGATAGTTACAAAGTCATTTTGCGGTCAAAATGCACTCAAAAACAAATGTGTGATAATCCCAGAATGCTTAGCGTGCACTGGCACGATTTGTTGGGGTTACACTGTTTACAGAAAATGTAGCGAGACCCTCATGTTGCAAGAGTAAATTCCCAAAAAGTGGTCCAAAGAGTTTTAATATTTATTTTGTGGCAGAATCAGTCTCCGGCTAAGGGGCCTGACGGACTGACACTGCCAGCATGCCAGAAAGATAAAATGAAACACAGAGAGCCAGACCCTGGAACACTTCTCCACAGAAATGATTTTTTTTTTTAGGCCATATGACGGCTGTTTGACTACTGTGTCGGGATTTTGATGTATAATGGAAAGTACAAACATACTTTTTGTTCTCTGAACTACAACAGAATCTTTGCTGTGGAACATCTGACACTGAAGAGCAATTCCAGACCGGTGTCCTGTTTAGGGATTTATGTATTTTACTGGCCTTGTTTCCAGTGTTGGGGAAGTTACTCACAAAAGTGATCCATTACAGACAGAGGTGGACAGTTCAGGTCCTGAATGTGCAAATCCAGATCAAGGTTTTGTTTTTCTTTTTTTCACTCACTTCCTGTTCAACAGTTAAGTCATGACCTGTATCCCACCATCCTGTTGCAGAATGTGTGGAAGCTCTGTCTGGTCAGTGATATGAGCAGAATTGTATGCTGGGGCCACATGGATGCATCACCTATTCACTGCATTTAACCTTATTAAAGTGAAACAGAATAGGGGGTAGAACGTAATGACTGAAATACCGTAGGTTTGAAGGCTTGAATGTTCCATGGAGAACATACTCATCATATATCTGCTGGGTGTGTTGATCTGCCTTCTTCACCAGGGACTAAAAAGAATCAGTCTGCTGAATCAGCTGTGGGAACTGTTTAATTGTAGATGCTCTCGCCGTAAGCGTGGAGCGAGACGAAGACCATTCCACTTCCTGTTCTTGCCCTCCCACAGTGCTGTGCCCCACAGACAAGGCCCTTATCCAGGCATGCTTTGTTCTTATCATTAGCCATTTGTCTATCAATGGTCAACCCGGAGCCGATCTATACCCTCTAGACACTGTCAGCTTATGGAGTTCAACCTTGACAGAATCACTTAGGCAATGACCAGCCTCCTTCCACCCCCAGCAATACGGAAAAAAATCATTTTGCTAAAACACTCTGACCAGTACTCAATAGCATATTCTAACCCTTTGCCAGTAGCCCGTTGGAAGCGGTGTTCCGCTGGTCTAACATGTCACAATATGGTTGCTACTGAAGCCATGGCCTCTTCAGTTCACCCTTCTAAATGGCCCCACCCAGATTTCACCGTATTAGCCTCCTGGGACTATGCAGTTGCCCCGAATTGCAGAGTTCTAACATCGACTGAAAGCTGATACCAGTCCTATTAAGATGCAATGCTTTGAGCTGTGAGAAAACACTAATTTAATACTCCACTACCTCACCTGAAGGGTTTCCCATCTACCTATCTTGAATGAAATCTTCACCCTCAGTGTTTTTGTCTGCCAGACTGTTGGATGTTTTTCGTGCAATTATCATGCTCCCTTACCAGTACAGACTTATCGTTGAATGTGCAGAGTTGATCCAGATGCCAGCAACGCCTCTTTATGTGAAACCAAACCCAGGGAGACAGGAGGAGAAGCAGAAAATGAGGTAAACCATGCATAAAGGCATGTGCTCAATTCAAAAATCAATCCATAAAAATCAATCAAATGGTCCTAACGTGCCAAAGGACTTTCTTAGGAACTGCTGCTCCACTGCCAGTGTAGGATCACAAGAAACAGAAGGGCTGAGTGCCATTTAAACCTATGTTGCAGCTCTGGGCCTATCACAGTGCAGAACCTACAGATGGACCAGACACTGCGCTGGCTGGTGGAGGAGAAGGACAGAGATCTGCTAGCCCTGCAGGAGACGGTGGAGGTCAGTCACAAGAACCACAGCATTTCTGCTCCTCAGCGTCCTGCACTCTCAGCCATGAGCTGAGCTTGGCCTCAGAGAGGAAACCAGACAGTGACACTGCAAAGTGCTTTCAGTGGCAGAACTGGAACCCAGAACATTTGAACTGAATCAGAATTAGAATTTTTTTTTATCATTCTGGAGGAAATGTTGGCCTTTCAAACACAGCATCAGCTGTAAGAGCAGAGCTCCAAGCTTCCCTTACGGTGACCAGCTGTAGGTGGCTACGCTTGCAGGTGTTGCTGACTTTACTTTTTGAAAATGACAAAAGGAAACAGTACTTCCCTTTCCACCAGATAACCAGGAAACAAGAGCACACAGACCACTGGTGTTTATAGAAGTAAAGTGGGTTGCACAATAAGCAGATAGGTTGGAAAATGTGGCACATGTAAGCACTGGTCAATGAATCATTTTGTTGGTAGAAGTAAAATATTGCAACACATACAGATGTGGGTGGCGTGGTAGTGCAGTGGGTGAGTGACTGCTGAGTGAGTTTGCCCCCCAGAAAATGGGCGACTAGACAGACAGACATACAGACAGTGGTTTGTGCTTTAGTGAGTGGCAGATCTGCATTGAGCTGCTGTCTGCTGAGCTGCTGTGCATCCTGCCTGTCTGCAGATCTTGCAAGTAAAGGTGAGCCGACTGGAGCACCTCCTGCAGCTGAAGGATCTGCGCATTGAAGATTTAACCAGACATGTGGAGCGATACAAGAAGAGGGCTAACAAGAAATAGTGTGGCCCCATTAACGACCAATTACGCCATTCAGTCACATAATGGACACTTCTATCCAATAGCACTTAGGCCACTTGCTGAACGGAATTAGCCTAATTTTCTTTTCACAGGGTCCAAACTACAGCTCGTCCCCGGGGCTTGAACATGCAACCTGTGTACATCCTTAACTAATAGGACACCACTCACTTCATAGCCTGTATTCTTGCTACCTGACAGATACCTGGTAATGAAAACAAGCAAAAAGCTCAGAGCTGTTAACTCTCATAGTTTCTGTTGGGATTTTGTACCTTTGGACTATCCAAAGTCGCACAAGCAGCAAGGTTCAATCGGTAGTAGGTCATTGTGCACGAGTGCAAGTCGATGTAGGAATTCGGCAAGTAGCACCCACATTACCGCATGGAAATACACACAGAGATAGACTACGGCAGCAAGGAACACGATACCCATCTGATGCTATGAGATGCAAAATAAAAGGCCCATGAACAGCACTTTGTGTCTGCAGATTTAATGTAAGGCTCAGCAATGCCCTTTAAATTGAACTGCTTATGTTAATGTTAAAAGCTGCCATCGTTTATACACAATCCCAAAACTGTCACTGGACTAATGCAGTGGTTCCCAATCCTGTTCCTGGTGTCCTGCCCCCTGCCAGAATGTTTCCATTCCAAACCACAGTGCTTTCAACCTGCTACACTCATTATTAGCTTTTTAAGGACCATATAAACCTGATCAAGGTAGGGTTAAAATTAAAACATTTTGGCAAGGGGGATAGGTGTTGCCAGGAACAGGTTTGAGAACCATTGGACTAATGCTAAATTAATGAAATGAGAAGCACATTTTTGTTCATGTTGCTGACTGATAATTGCTGAGGTTTTGCAAAATATATATAAAGAGTGAGCCTAACACCCAGTCCCTATTCCCCCAGACAAGTTCCAGCAGCCCTGTATCCTGGAACAGATATGTTCAAAGAGCCACATTCTCACGGTAACCCGGGACGGAGATGTTCTGAGAGCCACATACTCACGGTAACCTGAAACGGATATGTTCTGAGAGCCACATACTCACGGTAACCTGAAACGGAGATGTTCTGAGAGCCACATTCTCACGGTAACCCGGAACGGATATGTTCAGAGAGTCACATTCTCACAGTAACCCGGAATGGAGATGTTCAGAGAGCCACATACTCACAGTAACCTGAAACGGATATGTTCAGAGAGTCACATTCTCACAGTAACCCGGAACGGATATGTTCAGAGAGTCACATTCTCACAGTAACCCGGAACGGAGATGTTCTGAGAGCCACATACTCACGGTAACCTGAAACGGATATGTTCAGAGAGCCACATTCTCACGGTAACCCGGAACGGAGATGTTCTGAGAGCCACATTCTCACAGTAACCCAGAACGGAGATGTTCTGAGAGCCACATACTCACGGTAACCTGAAACAGAGATGTTCTGAGAGCCACGTACGGTAACCTGAAATGGAGATGTTCTAAGAGCCACATACTCACGGTAACCTGAAACAGATATGTTAAGAGAGCCACATTCTCACGGTAACCCGGAACAAAGATGTTCTGAGAGCCACGTACGGTAACCTGAAACGGAGATGTTCTAAGAGCCACATACTCACAGTAACCCGGAACACATATCTTCTGAGAGCCACATTCTCACTTTAACCCAGAACGCATGTTAAAAGAGCCACATTCTCATGGTAACCCAGAACGGAGATGTTAAGAGAGCCACATTCTACCGTCAGTAGGGGAAGGGATTGGATCTTCCAAGGCAGTCTCAGGGTATGATGTCTCTGTTTTAAATAAATGTCAATGAAACAGCTTGGAGAAGAGCTTTGAAAATTTTCTCATCTAGTGCCCCCCCCCCCCCCACCACTGAGGGATCAACTTATTCCAGATGTTGGAAGAAACCATGAAACTTGAGCAAGGCAGGTCAAGCTGGACCAGAGTGTCCTTTTGGCTCACAGACTCAGCACTCTGACCAGAACTCTCTTGAGCAGTGCGTTTTTCAGTTTGGTCTAATTCCTACTGTTTGCTGATGACTGCTCCCTTGACACAGAGGTACACTGCTGGTCTCACCTCATTGTGCCTGTCAGCATGTGCCAAGTTCTGCTGGACTCAGCATCTCCAGCCACGATCTTCTGGACACAAGTCGGATCCGTTAGTCAAATTACTCAGACCTAAGCGAGTCCTGAAGAACAGTCATTCCTTCTGATGCTGATTGGCCTTCAAGCTGCCCAGCATCAAGGGATACCACAGTATTGAGGGCCAACTTTAAAAACCAAATGCAAACGCTCTAATGCAGACATACAGTTGTATTAGCTGCAAAACATTTATAAAATTATGCTGTGAGAAACATTGTGACATTTGAAACCACAGCACAGTAATATACATAAATGTACAAAGACAAGGAGCCAGATGCATTTTCCCTTAACATCAGCCAGTGATGTTGCCATTATATTAGGCAGCTGCTTATACCCAATCCCATGATCCTTTGCGTACCAGGAGTGCATTGTGGGTTCATCTTTCCAGGAGTGGTCTTCAGTTTGTGCCGACTCAGCCTGACCTAGAATGAAAGGAAATGTGTCTTCTGGAGCACAAAGGGGACTGGGGGTGGCCTCGGTCCAGCTTGACTCATAGCCTGAACACTGAGGGAGCCTCGAGTAGATATACAAGTGGTCCGAATCACACAGATCTTTAGTGGTGTTTGTTGAAGTTGTGTTGAATCATGGTGAATCAAATCAACATCAAAGCATCAAAGATAATTTGTTATTCAACCCGACGCTGACTGTCTTTGTAGGGTGCATCTTTACATCAAAGGGCTAGCATTCAGCACTGGAATCTCTAACAAAATATACAACACCACAGCCTCTGTGAGAAAGCCCTTTGCAGGGCCCGAAGAAAGTAGGATGGGTGACTCAGTCAGGATCATAACCCAGCTGGAACTGAGGTACAAAAATAAGGAAGTCCATTAAGAACTGGAAACCACTGGGAAATCAGCTGACTAGCAACATACAGTCACACGCTCAGACTGGTCACTCAAACCCACAAAAATGCCCAAGGTCAGATCCTGTCAGTGCGTTTCCTGACGAGTGTCTGACAGCAAACGGCCAGCTGCTGCTGAATCTGCCCCTTCCTGTTTGCCTCTGCACTCCCGTAAAGTTCACCCAGCCTCCCTTCCCCTTACATCTGCAGTGAATCAAACTTCCGCCTTTCAGAAAACATCGTTCGCTTTTTCCTCCAGGATGTCTTGGAGGGTGGGTAGGTCGGCGTTGCACACGGAAGGCAACGTCCTGCAGAAGCAGGCCGGGCCCACTGCTGGGCCACAGGATCCAGACGCAGCAGGCCTGGCTGTCTGGTGACGTGGTGGTTTTACTCTACAAATGTGACGGCTTCCTGAGAAGCGATTTCAGTTGAGTGGAGATTTCATTTATGACAGGTAAAAGCCATATTTTTTTACACAGAAAGGGGAAATGTGTGGTTCAGTGAGCTAAGTGACCGTGATCAGAAAGTCAATGGCTTGTGTCCTGTCCCCCCAGGTACCATAGGTGACTGCCCTTCACTGAGATCCCCAAGCCGGCTCATGTCTGTGTGTGTATGATGGAGAAAAAGAAATTTTCTCCTACAGGTATCAATAAAAAAAGTTAACTTGCACCCCTTAGTAACTTCTAAATACCGCAGTATCTGACCTATTGCAGTTACTCTTAAGGCAGGAGGGCAAAAGGCGACTAGAGAATCAGCAAATCATGTGACCTGAGTGAAGGTGAACCCTCAGTAGACAGGCACTCTCAAGACCCCTGGCAAACAGTATTGTTATGTCCCACAATTCCTTCACTCATACCGAAATAATTTCACCCACTTTGGGGGTCACAGCATGGAGGTGACACAGTCCGGGTGTGAATCCCAGCCACTTTGCAGCTCACCTTCTGTCACCTCTTCTCAGATAAAACACAGGCTGATAAGGGAGACAGCAGGGATACCAAACAGTGATTGGTTAAACACCCAGACCTCATGTTTGACAAAGAAACCTGCAGCACTACCTCAGTCAGTTACAGCCAACTGGCCAGAATCTCCCTGACACATGTCTCAGGATCTGCTGCAAATCCTGGAGTCCCAGACATGAAAAAGGACATAAGCAGACGGCTCATCCACAGGCAACTCACCCCAAACACTGAGGGCCACAACACAGGGGCAAACATAGCAGACAGTCTCTCATAAAGCTTCTTGAGTTCCGTGTTTCTCTGTAACAGCATTTGTGGGAATTCAGTTGTAAGTGCTAAATGCTTATGCTAATTACAGTCTTGGGGGGGGGGGGGTGTCAACCACAAAGGAAGAAAATACATTTCAGGAACTTTCCTTATGAGAGAACACAGAAAATGCAGTTTTCCATGGCAAGCCGAGTCACTCAAGTAAACTTATTAATAGGTGACTAGCTTCTGATGCAATGAAGCTTGGCTATCTTGTCGTCATTGTCCGCTTTAAAACAGTGAGACACATTGCAATCAGCCACCCACACATTAATAATGAGCTCATTGCTTTGCGTTGCATCTTTTGTTGCCATTTCCAATTCTATGACAGGGACTTGCCCTTAGACAGCATCCACATCACCACTTCCTCAAACTAAATCTTTAAATGGACTAAGAAGTCAAAACTACCAACTATTACCTCACTGCTATTCTAATGGTTCCAAGAAAAACCTAGAAACCCATTATTCTACATTCTTCATTGAAGTCAAGGTTCCAAGAAGAAGTTTCTTGAAGGCCTGTAAGAGCAGCTCTTTGGAAATGCAGGTCTGTAAATACCAAGAAACTCGACCTGGACATCACTGCCTAAAATGGCGAGCATGTGAGCGAGCTATGGGGAGACACGCTTGGGTTATCACCCCGCCCCCATGAGCAGGACTCAAGCCTTAAGACAAACAACAGGAAATAGCATTTTTTTGCATGAATGTCACACATCACAGCATAAAATGTACCTACACAATGTTCAAGTAATAACAAAAAAAAATTCTGGTTCCCAATGGGCCACAGAACTACCTTCTGTGATTCATGAGAACAACCAGAAATTACTTCCTGTGCTTCTATTAAGTTTCTCTTACATTGCTGGACAAACTATATGCTTAACAGAGCCAGCACTTTGGCCCTTATCAAAAGGTGGCCGAAAGGAGATACTTCCACCGGGTTTCTGGACCACTGTAAGCTCCCCGAGACTCAGCTGACAGTCGGTTTTAGGTGATATCCATGGAGAATGGCTGCTGGGCGCTATCTCAGCAAGATAACCAACCCAGGGTTGAGCAAGCCTGCATAATGTGGGGCTAGACCCACAGATAGAACATTCTTGTTTGTGTGATGCCTTGTGAATGAAGGATAAATAAACCAAGGCTTTGCTTCCCACCTTCTAATGGGTGACACCCTTCATTGTGAAGTCTGGATTGACTGATCTTCAGATTCTCATACTGCGGAACATTCCCAGGACTACCAAGTCAAAGGGTGCTGCTATACAGCTGGATCAGTGCACACCCCATGACGCCTTTTGTTCTGAATTCCAGCCTGCAGTGATTAAATCCATTGCTATTCTGCTTGGGTCCTCATATGTCTGTTGGCACACTGTAGTTCATAAGCACGTGGATGATTTAATATGTATTGCTGCTCTCCTATTAAAATCACACTCTAGCTGAACTTAGCCAGCTCGAGGCTGGGATCAGGGCCACAGCTCATTCCACCCAGCAGCTTCCAGACGTAAATGTAGCATTTACAGCACAGGGTGGGACTTTCTCACACTGATAATGGAACGGATGATGGCGGTGAAATGGTGACCACAGTTGCCATTAATGGAAACCGGTCAACCTGTTTACTCAACCAATCAATGAGAACAACAGATGAACAGCTGAACTCCCCTCTCAAGAATGGCCAAGCATGATCTCCAAAAAACACCAAGGGGACTGCAAAGTGACAGCCTTCTACAGAGCACTGGAGGAATATCGGACATTCGAATCAGGAAACACATCTCTGAGCTGGTGTGATGGACAAAAGGCAGGAATGGGAGCAGGAACAATGACCAACAGCTCTCAGACGAAGGTCGACCCCAAGCCAATAAATTGCTACACTTTTACAACTTGTGCACATTTCTTACTGCCCTGTAACAAGACACTCAGACTGAAAAAAGACTAGCATGTAGAATCGTGTTTCAGGACACCAACCATCCACTGGCAAAATCAGCCAGGTCCATGGCTGTTTTCTCTGTTTCCAACACCAAAGTTCTGCATGATCCATTCTCAGTGTTCTACACATACATAACAAGAGCCCTACACTGGATACAGATGTATATCACATGTCCAGGGATTCCAGAAACAAGTCCATTTAACTTCAAGGTGGCCATCAGGAGCTGTGAAATGGCTCATTATTCATAGGACACGCTGTATATTCTTTTTGGTCCTGTCAGAGAACACAAGCGCTGTCTCATTGAGCCAACAAGGAATCCGGGTGGGAACATTTACAGGCTAACCTCATTATAAATAATTATGCACAGCAGTGGTAATTTATTTCAAGCCATATGAGCCAAACAGCTCATGTAGGTATATGCAGGAGAACACTAAATCTGCATGAAGATGCTTAACTAAGCAGCTAACAAGCCAGTTCCTCAGGCTTATCTCTACTGATTGTCATTTCCAAACTGAAATCCTTAGTACAAGCTGGCAATGAAACGCTGCAACGATCTAATAGGAACTTCAAAAACAAAACGCATTTCTAAATTAATTCATCTCATTTCACTTTCAAGATATTGACCAAATACTATAATTATATAATTTTAGTATTACGAACTAGTAATGACCAGGCCACAAATGCTGTTGGTCAAATATTCATGGGAAAGAACATCGAAAAACGCAACCGAAGGAGACCAGACCTGGAACCAAGGAGCCACGGCATTCACAGCCTGTCACACTCACGACAGAAATCAAGCTGGAGTGGTACAGCTTGGCTTGGATGGACAACAGAAAATGACCCTGGGGGCATTCCACAACTTTGAGAGCAAAAGGACCTAAGGAGACCCAGCAAAAACATCTGCCTATACTTCCGGCCAGCAGTCATTACCAGTGACCTTGCAGAGTTTGTGTGAACCGAGAGTGACCCCCACTATAAACAGTCAGGAAGGCTCAGCAGGACTACAAAGCTGAAACCGCAGTGATATATCGTTAGCGGAAAGCGAACATCCGAAGTGTCAGTAACCAAGCATCTTACATTGGTGATATCAAAATAGGTTTATTTTCTGTGAAAATTTTGCAAACGGTGTCTTTATTTTTTGCATAAAAAGGCTTTAAAATGAGATCCTGTTCAAATTACGCAGATTGTACAAAAAGTAACATTCACAAAAGTAGTACAATTTTATGAAAATTTAATTCCACCTGATGAATCACAATACTAAGCCAGGAAAGGATGTCATTACCACAACATTCAAATAATGAGAGATTTCCAAAGAAAAAACATTTAGCACGAAACGTGTGCTGAGCTATTTGGGAAGTTACTGAGACCCATGAGGAATCAGGAGATTGGCTGAGAGGAGACAGCATGTGGGGCCTCTTGGTCCAGTTTGATTATTTTTTTGACCATATCTTTAGAAAGACCAGCCAAGGCTGTTAGTGTCAACAAACGACCCCAAAGCAATCAAACCGACTCAGACACACAATTCTCTCCCTTAGGGACCACAGAGCCTTTGTAACTGATGTCTGGTGTGTTAACACCCTACCACTCGCCAAATTACAGCTATAAAAGGGACAGAATCTGACTGTTTTCCAGCATCAAAAAGGGGACAACTTTGTTAACATTTGACCTCCCTTTCATCGCAGCTGTCTTCCGTTCCATCACCACAAATTCAAACCTGCACTAACTTTTAATCAACATCTACAACTAAAACAGACCTAAGATTAGCAACTTCAATTTGTGTATTTCAACTCTGGAGTTCTTAGTCCAGTAAACACCTTAACAGAAAGAAAATGAAAATCCAGTCTAGTCAAAAAGATATCTGGGGCATGTTTCCTCAGCTAACACATTAACAATGAAAACACTAAGAGATACAGGGCATAGATATACACTTTGCAGCTTCACTCTCTGCTAGTCAAGCACCAGACACCACCAATATCCAGAGCAATAAAATAACCCTTCGTACCAGCATAGGAGTACAAGAGCTCCCCCTAGTGAGATCCACACTTCCATGCATGCTGTGCTACAGTAATGATAGCAGAAGCTGCTTCAGCCTATGGGAGCTATTACACAAATTGGCGGAATGGCATGATGACTAAATCAAAGTGCGGTAATCAGCCAGCAGGTCATGAGAAGAAAATGCTTCACACATGATCACAAGTTCCTGTCCAAAGAAACTTCCTTTCTGAAGTGACGATACTGTAGGCACACCAGAGGTGAAGATTTCAGGTCCAGATAGTACAAATCCAGACCTAGATTTTGTTTCGCCAACCAGTTGAATATTATGTGACTGTGATTCTTTATACTCAACTGGTTGGTTGAAACAAAATCTTGGTCTGGATTTGAACTCTCTGGACCTGAAATCTCCACCTCTGAGGCACACACTGTGTCAGGTCCTTTCAGTGACTTGCATCCACGAATAGTTATTCACCTCTCTTTGCCTTTCTTTCTTTAAAAAAAAAAAAAAAAAAAATCAAATGTTACTCCAACGTACACTCCCTAGTCAGGCATGGAGATGTACCACAGAGATCCTAGAAAACGATGAGGCTTCTCAACTTCCTTCATTTTTGTTTTGTTTCCAGGAAGCACCTACTTCTAAGTTTTTAACAAGTCAATCCCCAGCCAAGCAATCTCCATTCAGACTGAACAAAGTTGTCTCAGGCTGACAGTCCTCCGGAAATCCACTCAAAGTCACTCAGCTCCATCTCAGAGACCAGCCACACTGCCTGGTTTTACACTGACGGGTAGTTTCTGGGTTACTGGACTAGCGGGAATTAGCCCGGTCTCCTTTAATTTATGCAATATAAGCTGAGAATGTAGGAAGCTTCACTCCTGCACACTGCCAGGAGATCAGCAAACTCTGCATTAGCTGATCTGCATCCAAGCAACCAGACCCAAGCCACACCAGGAGCCACACTTCCTACATCAGCCAGCAATCGCAACACCTTCAGAACGTCGCAATGAACACGCGCTCCCATTTTCACACACATAACGAGCATCTCTAATTAGCATGAAGCCTGATCGTTCCAGTTTGATTTAATGACAGATTACAGCTGTCTCCCCTCCTGGAAATGTGGGAAAAATCAGATACTGCATGTATGCCATTTAAAAAAAAAAAAAAAAAAAAAAAAATAAAAAATTGGCAGGGCCAAGGCAGAATTTGCATATAAAATCCAGCAGAAATAAAACACGACACCAAAAAGCTGGCTGTCCGCAACACAGAGTCTTTTTTTTTTTTTTTTATATCGGTGGTCCAGTGGTATTTGGCCGTCACATCCATTCAGAGTGTATCAAGTAGCGTTTGATGATCTTCCATTTCACCGATCTAACGGCAGTTGTCCTTGTGCATTGATCTCACACTGCATAGCTACATGCCCCCCCAAACCGACATACACACACACACACACACACACAAACACACAAACACACACACCTCACAAACACGGTGCAAAAAAAAAACAAGAGCAAGACACACCCCCTCCGCAAACAAGGAGGACACCC
>JAODKE010000068.1:12463362-12473393 GCA_026779605.1 Mormyrus hasselquistii
TGTGTGTGTGTGTGTGTGTGTGTGTGTATCTCCCTTTCTCAGTTTATGTTTCAGTTTCTAACTCTCGTTCCTGCTTTCTCTGCACCTCTCATCCACTCTCCTGCGCCCCCCCCCCCCCCAGAAGGCTGTGTGATTACTCTAGGTTCACTCTCCAGTGATCCACTCTCGCAGAAGACATGCAAACACCATTAACGGTTCCGTAATCTGCTTAGCCGCTGTGAATAATGCAGGTTGCGGGCCTGCGAGGACTTTCAGTGTTGTGAATTATTTAAAGAGGCCCCGTCTTGCCAGCCGCAAACGCGGCCGTACGTCTTAGTAACTGCCTTTTAAACTGCTCCAAAGTGTTTGTTCTCCTCTGGGAAATGCTCATAACATTTAGCGTGGAGCTTGCAGAAGCGGGTGGGGCTGCCCTGTGCTCCGCCCTGACTTTCGCAGGCGGGTCTGTGTCGTTCCTACAGATTTAGTGCTTAGACAGCTTTTGCCTCGTTTTCTGAGCAGAGCGTTTTGCTGTGCATTTCATACCTCATCATTAATGCAGAGTCCTTTTAGTTCATTCTCTGCAATTTAATAATTAGCAGACGGGTTGTGGCCGGGAGCTTGACTCCTTTCCGGTAACGGTGAGTCTCCGTGTGGATCTGCCATCATGTGTGAAGTGCTGCGGGTGGGAATACATGCGTATGCTGCATACTGTGCAGTCACCAGGGCCTCAGTAAGGGCACAATGTGGTTTTTATAATGGTACCGTGTGGTTCAGCTTCCCAGAATGAATCAGGTTAGGGTAGGAGGTTGCAGTGTCATCGGAGGGGATGCCCAGGGTGACAGTGTGACGTTCATTCTCTCGCACACACACACACACACACACACACACACACACACACGCGCACGCGCGCGCGCGTGGCTGTTTCTGCTCAGCACGGAGTGTGCATGCGCATCGTCGTGTGACGTGGCTGCAGGAAGCGAGTGTGAGAATCGAGCTTCTAAAAGCCGCCCCGCTTTTGTGTGCGGCACGGGTGTGATGGTCACGTGACCTAACTGGTCATTTTCCCTCTCTGCTGTGAAGGATACTGAGGCCATGAAGAGAGCCTTGGCACTCATCAACTCCAAGATGAACCAGGCAAAAGGCTGGCTGCGGGACCCGAACGGCCAACCAGGTGCAGTGGGCGGTCCCTCTGGGAGCCTTGCCACAGCTGATCGGAGAGGGGAGACAGCACTATAACACTGTGTTAAATAAGTCCTTCTGAGATGGACTTTAATAAATCTTTATTAAACCCCTTCTATTCCTATTCTTGTCCCCATGTGCTTAATGCTGATTGGATGATGGTGCTGCCTCTGTACCTGGACACCACACTGACAGGAGATGTCGGGGAGCAGGCGGTGCGGCAGATCCTGGACGAGGCGGGCAAGGTGGGCGAGCTGTGTGCGGGCAAAGAGCGACGGGAAATCCTGGGCGCAGCCAGGACCCTGGGCCAGATGACGGACCAGGTTTCGGAGCTGAGGGCGAGGTACGGCCTGGTGAAGTCACCTCCTGGGAACGTTCCCTCTAGTGGTCTGTTGAAGTAGTTTGGTACCCTCTGTCCACATGCTGTTTCTGCCTTATAGGGGACAGGGGGCCTCACCGGTGGCCATGCAGAGGGCCCAGCAGGTGTCCCAGGGGCTGGACATGCTCACAGGGAAGGTGGAGAACGCGGCTCGCAAGCTGGAGGCCATGACTACGTCCAAGCAGGCCATCGCCAAGAGAATCGACGCAGCCCAGGTGTGTGTCTGCTTTGGGTGTAGGTGTGTGTGTCAGAGATGGAACTAAACTGAGCAAATACGGTGTGTCCGTGTACCATAAGGACACAAAGAAAAGAGCTAGAAGGGGTTTCATTTTGGGGGGGGGGCTTAATTGGTTTGTTACGGTAATGAAGGCTGATGTGACATGCGGAGTGCCGCTCGCATTCACATAGGGGCGCAACATCCACCGTCTGGTTGTGTGTGTCTGCGCAGGGCTGGCTGGCCGACCCAAACGGCGGCCCAGAAGGGGAGGACAACATCCGAGCGCTGCTCGCAGAGGCCCGGCGCATCGCAGAGCTGTGCGAGGACCCCAAGGAGCAGGACGACATCCTGCGCTCCGTGGGCGAGATCGCCGCCCTCACCGCCAAGCTGTCGGAGCTGCGCAGACTGTAAGCGGCCAAGACCCCCAAGTGTTACCACCTCCAGGGGCCCATTAGGGGTCCGCAGACACGCCCACCGGCTGCTCTGTGTTCCCGCAGAGGTAAAGGCGATACCCCCGAGGCCCGCGCCCTGGCCAGGCAGATCGGCGCCTCTTTGCAGAACCTGCAGTCCAAGACGAATCGAGCCGTGGCCAACAGCCGACCCGCCAAGGCCGCCGTCCATCTAGAAGGCAAAATGGAGCAGGCCCAGCGCTGGATCGACAACCCCACAGTGGACGACCGCGGGGTCGGTGAGTACCCCCAAGTGGCACCAGGAACTCAAATAATAATATAATATCAAGTAATAATAACAGCAGTTCATATAAATGGCAGGAGTCAGAGTGACACACCTGTCATGGCTAGGCTGTGGCAAGTGGGTGAGGCCTAGTGGGACCCCCTGGGTTTCAGGTAGGAAAACCCCAGGTCATGCCACCCAGCCAGCCCACATCAGCAGTGATTGTGTGATATTCAGTTGCCCAGCCTGTAACAACAGACAGAACTGCAGGCCCTATTTATACATCAGCCTGCGGAGGAGGTGACTCATCTTAACCACTGTGGTCACGGTTCAGCATGACCTTAGGTACTTCCCTCGCTCAGCGAGCTGGAAGAGCGCGCTTATTAATAACGCAGAGCGGCGATTATCTGTGCTGGTGGATAATGGAAAAGAGAGGGGAGCTGTGGGCGTCGCCCAGCAGCGGGGCCTTCTGGGTCCTGTCTGATGCTGCTGCTTTGTTTGCACGGCCTCGTTAGCGTCACCCTGATCCGGTTTCTCATTTTGCTGTCGCCTGTCTGCACGGCTGAATGGATGCTGACATCTTTCCGTCTTCCGGCTAATCCGTTATGCCGCCCGCTGTGCGTCGGAAGCATTGACTCCTCTCTCGATGTCGCCCAGGCCAGGCTGCCATCCGCGCACTAGTGGCGGAGGGTCGGCGACTGGCCACCGTCACGCCAGGCCCGAGCCGGCAGGAGCTGCAGGCCCGGTGCGAACGTGTGGAGCAGCTGATGGGCCAGCTAGCGGAGCTGGCGGCCCGCGGCCAGGGCGACTCCCCGCAGGCCCATGCCACGGCTCAGCAGCTCCAGGAGGCCCTCAGAGTGAGTGGAAGACAGGCGATGTGGTCAAGGGCTCCCCCTGCTGACATGAGCATTGCCTGCATCTGTACGTTACAGCACATAAACATTACATGGACATAAACATGGACAGATGCATCTGTTTTACCTGAAATTAATGTGAAGTCTAACAATCACTGTTCAGTTACTGTTGTACAATTACAATTTTGTTTATGATTATTTGGTGTCCCGCAGAATGTCTTGATTGACCTACCTTTTTCTGCAGAGAAGCGTCATTTGTGGGCCGTATTTACATCCAAATAAAAGTCTTTTTTGAGTGACTCTCGCCGTCATCGCACTAACTTCCGTTCCAATTCAACGTCCTCGCAGGACCTGAAGAAGAAGATGCAGGAGGCGATGACTCAGGAAGTGTCCGATGTCTTCAGTGACACCACCACGCCCGTCAAGTTGCTTGCGGTGGCAGCCACCGCTCCACTCAATGCCCCGAACAGGGACGAGGTTGGCAGTGGGCTCGGGGATGAGCGCCGTTCACGGTCAGGGCTGCCACGCGTCCCTGTGTCTCTTCACCTTCTCCTGTGTGTCTGTTTTGGTTACCTGCCGCAGGTGTTTGACGAGCGGGCCGCAAACTTCGAGAGCCATGCCAACAGGCTGGGCGCCACGGCCGAGAAGGCGGCCGCCGTGGGAACAGCCAACAAGGCCACTGTGGAGGGCATCCAGACTGCTGTGAAATCTGCAAGGGAGCTGACGCCGCAGGTCTGTCTGTGTCTTTGTCTGTATGTCCGTCTGTCTGTACTGTATATGTGCCTTTGCGCCTGTCTTTCTCTCTCTGTCTGTGACCATGTCTTTGCCTGTCTTTTGTCTTTTTGTGTGTCTATGTTTGTCCTTCTGTCTCTTTCTGTGTCTGTATATGCGTCTATCTCTGTATGTCTTTGTCTGTCTGTCTGTCTGTGTGTCTGTATATGTGTCTGAGTGGATTTTGGCAAGTTGACCAGCTGTTGTTGTGGAGTCGGCACATGGACTGAAAGTGAGCCGCGGAGACCGGTTGTTTCTGAGGCGTCTTTATAAATGAGGCTGACTGTAGGCACTGTTACTGGTCATACTTCTGTGTCGTGTGCTGGGGAGGTAATTAACAGTATGGGATCTCCTCAGAGAGCTCAGCACTGGTGCTGAGAGCCTGCGCTCTCTATCATTACTCCCCCTCAGGTGGTGTCAGCCGCCCGCATCCTGCTGAAGAACCCGGGGAACCAGGCAGCCTACGAGCACTTTGAGACCATGAAGAACCAGTGGATCGACAATGTGGAAAAGATGACAGGTAGCCTGCAAGGGCTGCCGCCTCGCTCATGACGTCACACGGGGTGGAGGTCAACGTGACTTCACAGAGCGCTGTGTGTACTTCACCCGCCCTATCGCAGGCCTGGTGGATGAGGCCATCGACACCAAGTCCCTGCTGGATGCCTCCGAGGAGGCCATCAAGAAGGACATCGACAAGTGCCGGGTCGCCATGGCCAACGTGCAGCCACAGATGCTCGTCGCCGGGGCCACCAGCATCGCGCGCCGCGCCAACCGCGTCCTGCTGGTGGCCAAACGGGAGGTGGAGAATTCGGAGGACCCCCGCTTCCGTGAGACGGTGAAGGCCGCCTCGGATGATCTCAGCAGGACCATCTCCCCCATGGTGATGGAAGCCAAAGGCGTGGCGGGCAGGATTCAGGATCCAGGTGTGGGGAGGCTGTTGGCTCTCGTCAGGCTTCCTGTGTCCATGGGCCATAAAATAAGATTTTTTCTATAGATCACAGCTAGCAGCTGGCAAATGCATAGATTGTCAGTGGGCTTAAGCCTCTGTGCTTGTGTTCGGAAGGTCACTGCACGGTTCGAGCCTCGCCTTGGCACATCCGTGGTTCCGTGAGCGAGGCCCTTATCTACCTGGGCTCCGCAACAAGTGGCTGCCCTTTACGGCAGGCTTGCTCTCACTTGCAGAGAGCACGTTGGGAGAGGCGTAAAGAGAATTTCCCCATGGGGATCAATAAAGTGTCAATTTATAATAATAAGAATTATTATTATTATTTATTACCTGGGCTGCAGGCTCTCTGTGATTTACACTAGTAGAATAGAACAAGAGTTCCCACAGTTCAGCCAAAACCCCCCAACATAACAGTGCCACGGACTCTAGACAACTGTTTTGCTGACACCTTGGTAGATTTTGCTGTCCAGGGTGAATCACGCCTCCCTATGTTAGGAATAAAATGCCTTTATTGTCATTGTGACAAGAGCGAAACTCAATGACTGTGCTTCCCCGGCAATGCTTTGAGGTAGATGTAAATAAACTAGATTACATTACATTAATATACAAACATGAATGTCAAGTACTAAACATTTAAAAATGTATGAAATAAGTTTGAGAATGTGACTGTGTTTATGATGTACAGAAGCATGTTTAGTAAACATATACATATTAACATACAGCATTCACAGAAAATCTTGGGATACTTAATTCGTAAAAATATCGCACATTTATTGGTTTTTAACAAAAATGGTGCAACTTTACAATAAAGAGTTTATGAATGTTTTATAATCGGGTTATTAGGTTGTAACACTTGTTTAAAATTGTCTATTGATAATTTACAAAGTTATAACAGTATCGTTTTTATTAATGAGTTGTAAACTACCATTTACAAGTGACAAAGGGGAGCCTTATTGTAAAGTAGTACCACAAAAATGATTACTTTATTAATTTGTTTGAAACAACCGGTAGTTTTAAGTGAAACATTCATTTCAATTAGTAATAAAATGGAACCAAAATTCTAAAAGAGCTGTTCTGCGTTAAAAAGTTCACTAATATGCGATCTCACTGGGTTCTTTTTAATTAGTATCACCTTTGCAATAACAGAAAACACCAAACATTTGTGTTTAGTATCCATTTGGGAGCCCTTAACTACAATTGCAATTAATAGCAAAATGGCAAGAACAGAACTGAATGAGTCAGTCAAAAAATTGCCACTTAATAAAAAGAAAATGTCTCTATAACATAGGTGCAGATATGCTAAACATTGCTTGTCAATGGACTTTTGTTATGAAGTCAGTGCATTTCTTAGTATTTTTACAGAAATGAGCAAGTGTCCTGAGACTTTGTGTGAGCACTGCATGAATGTAGTATGAGGTAAACGTATTATAGTAGTGCAATTCTCAATACAGTAGTGCAGAAATGAGTATACAATAGTACTAGAACAGTCAGTGTTTATGGAGTCCTCTTTTCAAAGAAGGACTTTAGCAGGACTTTTCTTCAGGGGAAGGCAGAGTCAGGTTTCTGCATGATCCTGCTGTCATCTCTCTCCTCCCTTTTCTGTGGGGCCGTTGTAGATCTGATGTAATTCTGTTCCCTCTCACCGGGTTGTGACGGCAGCCCTACAGAAGAGCTTCTTGGACTCTAGTTATCGCATCCTGGGTGCCGTGGCCAAAGTTAGGGAGGCCTTCCAGCCGCAGGAGCCGGACTTCCCTCCTCCACCCCCAGACCTGGACCAGCTGCATGTGAGTCTGCAGGCCTCCTGGAGCTTCGCATGCTTCCCTCCGTCACCCTCAGATCTGCTCCCATCATTTCCTTGTCCAGTCCATCTGTTGAGAACTATGTTCCTGAACTGCTCAGGACCAAATGATGATGTGCGAATCAATTGGGATCTGCCCTTTCCCACTCCCAGCTTAATGATGAGCTGGCCCCCCCCAAGCCACCGCTCCCCGAGGGGGAGGTGCCCCCTCCACGCCCCCCACCTCCAGAGGAGAAGGACGAGGAGTTCCCTGAGCAGAAGGCAGGTGAGATGGTGAGCGAGCCCATGATGGTGGCGGCCAGACAGCTCCACGATGAGGCCCGCAAGTGGTCCAGCAAGGTGAGCCCTGTCCTGGGGGGGCGTCCTGGCTCCTGCATCACTTTCTCCTGCAGCCCCTCCCCATAGCTTTGTCACGGTGCCGCCTTAAAAGGGTTCAGTCACACAGAGCATGCTGGGATTTGCAGTGTCCTGACTTGTGTCCATGTATGTTGTGCCTTGATATGGCGCGCACACCCAAAGTCCAGCGGGAGATTGAAATGAAAGCCAGCTTTGAAAGCTTAATGAACTGTCTAATGCACCGATTGCATTTTAGATGTATTTTCTTCCTCCTCTTTTATTTGGTGGAGAAAGAGCGAACATAACCAAGCATAAGCACAGTACTTTTTGAGTCTGATGGCTTACGCTCTTTTGTAAGAACTTAAATGGCCTCAGTTACTTCAGATCATTACTGAAATCGTTGTCCAGTGTTTCCCAAACACTGCTTGTGTGGCCTGTTCTCGCATGCCCGTGTTGCATTCCCCGCCCACTGTAGAATATACACCCTCTTTGTTACTGTTGCTTTTCTGACTTGTGTTCGTGGCCTTTCCTGTTCCTCAGAGGCCTTGACTGTGATGTCACAGCTGGTTCCCCCGCTGTCTGCGAGCTGCATGCCGAGGCCTTATGGCTCCAACCCGTGTGTGTGTGGGTGTTATCTGTGTTTGATACTCTTTGTGAAGAGTCATGTGTTTCAAACAAGGCCATTGCCGGGATTTTTTTCAAATACAGAGGTGAAAAGTGTTATAGCCCTTCCTAGGTGGTGCCCTGTGATGGATCATGGTCATCAGAGCTGCAGAAAAAATACTGAGAACTTGACATCAGTGTCCTCCGTGTCCTGGTAGATATGGGCATGGTTTCAACGGTAGCTCTTGATTTTAAATGGTATTTCTTAAACCCATAACACTAATACATGGATGGTGCCCCTACAGTCCTGCAGATTGGCTTTGGTGGGCTTCTTTAGTGCAGGTAGTCTGTCTTTACGATGCTGATGTTTAGCATCTATGAATGTGGACCTGGGTCCTTTCTGATGTGAGTTGCTCCAATAATTCCTGTGAGAATGTATGAAAGCCTACAAACGACAAGACTGGGCCATCTGCTGTGTCCCCACAGCCACCCATAACACCCCCTAGGGAGCCTCTCGGACACTTTGATTGGACCTGAATTTGTTTTTCTTTAGCCAAATTCCATGCTGTAGGTCTCTCTCTTTTTTTTTTTATATATATGCCCTGTAATGTAGGTCTCCTTTTTGTAGGTGCCCTGTCCTGTAGGTTTCTTCTTTTCGTGAGTCTCCTGTTTTGCAGGTCTCCTGTCCTCAACTTCTCCTCTTTTGTAGGTCTGCCTCCCTCTCCTTTACATTCCCCCCTCTCTCTCCTTGTAACTTTCTCTCTCCTTAACCCCACCCTCCGGCCTGTCTCCTCCTCCGATGTTCATCCTGCCCCTCTCATACTAACTCTCTCCTTGTTTTCCTCATGCTGCTGCCCTCCCCGTCCTCCTCATGCTCCTCCTGCTCGTCCTCCCCAGCCCGATGTCCCAGATGAGGGCTTTCAGGCCACCAGGCCGGATATGTATGTTTATGATGAGGATGATGCTGAGTTCACAGACCATGAAGACGATTATGAGCCTGAGCTGCTCTTAATGCCCACCAATCAACCCGTTAACCAGCCCATGCTGGCTGCCGCTCAGTCTTTACACCGGGAAGCGCGCAAGTGGTCCAGTAAGGTACCTCCTGCGCCTGTCATGTGGGACCATGGCCTGCAGTTGTTGCATCACCTTAGACTGTGCCGCCAGGCAACCCCGATTACAACAGAATGCCAAGTGTGGACAAACTGCTGCTGGCTTCACAAGTCCCTCCCCTTCCTTCTGGATAAACCAATTGAATGTCAGGGCCACAGGAGGAGTCAGTCTCTCTCCACATTATTCCTTATGTCCTTTTCAACCTGTGAAGCCAAGGATGACAGTTTTCCCCATAATTGAATTAACCCAGATGACACCATGTTGCCTGTGTTGTGGTTGTTTCCTACTTGTTTGTTCTCAGCAGACCAGATTTAACCCTGTGATGCTTGTGACTGGGCCTTCATGGCTGTTACTCTGGTCTCCCTCCACGGTGTGGCATTTAAAGGACTCCCACAATGCATGATGCATGTGGGCGGTGACCTTTGACTTAGAATGTTCGCTAATAACATATGGGGTGTGTCCTTGGCAGAGAAGAGGACCGTGTCACATGGACTCTGCTTGGGGTGAAATTGAGAGTGACGGCCTGTTTCGTGTCTGATTCATGCTGTTATCGTTTTATGGAGTGCTCAAGCTCCATAAAGGACTGAAATGCCCGGCGCTGTCAGTGACGCTGCGGTGCGTGTGAAGCAGCTGTTTCCAGCGGTCGCTACCCCATGATTCTTGTCGAGAAACTGCACCTCAGATGCATTGATCTACTCAGACCCCGTCCTTAATTAAATACCCTCTATATCGTTGTTTCTGGAGTCATTTGGTGCTAATTGGTAATAATCTGTCATTTCCACCACCACTCCCCTCACCTCCCCTAAAATCCAGGGTAATGACATCATTGGTGCCGCCAAGCGCATGGCTCTGCTGATGGCGGAGATGTCCCGGCTGGTGCGAGGGGGCAGCGGGAACAAGCGAGCCCTCATCCAGTGTGCTAAGGACATCGCCAAGGCCTCCGATGAGGTTACCCGGCTGGCCAAAGAGGTGGCCAAGCAGTGTACGGATAAGCGTATCCGCACCAACCTGCTTCAGGTGAGGAGTCCCCAGCTCATTTCTGCTGACCTTCGCTCAGGATGTGGACTCTTCATCCGGTTCCTCACCCGGACAGTACCGCCACTCGCCTATCACTGATTCACAACCTCCGTGAATCAGATGGGCGGTGGGATTGTTGGGTGCGATCAGAGGTGTAAATGTGTTCTAGG
>JAODKE010000068.1:12473493-12504432 GCA_026779605.1 Mormyrus hasselquistii
TCTTCCTCCGGTTCCCCCCCCGGACCGGCCCGCCACCCGCCTCCCCCCCACTTTCCTTATTCTGCCCCCCCCCCCCCCCCGCAGGTGTGCGAGCGGATCCCCACCATCAGCACACAACTGAAGATCCTGTCCACCGTCAAGGCCACCATGTTGGGACGGACCAACATCAGCGAGGAGGAGTCGGAGCAGGTGAGTGTGTTTTGCTCCGCTGCGTGCCCTCTTGTGCCATCGGCCCTACCCAATAAGCTCATGCGTGCGTCTCCCATCAGGCTACAGAGATGCTGGTCCACAACGCCCAGAACCTTATGCAGTCCGTGAAAGAGACGGTGAGAGAAGCGGAGGCGGCTTCCATTAAGATCCGGACGGACGCAGGGTTCACCCTACGCTGGGTCAGGAAGACCCCCTGGTACCAGTAAGGCAGACCCTTCCCTCCCCACCTCGTACCAGAGGTGTGAACACTGAACCCAGCACTGCAGTGGCGGCTGACCGGATGTCGTGGTGGGTTGCTTCTACCTGAATCGCCATAGGAACGCTTCGGGATTTTTCTGTATATGATTTGCTTGCATCGCCCACCATCCTCTGTGGCCGAGTGTTCTGGGTTTAAAGCTTTTCTTTGTCCCAGCAGAGCTTAACATGGTGGGTACTCTTCAGTTTTACCATGAGGATTGTTCGCTGTACAATCTATATACGCATCTCTTCCCGCCTCCTTCGTGCTTTCCGGAAGTGTGACCACCACACACACTCAAGTCACGGCTGTGCCAGAGGATCCTAACTTTTTAGGAAAATGTTGCTCTTGGAGTAATATTTATCTAGCAGCTGAAATGGGGTTTTGCTTTGTGGATGGTTCTGGGATGTTTTGGGTTTTTTTTTTTTATTTTTTTTTTTAAATGTTTGAAATGAAGCCAAAGATTTAGTTTTTAAAGATGTTGTTTTTAGACAGATTTTTTTTTCTTTGTATTTTAGCAATATCTGAAAATTTGTTTTACTAAGCAACATGAGAACTAAGAAATTATATATATATAGATTTTAATGGGGGGGGGGTGTACTGACCTTTTTACGAGACAACTCATGTTAGCACCCAGTCGATAGGAAGGTTTACTAGTATAGCATTGCAGACACGATTTATAACCATTAAAAATCTGCACTTTTCACTTTGCAAAAAGCTACCCATCCTCACCTGACACATACCAATTCTCACCTTTTTGTGTGAAGCTATCGGATGTGAGAAGAATGTAGTAGGGGATCCCGGGGGAACCGTGTGCCGGGGGAACCGTTTCTAGCAGCCCATTATCTCCAGTCACTCAAACAATATTTGAAATTCCTTCATTCAGCTGTGGTTTTCCATAACACACAAACATACTTCTGCAGACATACACTAGTTTACTCCCTAGAAACTTTGTGCCTCACAAGTAAGGATTACAGAAGGTAATACTCCTAACGTAACTGTCGGAAAGATGGTTTAGGAAACCCTGTGACAACCACCTGGTTTTGAATGTACTCTTGGAGTCTTGATTTACAGTGCCTCATAAGGATCCGATCTCTGTGCCTTGGAATAAAAACTAAACGTTTGATAAAAGCACCAGCTCTTTGCTTCACAGTATCCCAGTGTCACCCACCAGTACGACTACGCCGAGCTGAACTGTTGTGGTGGGACTTGACGTCTCTTTCTTTCTACCTCCAACCCATATTGCTCAGAATGACCTGCTTCTGTCCATTTATCAGTATCAACTATACTAAACATTTCAACATTCCCTAATTTTATTCATCTTTGCTTGAAATCATATATGGAACCTTCTCATGACATACATTCTGCAAAGAAAACGACATTTTTTAAAAACCACCTGCTGTATTTCCCTCACAGAACAGATCCATCTGTCAGTTTTTGGCTTACGCTCTCCTGCTTGTTCTCCCATCTTATAGTGCAGTGCTGTGTAAATCCTCATCCTCTTAGGCTCAAACAGAGGTTTGCATATTTCTCATGGCATAGCTCTGAACTATCACACAGAACCCAAACCCCGGCCACCCCAGATACACACAGACAGCCATCTCTTTTCATTGCTGGGACACGACTCTCATACCATCTACGAAATAAAGCCAAATGCAGATTTATTTTTCCTTATCCAGAGTAAAAACATAACATGTCAGGTAGCGTATGGCGCAAAGGTGGGACGTCGTCCATGAGCACCCAGCCTGAGAAGCTCCGGTCCTTCTCACAGGCCTGAGCACCTACACACAGCGACGCCTAAATGTGCATGCCGACTTCGCTTAAACCCGTTACTCTTGTTTAGCACCCCATAGGGTCTCTCCATGCTTCCAGTCCATACAGTGCAAGTGCCTAACCAAATCCGATTAGCCCACAGTTTAAAGAGCGAGGTGAATAAAAAGAATTAAGAACCCCTGGAAGTGTTAGATATTAACATTAACTTAAATTTGGCACCATCAACGCAAGGCTGGTTTCTTGTGACCTACTGAGCACCTGCATGTCATGTACTGTAACTCTGAGAAGGTCTTTGTGCTTCAACCATTGAAATCTGTCAGATTTATGTCCAGCAAATCACTTCATGGCTTTAACGACCCCATGAGGTCACCTCAGGATCTTTGGTTTGTTATTGGACCTATTTACACACAGAGAAAAACAGTCCTTCACGTCCGGACTTGGAACTTCCCAGCTTTGGTCAGGTACTTGACTCCTTTGAAGGGCTTGTATTTTTCTCCAAACATGTCAAGACGGTTCACCTTGAGACCTGTGGCACACAGAACAGAAAATGGTATCACGGGCAGCCACCTGAGGATAGTGGGCAGCGTACAAGTGGCTCTACAGCCTCACCTGAGATGGCCAGCTGCTGGATCTTCAGGTCGATGTTGAGGCTGGGATTCTCCTCAGGCTTTGGAGCCCCTGACTGTAAACTAAGGCTTCCTTTTAGATTTGGTGGCTTCTGCTGGTTGAGCTTACCGATGTCCCACGCAAGTACCTGGACAACAGGGGGAAAAAGACCTTACCAGCTCAGCTGAGCTCCATCCCCTTCTGACGAACGGATGAGTTACTAGTTGAACGAAACACTGCAGGGATTTTTATTGTTTGGCTGTACTGTCCCAGAGTTGCTAGGCAATGGGGTCAATTTTACCATTTCATGAGGTAGAGCGTACCTTTGTGACTGGGTCATAGGTGTAGGTTCCTTGGGTGGGGGTAAGATTGGCACTGAGTACCACCTTGGGCATGTGCACTGTGACCACCACATCCTCCACTGTTTTGCCCATGGTCTGCTTGGGCCCCACCGTGATGTCCAGCCTCCCCGAAGAGCCACTCTCGAAGAAGCTGATGTTCTGTTTGACGTACACGGGAATGGCCACCAAGCTGCAGAACAGGAACAGAGGTTTGTGGGACGGGCTGTCGGAGCCTGTTGTCTATACCAGCTTCACCACTATCACTTCGAGTCAAACTAACTTCTGGGCGTTGACGTGGTAGGACACCAGACGGAAGTTTCCATCGGGGGGAATGAAGGAGAGGACGCGCTCCGCCTCCCAGCGCTTGAAACGCACGCAGGGGTGGAAACTCACGTCATCCATGAGGCGCGGGTTCTAAAGCAATAGTGACATGTTAGATGCCTCAGATTTCCTGTCATCCACAGGTTTCAGAACACTGAACATCAATTCTGAAGCTATGAGTGCACAGTTAAAAATCAGCAAGAAAACGGATGGATGACTAAGTAAACAGAATTAAGGAAAAACAAGATGATAAAAGCAATTTTCAGAGTAATGGACTTAAGTGTGTAATTAACGGATAAGCATCCTGTAATATAGAGAATTTTTTTTAGCAAAGTTTATTTTAAGACCTCCTTGATAAGGGCATTGGCAATGTTTACCACTATGCAAACCACGCATTTGTGTGGGGGTCCCAAGGTTTGGGGGGCCCCCTGCTGACCACAAATAGTCAGTACACTGGAGCCTCATGAATGGCAAATCCACCCCTGGACATGGGTAAGATCTTGAAAACCTGGTTGCTGCTAAGTGATCAAGAAAGGTGTATCTGGATCATTTAGGGAAGATCGACTGAAGCACATCTTGAGAGGCACCAGAAGGGCATTAAGGGTTGACGTTTACTTCAGGTCACCTCATACACTGTTTAGCATGCCTTAAAGGCCAACAGCAAGACCACAGATTAAGGAGGACTGCTGCATGTCCACATGGCGATGCCCCTACCACAAAGGACAGTGTGAGGTCTGGCATCCCAGAGAGCTTCACGCAGGCGTCAATGACACCCTGGATTTCAGCAATCACCGTAGTCCCTAGAAACAAAAGCAATCAACACACGATCATAACAGCAGTGTTTTACTTTTACTTCTAACTATGTATTACATTGTTCTGTCCATCATATATATATATATTTTTTCCATTGGAATGTTGAGAATATCATACCTGATTTATCTATGATAGCATCTATTTCCTCCACTACATCAAAGTAGGCCTCATTGTTGGTGTATTTCACTCCAGTCCGCCTCCAGGGGATTGTAGACAGCTGTCCAGTTGGCAGTGTTGCCCCCACATTAGTGCTGCCTAAAGAGAATGCAAATTATTGCAACAGGTGCTGTAGGTACTAGCCTAGGAACACATGGTGGGTGGGATTAGCGCGAGTTGCCAATCACTATCATGTTTTGAACCAACAGGAAACAAAGGAATGAGGAAGTTTTCTAAAGCAGTTGGAGACTGACAATAGGTTTCTTTTGAAGCTTTGGTGCCCCCGTTTGCATATAAGAGGAGTGGAGTATGTAGTCGTGCCACACCTGTAATGGTGTTCACGACGGACCGCAGAACAGTGGGGGGCTTGATCAGCTCTTTCAGGATGTTGGACTCAGTGGCCAAAGGGAATCCATTGTCCAGCATCTCCTCCAGGAGTTCATACACTATCACCACGTTGTCCTTGATGGACGTCTCAGAACACTCGCCAAAGTAATCCTGTTTTAGAGGGAAAACAGTGTGTTTCCCTCATGTGGAACATGTAGACTCAGCTAATTTGAGAGCATCAGACTACAAAGTTTATGTACATGTACACAGACGTGAAATTCCCGTGATAATGTGGGAGAATAATTCACCTGAAACATTTCCGCCACTCGATGCAAGAACTCGATCACAAACAGAGGGGGCACGTCGGTCTGGATGACGGACACAAAGAAGATCTTGTCCCGGTAGATGTTTATCAAGTAGTGGTGAGGGGTGGAGATGACAGGTGGGACATTTTCCGGAGTCAATGCCTTTTCCTGAGCCTCGAAGAAGTAGTCGCAGACCGAGCGGCTGATGACACTTTTCCAGTGTTTTTCCAGGAATATGTCGCCGGCAGCGTTGATCAGAAACAAGCTGTGAATCATCTTGCCTGGGCTGCAGAAACAAAGTAATACAAAGTCCGGTGCTGAGTTAAACCGTGTTTACAGTAAAGATACAATTAAGTAGCCCTAATAAGTTTAATAACATTCATCCGAGTCTCCTGGATAGTTTACTTAAACATAACAAATCACGGAATGGCGAAACAGAGAAACGCAAATTCTGTAAACCCTGTAATATCGCATTAAAAGCGGAACGGACAGCGGCTGTCAGTTTCATTCTAACACAGCTTCCTGGCTCCTTAAAATGACCATGATGTTATTGCCACTCATTACAGTCCAGTAACCTGTCAAAACGTCTTCATTGAACGACCTGTGTGGTTTTATTACTTATTACACCGGCTGAACAACTTCTCAGTATCAGTCTGACATAGCTGACCAACTGGCTTAAATGTCAGTGGGAACCGTAAAGCACGCGTAAGGCGGATACGGTGCACAAAACATAAACGCGTAGTATATCTCATACATCAAAAAAGATCCAGTTAATCAGAAGTACCTTCGGAAACTCCCGTGCTGTGAAATACTGATGCATCTAGCGCCGTGCAACAAAATGGCAGCGGCACTTCCGCGGGAGCAAGCACGACCCCTACCGCCCGAGCAGTACTGGACATGGGCTGCGTGGACGACCAGCACCGGTTCGCCGGGCAACTCGGTTTAAGCACGCGTTTCAGGTCTCGCCTGCAGTTGCATCACCACGCCTTTTCGCTCAGGCAGTCTAGGGCGGCATCAAAGAGCCTAAACGGGCTTTCGCGTATTGCCCGAGGTATGTCGCACAGTGTCGTGTAACTACATATGCACTCTGGTTTCAATAAAAAAAAAAAGTCTCACTTCCTGTGGTTTCTAAGGCTTATATTTCAAAATAAGAGTCTTTCCTTCCAACGAAACTTGGATCATATACGAGATATACGCTGTCCGCAAAATTCAGAAGTTCTGATCTTTTCATCAGACGTTGGTGTAGAAATATTGCATTTTCTTCTTCTGCACGTCTTCCCCGGTGACACTTTCCTCGCAAGCCGGGGCTGCTTCTCAGTCACGTGACCCTGTCAGCTGATTGTAGCTGACGGAACATGGCCGAGTTGTCAGGCGACCCGTAGGAAGCTGCAACTTGGACATGTTTTTTTAAATCATACACACTTCTTACCGATCCATTTAGGATATATAACAGAACAACAGTCCTACAACGAAAGACCTTTAGGGTAAGATCGAGAGTTGGTTTGAGAGATAACAAGCTTTCCTTTTTATGTGTGTCTTTGGTAGCTTAGCTAGTTATGATCTGAAAAATAAAAATAGGCTACGTGCTACCAAAACGTTTCACATATCGAAATGGAGCTATGTATCTCCTTATAGGTACAATTCTATAGTTTTGTATACACACAGTTTTGGTTAATTTCTGGAGGTTTTTTTAATTTAGATTTGTCATGCAAAATGCGTTTGTTTGCATAATGTGTAGAAACGTTAATGACGGATATTCCTGGTGTAAGCCACCGTTGATGAGATTGATAAATCCTGACGGTACTGAATTTACTTTAAGATGGCAGTATGCTTCCCAGCGCAGTTTTCCCTTCCGTTCGGCTTTGGGGTTGCGCTACAGTATTCTAAGGCTGTGGGTGCTGTGTTGCAGATGAGCGCTCAGACTGTGACCCTTTCCAATGGCCCCAGCGAGCAGGTGTGGGAGAGGCCTTGGTCCCTAGAAGAGATGCGCAAAACCAGCGCCAACTGGTCTCTGGCTGCTGATTCTGGTGTAAGAAACTGATAACTGGGTTTGTGCTGGGGGTGTCTCGGGGTACCATCCACCTCATTCCTATCCTCTTGTGAGGTCACATCCTGTTCAAATAACTCTAGGTGAACCACCCCGAGATGTGTGCCAAGATTAAGTCCAACAGCTGCTGCCTTTCATTAAATCTGGAGCTTATCAATTTCCCTAATATTCTAAATGAATGTTTTAAATATGAATTATTCAAGTGCTCTGAATGCAGCCATCTGTCTGTCACAGAGATACACATCTGCACTTAAGTATGCAGGCAAGACAGCACAGAATGCATTTGAAAAGTCCCTGCTGGTTTTTATAGTTATGGTAATCTCAGTGTTCATTCTGTTAGCTGCCACCGCACGATCCCACCTAATATAATGTTTTTAAAGACTCTGTGTGAGCTCATTGCCCTTGGCCGTGATGCCTGCTTGTTAATTGAAGTGCTCATGACTTCTCTGCTGTGTTGCCACAGCTCTTCTTGTTCCTCCAGGACTTCTCACAAAGGATGCTCTCCAAAACGCATCAGATTGAGAAGCAGCTGGATGGACTTCTGCGGGACACCAAAGCTACAGACTCCTGCCTGCACACTGTCTTCAATGACTTCCTCATGCTCTCCAACACGCAGTTTATCGAAAACGTATGTTCCTTTGTCACCATGTTATACAGACGGCAGGCCGGCGGTGATGCAGCTTCTTGTACATCAAATATAACTTTATTTTAAGTAGTGGAGGATACCTGTTTGTAAATTCTGTGATTGCAGTAGACTTTTATCTCATTAGCATCTGGAGGTTTAACTCCTGATGTCTGCCAACAGCGGGTGTACGATGAGGAGGTGGAGGAACCAGCACCAAAACCAGAGGCTCCAGAGAAGCATCCTGAGCAGGTAAAAACTATGGCTGGCTCTGCCCCAAGCAGAGACACAAGATCCCCTTAATGTCTAATGCAGTGTGTTTCCCAATCCAGTCCTCGGCGACCCACAAAACGGGTATTGTCTGTGGATCCAGGAGGATCGGATTGGGAAGCAGTGGTCTAATGGGATCTCTGGTTGAAATATGTACAAAGTTACTGGCTAATTGGTGATGAAATTGGACCTGATTTATGGCAAATGTGATATTGTAATCCCACAGGAGAAAACCCGGGAGCAGAAAGAAGCTGAGTTGATACCCAAAGTGCAAGAGGCAGTGAACTATGGCCTGAAGGTGCTGGAATCAGCCTTTGAACAGCTAGACATCAAAGCTGGAAATTCTGACTCAGAAGATGAAGAGGCAATTGGGCGAGTGGAGCCAATCCTGGAGCCTAAGGTACAGAAGACCTTATTCCAGCAGTTGGGACCATGTGATTAGTCCATTATAACTAAGCAATTACAAACTGTTGACTGTAGTTCTTTAGCTGCAATTTTGGACTGTGAATTTTTTATTTTACAATAAAGGCCGGATGCGTATGAATGATTCCTTGAGATTTTGCATCCGCTACTGTTTTGACTTCCCTTTCTTGTTGGTCTGTCTGTCAACATTTTCAGGATCTGTACCTGGACAGACCGCTGCCTTACCTGATCGGGTCACAGCTCTTCATGGAGCAGGATGACGTGGGTCTGGGTGATCTCTCCAGTGAAGGTGCTGGACCTTGTCTCTCCCTTGCAGAACGTGCCTGCTGTGTGCCACGCTGTGTTTTTGTGGGATGTACAGGATTGTTTGTGTCTTAATGCTGTTCATACTGGTCATGGGCCTTACAGGACATAGACTTGTTAACCTTAAACCCGATATTGAGTTTGCAGGGATTTTTTTTTTATATATATATATATATATATATTACCGTTTAACATCAAATAGCTCATGAAGGCAGGGAAAGACATTCCATAGCAGCTGCTGGCTGTTTTAAAAATATTCTTACTTATCCTTTATTTAACCAGGAAGGTCCCATTCAGATATAGTATATTCTCCCAAGGAGTTCTGGTCAAGATGGGTAGCAAAACAAGATGAAAAGTTTCAAGTAAAAATTCAAACGAGAACATATAACACCACAAAAGCACGTTAAAACAAAAACACATGAACTCAAAACATACAAAGATCAGGATCTTTGAATGTGGATGATCACTGGGTGCAGTTAATGTGTCAGAAATATTTAACAGTTCTTTCTCTTCTTAGAAATGTCCATCGATAGTGACCGGGATAGTGTCATCGACAGCGAGGAAGACAAAGATGAAGATGTGAGTACTCTTATGAATCCCTGGGCTAATCTGCCTTCGTGGGGAGGGTGATGTAATGGTGATCAGAATAAAGTGGGTATTCTTTCTGGTGAACACCTCCTGGTCGGTCCTGATGGCAGCACAAAGCACAGCACAGTTACTGGAGTGACATTTCTGGCCACTCCCCTGTGGCACCGTTCTCATTCTCCGTCATGACTAATAATGACGTTATGCTGCAGAAGTCGCCTGTGTTGAGTGATGAAGATGAAGTACGAGATGAAGATGAAGCAGATGAAGACTCTGACATATTTGGTGAATCAGACAAAGAAGATGAAGACAGGAAGGTAAGTGTCCACGTTGGGGTGCCTGGGGGGCAGAATGTGATGGGTCAGTGTTAGTGAGATGGTCAGCAATCATCTGTTAACGCCTCAACACTGCATATGACAGCCAATGGATGCTGCCTGATGAGCAGCGTTGGGGAAGTTACTCACAAAAGTAATCCATTAAACACAGACGTGGAAAGTTCAGGTCAGAAAGTACAAATCCACACCGAGGTTTTGTTTCAACCAACCAGTTACTATAAAGAGTCACAGTCACAGAGTACTCAACTGATTGGTTGGAACATACTCTTGGTCTGGATTTGTAATTTCTGGAACTCAACGTTCCACCTCTCTCAATAATAGATTTCCCAACACTTTACAAGTACATGGGGTGTTTTTCTTCCTAATGCAAGCAGCCCCACCTAGCATGTTTTCCCTGGATGGCTAGCTGGGGTGTCTCGCCCCAGATGAGGCGTCTGATGGGTCTTTCTGTGTGCTGCAGACCTCTGTGGGCCCGTCGTCCTTCACAGATGAGCTGACGGCACGCATTAAAGGCAGTCCCAAAAGCGATGGCAATGGTATGTGACTGGCAGCCCCCCCCCCACACTACAAGCCATGGGCCACCTATCTTTGTGCGTCTTCATCCCGTTCTGCTGTGTTGCAGGGCCTGTTGCCCCCTCAGTGAAGAGGAGGAGTAAAGGAGACACAGACACCAAGGCCGGTACGAGTGAGTGGAGCCTGCTGGTGGGAGGTGGTAATGCAGAGTGTGACCTGTGTTATCATCTCAGCCATATCCCTGCCCCCTTGCCCACCCTCCCCACAGCAGAGAACACAGACGAGCTGTTCCTGCCTCCTTCCCGGGAAGATGGGGACCGCTCACCCTTTGGCGGCAATGGCGGACTCTTCAGCGGAGGGAGGGGCCTGTTTGACGACGAGGACGAGGTGTGTTACTGTGCGATTTGTACTTCCTAGTCTCGTTAGCAGAGCCGTCCGGCTGGGAGGACCCTTGTGTAGAACCTTAAATCGATTTATGTCCCCAAGTATCATTAACAGTTCTTTAATTTAGCTTTCTTCCACAATATTCTTCCCCCTAAACTGCTGAACATTGATTTTGATTGTCTGTGCCATTTGGGAATAATCAGGTAACGCAGGGCGTGCGTATCAGTAGGTTTCACAATGTAACTTTGACTGGAAGCCAGAGAAGCATGGTTTGGGAAATAGGTGCAGCTGCCTTATTTATCAGAATCAGAATCATTTAATTATTTAAAGAATTTGTTTAGGTGCAGAAAAAAAGTGCTATTATTAACTATGTAGCATGTAGACATTTAAATAAAGGCGAGACAACCAGATGCAGGGTACAGACTCCTGTGCGATATGTGCACATACAGTAAGTTTATGAAAACTGTGGGTGAATGAATATGGAAAAGTCCCATGAGTGCTTTATTCTTGTGGGTCCTTTCTTAGCTGGGAAGTGGCCTTTATGCTTGTGACTGTCTCTCTGGTCGCCCTCAGGGCGACCTCTTCTCTGAAGGCCCCGAGCACCAGCACAAGCCGAGCACCAATGAAGCCACCGCTGTTGAAGGTTGGTTCCGAAGAGCAGCCATGCGTGCCGTGTCGTGCGTGCCGTGCCGTGTCGTGCGTGCCTGCCGTGTCGTGCGTGCCGTGCCGTGTCGTGCGTGCCGTGCCGTGTCGTGCGTGCCGTGTCGTGCGTGCCGTGTCGTGCGTGCCTGCAGCTTTGGTTATGTCAACCCGCCAATGTGTCTTACATACACTATATGGCCAAAAGGATGTGGACATTAACTTGTCCAACATCTCATTAGAAACCCAGGGTATTAATATGAAGCTGGCCCATGCTTTGTTGCTCTGATAGCTCCTAATCTCCTGGAGGGCCATTTTATTAGATATCAGAACATTGTTGGTTGGATCTGCTGCCATTCAGGTAGGATATTGATGTTTCTGTGAGCTTCTGTAGCCATCACCTGACTGCTGAACTTTCTCCCTGGCATTTTGACTTTCACGATCACCTCACCTGTGGCTGACCAGGGCAGTTCTAGCAGAGCAAACTGACTCGCTGGGAAGATGGCGTCCCATGATGGCGCCAAGAGGAAAGCCACTAACCTCTTCTGTAGAACCTGTACAGCCACCCATCCTGCTACTCGTTGTTTGTTGCTGGAAATTGCATGACTGTGTGCTTAATTATACACCTGCCTCAGGGACGGGTGTGGCTTAATTTTTCAGTTTCTCTAATTAATAGGTGCATCCACGTACTTTTGGCCATATAGTGTACATGTGCAAATGTATGTATGGTTTATTTACTCCAGTGTTGTTTCACAGAGGCCGTCCTGCCCAAAAGTAGTAAGAAGATCCCTGTTGGTGCTGTTTCCATATTCCCAGGTAAACCCAGCCAACAGATAAGGCCTTTTAAGGATGAGCAACAAGCAGCTTTATCGCATTTCATGCAAAGATGTCTTCTGGCTATTTTTAGTCAGAATAAGCTGACCTTTGACCTAAAATTTACCTTAATCACCACACTAAAGGACTTCTGGATTCTTCTTATCGTCATCCTCATGGTGACACTTTTCTTCTTCCCTGCAGAACACAGTTTGTTCGGGGCCACTCAGGACCCAGTCTCTTCAGAAAGCCACCAGAGTGGTAGTCCTAGCCATCTCAAAGCCCAGGCCCAGCTCAGGTCTGACGGCGGGGTCAAAGCTGCCCCGGGGGGTGGGCTCTTTGATGATGATGAGGATGATGACTTCTTCAGTGGCAGCACATTCAAAAAATCACACTCCGGTACGTCTTAACTGTCGACATCTGGGTTTGCTGTTAAGGGAATGTCATAACTGAAGCTGGAGCTGTCTCTGCTGCCGTAACACCCCTTTCCTCCAGCCGACATGGACAAACCCAGGCAGAAGAAAGTGGTGGATCTGTTTGGGGCAGACCAAGATGATGATGATGAGGAGGGGGACATCTTCTGTGAGAGCTCGAGTGCAGGCCGCCGAGAGCACAAAAGCAGCGCGGAGGAAGATGGGCTGACCAGCATGCCTGAAAAAAAGGTATGGGAGGGGGTGGGTGATGGTGTGTTGGTAGTTATGCAGCTGGTGGCTTGACGTCCTCCTGTGTGTTCATTTTCCTGGCCGCCACGCTTTGCTTGTCTCGTGTGTTATTTCGCCATCAGCTGCCTGCAGGCGCCACTTCCATGTTTGGTCCTGAGACCACCAACCTCTTACAGGATGCCTTGAAGAAACGCCCATCTGTCCCTGATAAAAGCATGAACAAGGTAAGTGACCCCCGCTCTGTTCTCCACTTCCGCCCTGTTTGCCGCGTTGGATCACGGCCGAGTCTCCTTGCCTACCTTGCATCTCGATCTCCATGCTGTCTGTCTGCAGACGACCCCACCCCCAGATACAGCCAAGCCCACCGTGAAGTCCTCAGACAGGGGCCTCTTCTCTGATGACGAGGACACGCAGGTGCGGCCTGGTCACCACGTGTGTGCGTGCACACACACACACACACAAACATTTTGGAAGGTCATTTTTCCAAGATTAATTTCACACATCACAAACAGGCATTGGTGTAACAACACACATGCACACATGTCTGGTACACATGTCTTTATGGGGACCGCTCATTCATTTCTATGGGATATATGCTAATGCTATCTATGACAACTTTAACCACTACCCAGCCCTAACTATAACCATAAGTAACCAAGCGGAATACAAGAGTTTTTGTATTTTTAGTTTTTTCATTGCAGTCACAGATATTTATTAACTTCCTTTATGGGGACCAGGAAGTTGGCCATTGTGTCCTCATAAGGTAAAGTATACCCACTTGCGTACACACACACTGCCAGTGGTTAACAGGCATATTTCAGGGTGTCCATGTTAGAGTTGGATATCGAGAAACAGACTATACGGTTGGCCCTCGTTTATCGCGGTCAATCAGGTCCAGAATCTACCACAATAAGTGAATTTCCGTGAAGTACGATTCTTTATTTATAAATCAGATATTTTTGTAGAGCATAGAAATCCTGTTTACAATATTCTAAATACGGTGTTTAACATTATTAGAGCCCTCTACACATGAAATAGCACCCTTTATTCATCTTTACACTCATTATTCAATATATTAGACAAAATAAGATGGTACAAATTTCATGTTATTATTGTACATTTAATTACGCACACACAGGCACTAACCTATGAAAATCCATTGTGGGGCTCAGATAAAAGTTCTCAGAAATCGCAAACACTTACATCGCTACGCATCTTTGCTCTTGTATCATTTTCACGGTATCAACCAACTTTTTAATGAATGTACTGTGGTGACAGACGGACCGAGGCGTCGCGGGAGCAGAGAGACACGGAAACTTGCTTGCCGGGGAAACACGCTCTTTTTTTAGCGGTCTAGGACTACAACAGGCACCCAACGAGCAGCGAAGAACCCATTATACACATTAACACAAGGTTGTCACGCCGAACTGTATATCAGACGCATACGGGGGGGGGATTTACGGACGCTAATTAGGATAGACACACAAGACACAGGTAAACACATGTGCAACAATAAGGAATTAACCATTAACAATAACAGCAACAACACAACAAGGGCTATTTACAACTGCACGCGGGGCATGCTGGGATATGAGCCCTGCCGATGCTACAATACAAAAAACTGCGATAGAGTGAAGCCGTGAAAGTCGAAGTGCCGAGGGACGACTGTACACACAAATGCTTCCTACACACACATTTTTAATCAAAATGTAAAGGTTAATGCATCCACTCCACTAACACGTTCATACTTGAAGGCGCTATTTTCACAATTACACACCAGAGACTCGATTATTAGTAGAAATACTATTTAGGTTTGAGTGGTATAACAGCAACACGGTATAGAGTGGTATTTCCTTTCAGCAAAACTGTATCTTGGGGAATTTCAAAATACCGGAATAGTTGAAATACCGTATACCTCAGTGTAATGTAAGGTCAGTATAGAAAAATTAGAAATTGCCTAAGCCTACTATTGTTAAATATTTTAGTTACATATGACTCAAGTTACAGTTCTTACTTTGAAGATACTTCATTACTAAGATCATAAGCAAGCCTTTATAAGCCAAATGTGCAGTAAGCATGGTCTAAGTGGGTAAGTGCACTGCAAGCCGTATGTTTTTAAACGCATGGCAGCGGAGGTAATGCATGTATCTGCAATCATTCATTCTTTTATTAATTTAGCTTTATGTAACTCTTGGTATAGAGCTGTGTTTTGGGTAAAACCTGACTTGTTTACTGATTATTAAATCCAGGCTTGCAGTTTATCCAGTTTAGGCAGGTTAAATGGGAGTGTAAAGTATGACTGCACTACAAGTGAATTACCTCAGTAAACTATTTTGTTGTTTAATCCCTGACCACAGGTCCTGGTCCTCAGCCTGAAGCACTATGAGATTTGAGGATTCAATGGGGCTGTAGTATAAATTAATCTAATGAACATCCTTGACGCACACACTCATCTTCCTGGACCTGTACAAGGCAGAGGAATCACATAATATCAGAGTTCAGTGAAGTTAACAAAGGAGCCTTCAGCATGAGCTGCAGGACAAGCAATACCGCCATTTTATCACAGCGACAGCACATTACATGGCTGACGGCAAAATGAGATGGGGAGTACTTAAAGGAAAGCAGAAACGGGCACAGAAATCTGTGATATTCTGCAAGAATTTGGCATCTTCAATAAAATAAATGCTGCCATTGTATGTGATGCCGTGAATATGATTGTGGCAGTACAAAGGCTACAGTTCATAAAACTAGGCTGCGTTGCCCACACACTTAATCTTGGGGCACAGAGTGACATCAGTGGCAAACTGACAACCAAGTTTAAGCGTGTGGTCATAAACCTTATATGTCTTGAAACACCATATTTTTTTATTTTAATAAAATATGTAAATGACATAACTGCTTCAAGTAACCTTTGTTGTTAAGGTACAAGTCGCGCCCTTTACAGAAAATAAAGGCAGCTTTTTCTTTACATTTTTTTCTTACTGTTTAGAATTGGAACCGAGTGGTGGTCAATGGTGCCTGGATTCGATAAGCAGAATCAGCAGAGATGGACATTTCAGGTCCAGAAAGTAAAAATCCAGACCAGGATTTTGTTTCAACCGACCAGTTGAACATAAAGAGTCACAGAGTATGCAACTAGTTGGTTGAGACAAAATCCTGATTTGGATTTTTACTTTCTGCACCTGAAATGTCCACCTCTGAGAATCAGAATCCAATTTGGAATCCATAAAATCTAAACGATACCCAACCCTTTTCCTCGTTGAGCAAGCTGTGAATGTCTCCTTCACCTTTGCAGATCTTTTCGTCGGCTGCCAAGGATCGGCCAAAGAGTGATGGGCCAGCTCAGAAAACACAGAGCCGGGCACTGTCTCTGTTTGACGACGAAGAGGAAGAGGTAATTGTCCCTTGGCCATGGCTGAAGCTACTGACTTTAGCCTTAGTGGGGCTCATCCCTGTTGGTTACATTTCTGCTGCTTTCATTGACAGGACTTGTTTGCCACGGTGCCTCCCAAACTCAACACAAGCCCGGGGAAAAATGAGACCTCGCAGAAAGCAGCCAAGCCCCTGTCTAGCGCCCTCTTCAGTGATGATGAGGTATGGCACATGTTCTGACAGCGTTCAGTAGGTATAACTCTCCCGTGTTTACCCATAATGCCTCTCAGCTCTTGAAGGCAATAAGAATCATTTAGAGCTTCTGGGACGAGGAGCAGTAGGCAGCAAAACCTTAGAATTGCATGTTTGCATCGTACTAATCAAACAGTTACCAGTGATAAGACACTCAGGTCTGCATGCTCGTTTGTCTGTTCCAGGATCAGTGGATGAGCAATACAACTGACACAGTCAAACAGGAGACAAAGACCGGAGGGCTGAAAAGCAGCGTGAGCGCCCCCTCCAGGCTTCCCACTGTCAAAGCTACAGGAAAAGCCAGTTTGTTCGATGATGACGAGGATGACGACCTCTTTGCAGCCACAAAGGAGTCCGGGTATGACTAAAACCCAGGATTGGTCACTGTCATCTCGTGTAATGGGATGTCATGTCATGGGATTTGCCCACATACATATGGGCAGTCCGTCCTCCATGCCGACTGAGCTGAACACTTTGGCTGCCCTGCCTCATCGCTCCACAGGCAGAAGCCCCCGCGGGTTTCCCTTCTCTTTGAAGAAGAAGAGGAGGACGAAAACAAGGGCTCGCTGTTCACTGTCACGCCGGCCTCCAGCAGCACTGCGCACAGTGAGAAGAATGTGAGTGCGTTCTTGCTAATCAAATAGCAGCACTTCGGCACATGCTAATGACAGGAGTGTTTTACGGCAGTACAGTCTCGTTCATCTGCGACTGACTGGATATGTCTCTCTGTCTGCGACACCCCCCAGGCCCCAGCCACTGCAGACAGCCAGGCTGAGGCCCCCCCTCCCCAGCGGGCTAAGGAGGAGCCAGACGGGGCTCATCAGGGGGAAGGCAGTCAGGGCAAGGCCAAGCCTGCGGGGGCCGTCAGCTTATTTGACAGTGTGGAGGCGCTGGGAGAGACTCAGGCTGTGCTCAAGGTTGGTGTTTGTGTTGTGGGGACCGGATTTCCTCACAATGTGATAAAAATCTGAAACTTTTTTACTATAGGGGTTAAGGTTGTCATTGCTGGGATTAGGGTTTTTCCCCTTAATAGAGAGTCTCCACAAAAAAAATGAATACAAGCGTGTGGTCATTGTCATACCCACCCGCATGCAGGATGCCGGCCAGCCAGAAAGCCCCCCACTCATGGGGGCCGGATCCAAAACCAAGAAAGCGCTGAGCCTCTTTGAGGATGAGGAGGAAGATGAGGAGGTGGAGACTGATGGTTGTTTTGCATCTAAAGCCAGAAAGCCAGGCATGAAAAGCCCCCTGAAGGTACTGGGTCTGCATCCGTGTCGCTGGGTGTCACCTAAATGTCCTGCGTCCATGTCCCCGAGCGTCATGTGTCTGTTTCCCGGGGCGTCCCCGCATAACACGCGTCCAGTGTCATGCATCCGTGTCACGGAGTGACCTCAAACATTCTCAAGTGTACCCAAGCGCCACAGAGCATTCCAGCCACTCGCGGCTGTCCCTGTCACAGGTGCAGGAGCGGCGACCACGAGCCACTAGCACCGGCGTCTTTCAGGATGAGGAGATCCTCTTTAGTCAGAAGCTGCAGAAAGACAACGAGCCTGACGTGGACCTCTTTGCAGCGTCGACAAAACACACGGTATGTTTTCATTTCGGGAGCTTGCAGTGGGGGTTGGTATGAGGGGGCTGTGTGTGTGTGTGTGCGTGCGTGTGTGTGTGTTCATTGCTCTTGCTGATTCCTCCCAGAGCCCCAAGGCCAGATCAGCCCCCCAGGCGGCCCCCCCCCTCTTCGGTGATGATGAAGAGGAGGACCTCTTCGCTGCACCCAGGGTGGGTCTGCTCCTCCAATGCACCATATGTCATGTTCATTCTCTTTTCAACATCGTCTGCCTGGGTACCACCCAGTTAACACATTCCCCTGTTTACCCATAATGCCTCATGGCTGCTGGATTTTAAGGTACTTACCTGTATTCATGTCTGCAGGCCGCTGCACAAAAGCCCGTCAAGCTCAACCCTGAGGGTGCAATGCTGCCCCCTGCAGGACTCCAGGTGAGAGTGCGCTGCTAATCTGAGACGAGTTGCTGATGGCCAGTCACAGCTAGAGGCAGCAGTGAAAATCTGTGCTGCTAAGTTGCATGTGCGTTGTTATGAGTAGATTAGCTAAGAGTATAAAAAGGCTGAGAATCAGAGCTGCTGCTGATGTGTCTCAAAATGTTTGTTTTTCTGTGTTATCAATATATTTTATTCCTTTAAATGGCCTCCAGTGATAAACAAAATACACAAAACAACAGAACCATATACAAAAAACAAGACACAAGCATACTCATCTGAAAAAAAGGGGTTTCCATTGTCAAAGACGTCCCATTCTGTCAGTCACATCCATTTTAAATAAAACTGAGAGGTAGAGTAGAACATAAGATCTATACAAACGAGAGGAGGCCATTCGGCCCAGCAAGCTCGCTTGGGGAGAACTTAACTGATAGCTCAAAGTTGTTAAAATCTTATCTAGCTCTGATTGAAAGGAACCTAAGGATTCAGCTTGCACTACGTTATCAGGAAGACTATTCCTACACTATATGGCTTAATAACTTTATTCTTGATGTTTTAGTTTGATATATTGTATTCTCAATATTGTATTGTATATCTTTTACTCTCATACACAAGTACAGTTTTAAGGAACACATGCGGTTGATTTATGGTCTGGACAGTCTGAAACCCATCTGTATCCCTCTGTGAATGTGACTTGTTTTATTCGATTGCACAGAAGGCCGCGACTCCTGTAGAAACTAAAGAGCAGTCCTCGCGGATTGGAAAACTCAAAGTAAATCTTCCTTTGCTGTCTGGGTTTCTTGCCGCTCTTTCCCGCACGTCTAAAGCTCTGTTCTCTTGAACTTGGTTAACAATAGAGAACTGTGACGCTCCAGGTCCAGGCTCACTGTGTCTCCTGACAGCTCTGTGACGCGCACTGCCAAACCTCCGCTTCCTGCCTTGCTTTTTCTTCTCGTCGGTCGTCTTCTGTCCTGTAACTCACATCCGGATCTGACGGTGGATGTCTTGTTTGATTTTAATAGCAGCCTTTCTGCCTAGTGGCAGGCTGCTATGGAGTACACCTCAGCCCGACCGTCTGTGCTCCTTGCAGGTGAATCTAGCCATCGACCCATGCACCCTCCTCCCTGGGGCTGTTCCTCGGCCACAACGCCCTTCCCAAACTCGCAGTAGCCATTCGCCGACCACACCCACTGCCGTCGGCACAGATTCTACCCTCCAGACAGCGGGAGAAGGAGCCGTGAGCTTCGACACCCCCGTTCGGGTCACCACGTTACAGAGTGCCAACAAGGTGAGTCACGGCATCACGGACAGGAAGAAACTTTACAAATGATGCTGCTCCACACTGCCCCACAAAGGCGAAACACTGTAACTACACCGAAACATAAACGGAGGAAAGTGGATGTTTTGCCTTGGTATTGTGTGGATTCTGTATTGTAATTTTCACGCTCTGTTTTCCTCAAAACCAAGCATAGTTAATCTAAGGTATTTTCTCACAAAAGAATTAGGTCTCTTAGGCTCTGTTTTTGGTAACTGTTTTCATAAACTATGCAGTTACTGCGCTTTGTCTTTGTAATGCAGTAGACTGAAGCAGAAAACATGGGAAGTTTATTGTGGTTTTAACATCAAATCAGTGGTCAGGAAATGAGTAAAAATTAAACATATTTTCAGGCAGTATTGTTTCTCTCAGTTTTGATGGCTTCAGAAGTTGATCAGTAATGGGAGAAAAAATGTTTTTAGGCTGGTTTGTATTTCATAGTCTCTGACCGGGCAGATGGACTCGTTCTGTTGTTGTTACTCTTGGCGGTCAGGAGCAGTGAGTTGTTGAATAATAGCTTCTGATTGTTCCTCCTTTGAAAATAACTTTGGAATGCAAGCTTATGGCAGCAATGGTCTCTTGTACATGGCAGCATTAATAGATGTTTCACAGTGAACCAGCTCACCAGTACCAGCGGCTGAAATGGCTGCCCTTATGTTTTTTTTTTTTTTTTTTTACTTTGGTTATCCACAATATTTTGTAGATGATGTTCTGGCTGCTGAGCTGTCTTTTTCTGCACCACAACTTCAGTGCTTATCGTTTCTGCGATTTACCAAAGCAGTAACACGTGGTGCGCGCCGCTAACTGAATTTATTAAACATAAGGATATGCCGACATTATACAGATTCTTTACTTTTGGTGTATCAATACACATCTCATTAATGTATTAGCCGCAGTACTAACCTGCTTACCAAATTGTGGGAGTAAGTAAACGTCCACATAGTATCGAAAAGCGCTTGGACAGTTGTTTTACGCCCATCATCTGAAGCCCTGGAGATTATTGCGCTTGCACCATAAAATTTGATATCGTGCACCCCTACTAAAAACTGAATATCAAATATAAGTTTTTAGCTGCTTTTTTAAACTGATGATCGATGCTGCCTGAATGTGTAGTATGTACCCAGAGTATAAACACCTGTTCTCCTGCGCAGGGCCGAGCCAGGGGAGCAGAGCGCCGCCGGCCCCAGACGAGAGCGGCGAGACTCCAAGCAGCCCATATCTCTGATTCCTCCAGCAATCCATCTCTGGCACCGCTGTCCCTACCCCCACCTCTCCACACTGCCAGCAGACCCTCCAAGCCGGCGCTGGCACGGCCTGCTCACAGGGAGCGAGTTCCAGAGCAAGCGGCGGCCATCGCCGACGATCCCTTTAGCGACGACGACATCTTTGCGGCCCCCAAGCTGGCCAGCAAGGCCCAGCCTCCCGCGCCGGTACCCAAGCCGGCTCCGAAGAAGCAGCCGTCCGCGTCCATCTTCCAGGAGCACGGGAATGACCAGGAGGACGACCTGTTCCGGGCGGTCAGCGCAAAACCGGCCAAGAAGAGCAGCGCGGTGCCATTCCTGGAGGATGAGGAGGTGGATGACATCTTTGCAGCTGGGAAGAGCAAAAAGGTGGATGTTGAAAAAGAAGCAAAGATGCAGCCCAACCCCCCGCAGCCGGCTGCTGTTCAGGTAGCATTTGCAGGATTCATCTGCGCAGCTGGCTTTTGTAATTCACCAGTGAAATTAGAGGGATGCCACTGACTGAGGTGGAAAGTTGAGGTCCCAGACCAAGGTTTTGTTTCAACCAACCGATTTACAGAGTCACAGAGTACTCGGCTCGTTGGTTGAAACAAAACCTTGGTCTGAATTTGTACTTTCTAAACCTCAACTTTCCACCTCTGCTGCGCGGTGCCTGTTCTTCGGATCATCAGAAATCACTGCCCATACCAAGGCTGTCACTGTTTACCCCAGGGTGATATGCTGTTGGATGCATATCGCCCTGTTTGGCTCGCAGTGCTTTGGTGACTGGCTACATGTGTTTTCTTGTTTGACCAGGATACAGGGAGAAAGAAGAGCGCTCCCAAAAAGGAGACCGAGCGCGCTCTGGATGTCAGCCTGTTCGACGACGATGTCGACATCTTTGCCGACTTAACTGCTACTTCAGCTCCCAAGGAGAAAAAGTCAAAGAAAAAACTGGAAAAAAAATCGATTTTTGATGACGATATGGGTGAGTTATTTCAGCAAAATATTTAAAAGCCTGAAAGGATTCCTCATGCTGTTTTCCTGCGCCTCGCTGGGGGCCTGAGGGTGAACTCAGAGGTTTCATGCCTGTTCTCTTCTAAAAGATGATATCTTCGCATCGGGGCCTGTGAAGCCAGTGGCCAAAGAGACCAAATCAAAGCGAAGCCCACAGAGCCAGGAGTCAGGGCCCAGCCAGAATCCCAGCCAGAATCCCAGCCACAGCCTGTTTGACGACCCACTGAACGCTCTTGGCGGCAACTGACAGCTCGCAAAGGCCAGAGCTCTGCTCCAGTAGGCGGTGTGCAGTGACCAAAAGGGCTTAGGCTGCATTAACGCCATTTGTAGACTGTTTATACAGTAAATGACAATGAAGGCATTCTCAGCATGCATGTAATCAACACCTTTACCTGTACTTTTCTTGTGAATTATGGTTAACTTCTAACAATCAAGCATTCAGCTGTTTTCTGACTTAGTACTTTAAAATGTATTTCCATTAATTAAAAAGCACTTTAAAGCACATGTACTGAAATGTTTGAAAATGAATAAACTGGTTTTAAGGGCTGGTGGAGCCTTTAGTATCCCATCAGTCAGCTGTATGGTAGGCTCATTCCTGCATCAGGATGCCCCACAAAATTACAATATGTTTTATTTGACGGTTTAATTCAATTAAATTCCATGGCTTTGCGTGTAATATTGTTTTGTGTATATTAAAGAATATTTTGTGAAATATGAAACTCCTGTAGTGCTGTTTATTTTCATCATACAAAATACAGGGCATCGGTTTTAAAGTAACTTAAAAATTTAAGATTACCAAATTCAAAAACTGACAAGCCAGTAGACACGGGTAAGCGTAGAAAACGTGACTTGATGCCGGAAGTGCTTAATGACGAGAGGAAATTATCAGCGCAGACAGCCAACAGTAGTGACTAGTGATTATTGTTGGGAGACAAGGAACATCCGGGATATTTACTGATGGTAGCGCCCGTTCGTCTAATCTTACACTCTGATCCCGCCCCTGCACCCACCCCATTGGTTTGCCGATATTTTTGTTCCTTGAGCCGTTGCGTCATTGGTTAGCTGTCAGGCCGATATATTTTAATAGGCGGGTCATTCCACGACGTTGATTAATCTGAAAGACAGCAGCAGTGGTCTGTAAAATGAGCATCAGTTGCCATGTAGCTTTGCTTTGTGTCTCGTGTAGATAATAAAAACCGTGGCAGTTGAGAAGTAAAATCGGGTAAAAGCTATTGTTACGTTAATCGATAGTGCGCTGTTATGCTTAAAGGACTGTATTATTATTATAGTTGCCGTGACACTGAAAACAAGGACAGAGGTACTTGTTAGTAAGACAGGCTGATGGTTTAATCTTTTGTTATTGGTTGCTAACCAGCTGTGTAGCCGTTCATCGCGGAAAACTAAATTAACAAGACTGCATCTTTATAGCTAGTTTGAAAGCAGCTTGTCACCGAAGACCTGCGAATTTGCCGGTCCGTCGCTCCTCTACCCCCGGCGCTCCAGGGATGCCCTTAAGGTGAGCTAATACGCTAGATAACAGTCCGCGTGGGCGAAGTCTGTATCATCCAGATACATCAGCATGACAGCTTGATTTCGGTCACGGTTTCCACGTCGCCACAGGTTCGCTTCTTATGAACTCGCCGTCAAGGCAGTGTGTGATAAATTGATTAGGGTTTCGTGACCATCCCTGGTGTTGCGTTGCCGCTGTCAACACGGTTTCAACCATTGAGGATGATCATTTAATGAAGGTGGCGGTGTGCAGAAAAATCGTCCATTGGATTTCATAGAGGACAGACACTAGAATTGCTCCAGAACACGTCACACAGTGCTGTAACTGAGTAGACATAGTGCTGCAAATCCAGAGTGAGCCTGAATGCCTTGGCTTCCGCCACAGGCTGTTCACAAAGATTATTTATATGTGATGTTATTTATATGTGAATTTCTATTATAACATATACAGTTGCTCTTCTACAGAATCAATCAATAAGTCAATCATGGTTAGTACATACTGGAACAGATTTGTCCTGACATGATGAAGAACTGGTATTGAACATCACCTGTCATCACTCATTTGTAAAGTAACGGGATACTGGTCATCACTCCTAGCAACATACAGTAAATGATATTTCTCCTTCATTTGAGAAGGAGAAGTCCTTTGATTACAGGCTCTGTTCCTAGATAGAATATCACTTGCTACATGACCCATGATAGGGAGAGACCCAAAATCAGAGCTCTGTTATATTTTTTTCCATCTTTTTCCACTTCCTTTGTCTCAGTTCAGCTCCCTACACATGTCACTGTCACTATATGCTTCCTATTCAATTGTGACTGTGCCCTCCACCAGCAGGGGGCAATAGAAGGGGTTGTCTCCTTGGCTTTGCTGCTTCATCCTCCTCCATCTAGATCTCATTGACATCCAGTTATAGTACACAGATTTCCCATGTTCTGCATACCCCTGGGGTTAGTGAGTGTTCATCTGCCTTCAGCATTACTCTTTTCCTGGTAATCAAGCCACGGCCCAAACAAACTGGCCACATGTGGCCATCAGAATCATATCCGTCATGTTCCTAAATGGCTAAGCTATAGTCCGCCTGTATCTCAGGTGGAGGAACCCTGAAGAGGCACTTTCCTGGTCCTCCCCACTACAACTCTGGGCTCCACCCACAGCCCCCACCCACTATGGAGCACAGGAAGCAGCCCCCCTTCCTCGATGAGCGTCCAGAGGCAGTCCAGAGGGCGTCCTGCTACGGGACGGTGGAGCTGTTTATTGAGACTCTGACGGGAACCTGCTTTGAGCTTCGAGTCTCTCTCTTTGACACGCTGCTGTCAGTTAAGGCCAAGATCCAGAGGCTGGAAGGTACCGCCGAACCTCTCCTTACATCTGAAGCTCTCCAGGGTCTCTCATTGTCCTGAGGTAGCAGACAAGGTCGCGATCTCAGTCACCACTTTCGGTGGTCTCTTCCACTAAAAGCTATGGTATCCAGCAGTTTTGACGACGAGGCACTGCCAGACAGTTAAATGTTATTCTTGAAAAACACTGAGTCGTAACACTTTTCTTACACTTTCATACACATTTGTAATTATTCTACTGTTATATTAAGTAACGTTTTTTACCAAACACATTGCGAGGTGATCAATAGCAGAGCAAGGAGGCAGACCATGGAAGCGTGCTCCTCAGTAGAAATGTGCAGGAACTGACAAGTATTATACAACCATTTTTAAAATTGCTTGCTATTTTTAGTCCATTGTAAATTTGTAATAGAATCGTGTGACTACTTACTATTATGAAGTTCTAATCTTTATACTCATGTTTTAGAATTGTGCCGGTTATTTGAATGACAGATAGAAGGGTTTTTGCTGCATTGAGTTTTGTTGGAGTGGATTGTATGACATGCTCTCCCGCATGCTCCCCATATATCGGTGTCCCTGGTAAGATAAGCCTGTCACCGGGCTCTGAACGCTAACAGTATGCTGCTTGTATCCACCCAAAGGTGTTCCCATAGGGCAGCAGCATCTGATATGGAACGGTGTGGAGCTACAAAACGACAGGCGCTTGCACCATTACAGGTGAGCAAATCAGCCTCGCACTGAGCCCTATTTGCTGTGTAATGCTAAATGAATTTGTCCTACTGATCCTAACTTCAGAATAACTCTGTAGCGAAGGACCATTTATAACTGCGTCGCAGAGGCTCATTGCATCACTCTGATCCCAGACATGTCCGTGTGTGCTCAGCATTTCAGACGGATGCACGCTGAAGCTAGTGTTGGCCATGAAGGGAGGGCCCATCAGTACCCGCAAAGGTCGGTCCTGTCACCCTTGTCGCCGTGGAGGGCATTAAGCATCATGGAGCAAGTCTTCATCCATGGCGCCTGGGCAACGCTGACTCCTGCCCACATCTTCCCAGTGTCCACAGGAGAAATGAGCCTAGAAGCTACAGATGATGTAGATGCCATTCAGGAGGATGTCTGGGAGAGGAGCCCACCCAACAAGCAGCTGGCCTTCTTGGTGTACTGCCAGGGCGAGCAGATTAATCTCTTCGGCATCGTTGACCGAGGCGATGGCATGTTGACCCCTGTACCGGAGCTGTTGAGGTTTGTAGCGACCTCCTGTGTAGCTCCTGTTCTTTCATCATGAGTAGTCCGCATGCCTGCTGCGCCTAGGCGCTGTGTACCAATTACATTACATTTACAACGGCATGCAAAAGTTTTTTGTCACTTTTGCTTAAAATGTCTATAAATGTGAATAGTTATGTGAACAGAAGAACTGATCACCAAAAGGTTAAAGATGACACATTTCTTTACTACTGTTAGCAAGATTACGTTTTTCCCATCAATCACAGGTATAAAATACCAAAACAATGAAAAGGGCCTGAAGCAGAACTTTGGGCATCCCAACGTATTTCGGGTCTCATAATGTTCACCAAGGTCCCAGGCCTTCATTAGCTCATTAGGCTTGTTCACAGTCATCGCTGGGAAACCCCAGGTGATTCGAAGTGCAAAGCTGGATAAATTCTCTGACTCTTCAAACTTTGTCCCAACAATCAGCAGCTACAGGTTCCTCAAAGCAGCTATGTAGCACTCTGAAAAATAAAATAACCGATGCTAAAATAAAATAAAAGCTGCTTCCTCAGTTTGTATTGTTAATAAGAAATTACAGTTATCAGAAATGATGGAGCTGAAATTGAGGTCTGGAAGACCATGAGCACTTTCTGAAAGAACTGCTTGTTGGAATGCTACAAAGACAAGCAAAATCCCCCGTTTGACTGAAAAAGACGTCCAGAAAGATTTGTCAGACACTGGAGTGGTGGTGCACTATTCTACTGTATCGCAACACCTGAATAAATATGACCTTTATAGTAGAGTCTACTTAAGAACCTTTCCTGCATCCTAGCCACAAAATTCAGCATCTAAAGTTTGCAAATGAACATCTGAACAAGGCTGATGCATTTTTGAAACAAGATCTGTGGTCTAATGAAGTCAAAATAGAATTTTTTGGCCACAATGCACAAAGGTATGTTTGGGGGAAAAAGGCTGCTGAATAACAGGAAAATAATACCTCACCAACTACTAAGGGTGGAACGATCATGCCTTGGGCTTGTGTTACAGCCAGTGGCGCAGGGAACATGTCACTGCCACTGTACGTGTGTAACAGACACTTCTGCAAAACAGAAGTGAGGCAAATACCACACGACAGGGTCCTTCAGTTCTGGTCATGTGAGAGGGATAGTGGCACCGTGAGTTTGAGAGACATTGACTTCGGCTCTGACTCACTGTTTTTGGCTTCTTTGAATACAGCCCATCTGTTTTCAGGGAGCCAGTCCATCGCAAGACCATTTGCACGCAAATGCTCAAACTTTGTGTTGTAGGACTATGAGAGGAATCCCACACAGACAGTGAGGGAACGTTTACACAGGAGCAGAGGCTGAGATCAGAGCCACACCCTGTGGTTTATCACCACATGCTCCTGCTTGGTCATCAAACAGTACCGTTACAAGCATAGTCACACCTATAAAAGAATGCTGTGTGTGGATGCTTTTAGCTCTGGCTCTGTGTATAACCTCTACACGGAGAAGGCAGAGGAGGACGGGGAGATCGAAAGCCCTACAGCAGCTCAGCAGACCTTGGAAAACTCTGTCACCATGAAGAAAATGAAACAGCTGAAGGCCAAGATGGAGAACATGAACCTTAGCAGGAAGGTAGGGCCGGAAGTGCTGTGTACCTCCATGTTTATGGTCCATGTCGGTGCTGCCGGGTCAGTTCCATAGGAGCCCCGTGGCATTTCGGTAGGCTGCAGAGTCTGGGTTTCGTGTTTCTTATTTATTAATGATGAATGTCAGTCAGCGCCCTGAACAGTCAGGCAGTGCTGTCACAGACCCATAAAGTCACACTGAACCTGTTACCCAGTCATTTGTATATTCCTGTGCCTGATGTGACATCTTTGTTTTCTGGATTTGTACAAAAGACTGCAAAGCTGAGAGCCCATCCTCCAGACAGACCTTCACCCTGCAGCAGTACCCTCAGCCCTCGCCTGTTCCCTGTACTTCCTCAAATTGGCCAGCTACTGCCCCCTACTGGGGGCCCACCTTCAATCCATGCCTCAGGTGCTTGGGAATGTCCTTTCCTCGGCCAGACACAGATTTCGTCTGAAGTGTCCCAGCAGGAGGTTGACTCGTCCAAACTGCTGAAGGACAGAGTCTTCCCTGCACGACCTATACTGGGTAGCTCACCAGGGGAGGAGTCCAAAGTGCGGGTGATAGACAATTCAGTTCTGATGGACCCAGTGACCCTTCAGCAAGCAGAACCTCTTTGCTTGGACCGCTCAGCACCCAGCCTGGACAATTCAACCCAGAACCCTAGTGGTGTAGCCTCCCTGTTGCCACTGCTTCCCGGGGGTGTGGCCTCTCCGGAGACCCAACCAATAGGTGCTGAGCGCTGCAAGCTCCCTCCCCTCCACCTTCCCTCGGAGCCGATTGTTCCCGCCTCCCGTGGCACCCGCCTCGAGTGCATCCAAGGGGGGCCCCTGCAGGCAGTAGTCATTCCTGGGAACGGAGGCCAGGACTTTTCTGAGGTGACGGGCCAGATATCACTGTGTCCGAATCAGGGGGCCATGGGGAGCCTGTTGAGGAAGGTGTCCACTGTGGAGGCCTCACAAATGTCCGTGGTGAGTCTAGGCTTTGTCGCACAAATACACACATGCATGACAGGTGACATATCTGGTCTAATGCTCGATAGACCAGGCTGATACACAACCATATACACAGAGCAGGGCTAGACCACCCTGGCAGCGGGGTCTTCACACACCCATATACCTGAGCCCGGGTAGGAGGTGCCACCTTCCCTAATTCTGCTTTGATGAATCCCTTTCTGCAGGCTGGATGTGCCCGAGGTACTTGTGGAGTTCCTTCTGGCCCAGTGAGAAGGACAGGTGAGTTGCTGCAGCCACAGTGCACAAAGTCACCACAGTGGAGTTACGCATATAACACCCATTATCAAAGGATAAAGTAACTGATGGATTCCTAGAACGGGATGCTTCCAGGCAGAACCAGCCTCCTTAGCTGGGGGGTCGGCTGCTCCTGCCCTGGAGGTCTCTCAGAGCCGCAGTATGTCATTAAATTCCATAGATTAAGTCAGTGTTTCCCAACCTTGTTCTCAGGGACCCTGAGACAGTCCAAGTTTTTGCTCCTATCAGAGACTGGGAGGGAGCAAAAATATGGACCGCCTGAGGGTCCCCAAGGACCGAATTGAGAAAAAAAAGCATTACATGATGATTGTGCTACTTGAATGTGGCAAAGGCTTCAGAACACAGAGCCCAAAGCCACAACAATCAAATACTCATATTTCAGACGTATTTCAATCTGATCACACTTTCCTGGCTGCAATTCACAGTTAACAGATAGCTGTACCCAGACCTCCTTGGATAGTTGCCTTCCTGGATGGATGCAGGTGCCCCAGAGGTGGGGTTTAATCTGACAGAGGGCAGAGTGGGGGGGGGGGCTCCACTGATCTTTGCTGACGGTCGGAGGGTATGATTTATTCTATGGTGCAGCACAATGTCTATCACAATGCTGGAGGATATTGAGGAACCACAAAGCCATAAACCATAAACTGCATGACTCCGATAAGTGAAGTACACCTGGAAGAAGAGTGTACAGGCATGGCATCCAGTCTGCAGGACAGGTGACAGCCGTAAGGTTGTGACCTGAAGTGACCACTTCTGTCCCCCAGGCGCCCTGTCATGCAGCTTGCCGCCAGTGAAGACCCCAGCAGCTCCCAAGAAGAAGAACTCCAAGCACTGCTCCATGTGCGGGAAGAGAACCGGATTAGCGTCCAGCTATGAGTGCAGGTGTGCCCTGTGTCCAGAGCCCCCTCCCACCTACTCCAGCTGCACGTTTACTGTGGAGGCCCAAATACGACCGTGTTTGTAGAGGACATTATTAATGGTTATATTAATGCCCCATGAAAGCTACAATAGAAGATCCATTACTGTAGATGTTTTTGGCATCCATTCTTTTTAAAAAGATTCACATTCTGAATGAGTGTTTTTTTTTTTGAAGAGACTCATTTTTGCATGCCGTTAATTAAATTACTAAGTAATTTAATTAATTAAATTAAATTAAATAGTAATTAAATTACTAAGTAATTTAATTAACTACTAAGTAACTTACTAAGTAATTTAATTAACAGTTAATTTGTGATTATTCATGAACTTAACATATACCTTTTCAGGTTATATTTTTATTTTATTGATTGTACAGGTCAGTAAAATATCTCCTTTAACCCCAGTCTGACTTTCTGGAGTTTTCTGGAGACTTCATCAGGGTTCAGAAGAAAACTTTATGCATTACTACTGAGAGATGAGATAAAAGCTATTTGTTGTATCTAGTAGCTGGTAATGGAGGAATGCAGAGCCAGCTGAGGGTCACACTGATGGTGTTAACCCCAGGAAGTGAGGCGATGTGTTGCAGAAAGACCCCTATAGGTCTCCAGCAGATCTGCCAGCTCAGTGAAAACAGTACAACACAATATAGTTACTTTCTTGACTAGTATCCGTTACGACGCCATTTATGATTTGTTAGTATCGTAGCTTGATTGTTGAAGGTTTTGTTGGGAAGGATGAGAGGCAGATGTGAGGCATCTGTGGCTGACCTACTGTCAATGGCGTATTTCTGCAGGTGTGGTAAAAATTTCTGTGCATCGCACCGCTATCCAGAGGCCCATGGTTGCAGCTTTGACTACAAGGGCATGGGTCGTCGCATTCTGCAGGACAGCCTCCCCGTCGTCAGCGCCCCCAAGCTGCCTAAGATCTGAGGCTGCCGCACTCCAGTCCCTTTGTGGGAGCCTCATATGTGGACACAAAATCAAACAATTTCACACCAACCAGTGGTTTCTTTACCCACTGAGTCCGCGCCCCCTGTAAAGTGTGATTCTGTTCCTCAACGAGTCCGTGCCCCAACTTACCCCCATGGTGTGATTCTGCCCATCTGGGTCTGTGCTCCTTCCTGTTTCTAAGGTGAGACTCTGCCCCTCTGAGTCTGTGCCTCTCTCAGGTGAGACTCTGCCCCTCTGAGTCTGTGCCTCTCTC
>JAODKE010000068.1:12528678-12545617 GCA_026779605.1 Mormyrus hasselquistii
GAAAACAGGGGCTGAGGGGGGGGATCACATTCCGGGGCAGCTGCTGGTCTGAGTTATTTCTACATTCAAGGAATGCAGGAAGCTTAGACTATAACCTGTTGCGAAATGCATGGTGGTCAACTCTAACAAAATCACAAGTGACAGCAAATTAAAGGCATTAAAAATCACAGTATTATGTCATAAATATCAGTGAAAAAGTCATACCGTGAAAAGACCAGAGATGTGCAACACAGATCAAACTAAATGCAAATGTTAAATTATGGACATCAATTAAGTATTTAGTAATCTCATGGCCCCTCCTAATTTTGGCACCACTATGCACCTCTACCTGGCTGCTGCAGTGCATCTGTAGTTCCAGGGCAGCCATGATGAATCTGAAGCACCAGGTCCACTGCCCCCTACCCCCACACTCAGGAGCATGCACGCCCATCCTTATACTGCACACTATTGACAAACAGCCGACCTGAAATGGTGTTGCTGATTCTCACGAAGATGCGCTCAAAGTCTGCGAAGTCGTTCCACGACGACTGGAACATGTGCATGAAGCGGTTGACGTAGAGGTTCTCGATCCTGAGACGTACAAGCAAATCTGTGTGGGACGGGCAGGCAGGACAGGCCCAAATGGTTCTGCAGGTTACCACCCTCCCCGGCATCCTTGGTCCGGATTTGAACTTTCCGGATCTGAACTTTCCACTTCTGTCATTAATGGGTTACGTTTGTGAGCAACTTCCCCAACACTGTGTGTGCTGACTATCTGTGTTATGCCGCCTCCTCCCCTTGCTTACGCCTTGCTGTAGTTCAGGATGAAGTCCACTCCCTTCTCGCTGTCAAACTGTATGTCGCGTGGCAGCTCCTTGTGTGTGTTGGCGTCGATGCTCATTGGGAATCCAGGATGCCATTCCTTCCATCTATGCACACAGCAGAAAGGAATGTCTTAGCTATACTTATATGGCACAATTCTCTCACGCCACACCTGGTCATGACCCACCTGTACGCCTTCTGCCGGAATTCCAGTTCTTTGCGCCGGTGCTGCTTGGCCAATCGGGTCTTGTCTTCCTGAGGCAGGTGGGCTGGTAGTACAAAAAAGGGGATCGGTCAAGGTGGGTGACCCTTACAGGAGTCAGCACGAGGGCCAAATGGCTAGTTCGTTCTATGAAACTTACCATGGCCGTCACGCAGAATAATCTCCTTTTCATCCGTCACCCATCGGTAGCAGGGAAACTCCACATAGTTGCCTTCAGGGGTCTTCACTGTGACGTACCTGCAGTACCAGTCATCCTGCATCCAGTATTTCCGCTTCTCAATCTTCACCAGCTCAATATCCCCAAGGTTCTCGCTCACGTTTACTTCGTACGAGTCCACCTTGGATAGCAACAGCAATGAGCTGAGGTCAAAATTTGTTCTCTATGGGGGTTTGAGACAGAACATGTGCTTTGCAATGCAGATCTGTAATACTGTCCTCTTGATAGCGAGACTCAGTAATAATTCCGTAGTGCAGTATCTCTGTAATACACTACTGTACTGCTGCCCTCACAGTAATGAAGTTCAGTAATACAGTAATAGTGCATGTAGCACAGTGACACCATAGTGTGGGCCTGTAATGCTGCCCTCACAGTAGTGAGACTCAGTAATAATACTGTGGTTCAGTAATGCTGTAGCACAGGTTTAAAATCCTGCCCATGCAATAATGAATCTCAGTAATAATATTGCAGTTTAGTAACACTGTAGTGCAAGCCTGTAGTGCTTCCCTTGCAGTAATGAAACTTGCAGTAATAATACTGTAGTTCAGTAGCGCTGAACTAGAATACAACACAAAGATCATGTAAGCATAATTTTCTTTGACTGTACAATACTGTATGTATAATCCAAATATACATAAAATGGGCTGGGGGGAGTGGGCAGGTGCTGGAGATAAAATTGATGACCTGGGAGAGCATTCCACACTGCAAAATATTTTTGCAATGATTTACCACACACTCTGCCCAACTCAAAATGATCTCACAACCCACTTTTTGCATCATGACACACAGATATTAATCGTGTAAATGCAGAGTGCAATTTCAGCCAGCTTCCTGCTACATGCTGTGACTTTAGCAAGCGAAGACCATATGAGGAAGTCACGTAATTTTCTTTCTTTCCTTCTTTTCCTTCCCTTTCTCCCTTCCAGACAGGAATGTCCTGCCAAGGGCACAACTGCTGAGCACATGGGCTCCCTGGGGGCTCAAGGCTCTGAGCTATGAGGCCACATGCCAGTAAACTGCAGCAATTCATACGTTGCATTCCCCTACAGTTACCCCACTTTGTTGGGTCGCTTACCTCTACAGTTACCCCACTTTGTTGGGTCGCTTACCGCTACAATTACCCCACTTTGTTGGGTCGATTTCACTCCACCATAACCCGTAATATTTAAGTCGTCGAGTGAAGCACACTGTTCTCACAAAATGGCCACTTTTGAACAGTGTAGCACAGAGAGTGAAGACCCTCTTCCTGCACTCGATCATTACAGAGAGAAGCACGGACACGTTGGCACACTGTGATGAGGGCCATTCACAGCCTCACGCATTCCATATAGCACGTTATTAACTAGCAGAAAGATAAACGACGGTACTCTCCGCTGTTTTCTTTCAGGTTTAAATGACGTTCATGGAGCTGAATTACTCCATTGTTGGAGCAAAAAATATTCAACAAACGGCCGAATCAGCAGACGGGGGAGAACAGCAAGTGGAGAGACCATTTTAAGTAACATATTTAAACCCTGTGACCAAGAGCAGGATTAGCAGTTAGAGCATGCATGCAGAGGGCCTAATCCAAGATTCACAACACAGCGGGGACCATTTTCATTGATTATTTTCATGTCCCATGAAAGCCGTAATAGAAGACTTTTTGTGTTTTTGGAGAGGCTTATTTTCGTGTGCTGGTACAGATGTGCCAGCTGCATTTGTGATTAATCACCGAACTGAATACTTTTGAAAACTTTTTCTATTGTTATTTTAATGATCAAAAGTAACAAAAATGCCCAGATCTGGCTCAGATGGTTTGACGGATGAATGATATTTGAAATCTTTTATTCTTAGGATCAGGTCAGGCATATCCATAGAGTCCAGGGGGAATTTGTGCTCTTATATATTCTGAGTGAAATTATGCCAGTATCCTGGAGTGAAGTTGCTCACTTCACTCTAGGAAGGATATTGCTGCATGAAGGGAAGTTCTGTGACATGCAAAAGGGGTGATTCTGTTGTTAGACTCTTACCACACAGGGTCAGTGTAGCAGTATTGCATGAATAGTGAATAAGGTATGCTCTCTTAAAATGAAATTAAATAAAATGTAGTTTTCTCCTGATAATGATTAAAAAAAAGAGGATATGGACATTCTTACACACAGATGAAGGACAGTAGAGAGAGCAGCATGTCTAATTCCTGAACTGGCCCATCAGAAGCTAGTAAAATATGATGCAAGCAACACAGAGGTAGCCCAACAAGTGCTGTGCTAACAATGCAAAGACTTGGATTCAAATCCCCGAAGCACACTTACGCTAGTTGTTTTGGATGAAAATGTCAGCTATATTGATAAAGTGCAAATACATTCTTGGCCCAAAGCATGGCACGTTGCAGGTGCTTTTCCATCTCCAACTACGACCAAAAATGTTAAGCTTACCGCCCCTCGTTCAAAGTCATCATATAGTGGTTTGTCCAGTAGGGTCTTCTCGCTTTCGTTTTCCGTGCCCACCAGTGTGATGTACACATAGTCGTCTGTCCCGGCAAACCACTGGCTCCCAGTGGCCACGGTGACGGTGTAGCTCGGCATGGCGCTGCGCGTGTCTTGCTCCTTAGCTGAGCTCCTTCAGACTCTCTGCTTCAAGACTGCAGCCTCTCTTGAGAGCGGCTCTTCCTCTTTCTACATCGGTCTCTCTTTTTCTGTGCGTTGGCAACACTAAGCAAATGAGTAAACAAAGTGGTCTTGCGGAAGGAGATAATCACTCACAGAATCAGCAATATGTTCATATACGACATGCTTGCACGCACACACACACAAGATGAAAGAAGAGGTCAGAGGTCACTCCACTGACTTTTTTAATGTTACTCTAGAGATATTTGACTAAAACATTATTTAGATGTTCCGTCAAAGACATATTACAAATCACAAAGAAAAAGTCATGACTGACCTTTTACAAATGTGCTTCTTTATAAATTTGTTCCATATAACAATCAACCAAATATATCTATTCCACCTTCCCCCATGATAAAATGACACAAAACCAGTAAAAGTATTTATTTTTTTTGATATGCACTTACATAATGGTGAAATGCTGAATGACACAAGAGCTCATCTTGTGCATCTTACATGTGCGTGACTAGCATGTGCAAAGCCCCGGACTGGCAATTTGGCAAACCGGCCAGCGAAATATATTGTGGGGAACCACACCACCCCCCCCACACAGTTGAATAAAATTCTATCATGGAGATCCTTCCCCCCACTCATCAAAATTCACGATTAGACCACCACAGTCCAGCACTATGCGTGTATCTGACTGGGTCACCTTTTCCCAAGACAGCAGTTTTTAGAACCCCCCTGTGCAGAATATGACAGTATATACAGAGTAGGATAAAAAAACAGATGGTGAAGCCAGCAAACACAGTAGCTTTGTGCTCGCATGACCAAAGAAACAAAAATTACATTTATAACAAATTTCCCAGCCAAATGAGGGACAGTATCAACCAGTGTTCGACAGCACGTCTACAGGAAGATGTATGCAAAGCAGGAGAGTCAGCTCTGTGAGCGGCTGCCAGGCACCAATTGCACAAAACCTGCAGCTGACCCAGCTCATTCCCTTCAGCTGCTGGGTCTGCAAAGCTCCTTTGGTGCTTTCAGAGGTCAAATTTAGTGTGAGGTGTTAAAAATGAAGCCGGGGCGTTCATAACACACACAAGCTGCGGTTAATGAGGTTTGTCAGCACGGGAAACAGGAACCGGCCTGAACACTTCTAGTGAGAAGAAGCTTCCAGTACAGTGACTCAGCAGAGCAGTAAAGCAATAGCGATAGAGATAAGAGTGTGGAGAACAAGCCTGTTATCAGTCAGACCCCGAAACACCTTATGAGCTCTGAACAACATGAGATACTTATGAAAATATTTACAAAGGTTCCCGTATACCTGACTGGAATAAGTGGATGGATGGATGAATGGCTGGATGGATGGATGGATGAATGGCTGGATGGATGGATGAATGGATGAATGGCTGGATGGATGAATGGCTGGATGGATGGATGGATGGCTGGATGGATGGACGAACACATGGACAGATGGATTTACAAAGGCTCATTTTGCACTCGTATACAGCGATACCTGAAGACCATTTAGATGTGAGACAGCAGCAGGGTCGGACACTTCGGCTCCCACATGAAGTTACATATGCAGAACTGTAAACAGTTACATGCTAACCACTCGAAAGACACGGTGACACTGTTCTTTATATAAATGTGGGAATGGTGGACGAGCTGAATCGCTGACCAATTAAAAAGCAGTTTTGAAATAAGCTCTCTCTACACTACCAGCGTTTTGACAGCCAAAATCCCATAAACGCTCCCCAGATAGTATGGGCTCCAGTTATTTTATACAGCTCTGGTAATGGTTTTTTGCACGACCAGATTAAAAGGCAGCTTCCTTAACAGAGTTTGTTTGCTCTTAGCCGCATTACCAAAGTGTCCAGCAATGTGAAACAGCGCTTCCTGTCCCCAGTGCTGCAGTCGTGGGTCTTATGTAAGGGAAGTCTAGGCACACAGTCAGACCTGCTCCACGTATTTGAAAATGATGCAGAGAAGGATGTTGAATGTTTTTACATTGAGCTAATTGTGCTGTCACTGATCACTGTAAGGAGACGGAAAGGAGGAACTAAACTGCAAGCAGCATCAATGAATCAGCCACATTCAAGCTTAGTCTGTGTGACTACAGCCATGTCCCACCCACACGCACACAGAATAAGGCAGTATATCCACAGACAGACTCAGGAGAGGAAGGAAAGTTGGTTCCATGGGGAAAAAAGAAGGCTTTTTCTCTTTGTAAAAAGAAAAATAAACAGTGAATCCTTCTTGTGAGATATGACAGGTCATAAAAAATCCACACAACCCTCAACAGCCACCGGCCAGCTCAACACTCGACATCCGTCACGATCTCACATGGCTCTTCACAGGCATTATGGGTAAATGCGTAGCTCTATACAACTATCTGCCAGCCCTGCTTGATTTTGCATGGCAGCGGGCATCGTGGTGTCCATAGCCAGGGCGGCACGTGCACAGTGGAGCAGGATGTCGGGCCCTCGGGGTTCCTCGGTCCTGAGGCTGTGCAGCACCCCCTAATGGAGGCTAGTTGAGGTGCAAGATCTGCCTCATAAATTCATAGGTGGTGAAGGCTACAGCCTGGGAAGGCACGCAGCGGATGTAATTCAGGGACAGGCCGCGATACAGGCCTCTCTTCATGCCGTAGTGACGGTACACGTAACTCAGCGTTTGAGTCAGTGTGCTGGTATAGAGGAGAAGAAAGATGGCAACAGTCATTGGAGGGATCGCTGATGCAACACTAGACTGTACTCTTGGCACGTGCAGAACCTTGACTTACCGGCAGTTCTGAGCATCAGGAAGGACAACTCCCAGCTGCATCCGCCGGCGGGCCACATCCAGGGGGTATCTAGGTGTAAACAGATCACCATGTCATATAGGCCTGCATGGGTGGGTGTGGCTTGATATATATGTAACTTACTGGGCTGCAATGCACATTGCCATGTGGTGGGTGTGGGTTATGTAGGTCACTTCCTGCTGCTATGCGTGTGGCCATGGAGGGGGCGTGGCTTATTATGTGGGTCACCCTATGCAGCTTTGGGGCGCACACTCACGACACGGTCTGAGCGATGGCTCCAGCCACGCCTCCGCAGAGCAGGCTGACGTGGGTCTTCAGCACCATGACATCCGGGTTGTCCGACGAGGGCTTGCCCAGCAGCTCTGGGGCGTGAGTCAGGCCCAGGCTCTTCAGTGTGCCGAAGGTAAAGAAGGAGAAACCTGCAACACGGGGGGAATCAGCCAGGGAGTCGCTGCTGCAGCCACAGTGAATATACAAGCCTGTTAAAATTAAAGTAGCAAGTGTAGCCTCTGACCTGCATATGGCGCCATGCCGATGATTGTGGGAGTCAGCCCCCGGTAGAAGCCAGGCACACCCCCTTCCTTCCAGAGAAAAGCGACATGTGAGTGGCCTAGTACAGTGCTTCTCAACCCAGTCCTGGGGAACCAAGCCAATCAAGGACAAAAAAAAGGGAGCAAAAGTGTGGACTGTCTGGGGATCCTAGACCACTAGCCTAGAGAACCAGGAGTCTCCCTGACCCACACCCTCAGCACTGGACTTACTTTCCGGTATATGGTCTGGAAGGTGTTGAAAATGCCAGTGTACCGGTGCTCTCCTTTCACCTGGAAGGCCAGGCGGGCCCGAACCACATCCAAGGGATAGGTGCAGATCACTGCTGTCATTCCTGCAGGGGCAGTGTGTGGAGGTTCAGATGAGACTAGGGTGCAGACTACAGGCCAAATGAGGAACTGCGAGTGACAGTTAAGATTCTTATTTTACCAGCCATAGATCCAGCCATGAGCCGGTGGATGTGTCCTGATATGCCCAGTCGTTTGCTCAGCAGCTAAACCAGGATGACACACGCACAACCTCACCTCCGTTTCAGTTCAGATATGCATTAAAATGCCTATCAGGTATCCACTTCAACAGTAACAAATCTAAAACATCTCTGCTCCGTCACGTTGACTTACCTTCTTATAATTATCGAAAGCCATGAACTGGATGGCTCCATATGGAAATATTCTCACCATCATGGCCCCATTGCCTTTGTACAAGCCCAGGAAGCCCTCTTTTTTGGGCACGGCACGCAGTGTGGCCAGCACTCCTGAGGGTGGCAAAGAAAGCAGCCTCACAAGCTGCCGCAATGAGCGGCCTGGCACACTGTGGTTACCATGGTGGCCCTGCCTCACTCACCCAGGTGCTTATAGTGGGGATTCTGAGCCTGAAGGAGGATCTTCACCCTGTCGAGGGGTGCGATGCTGGATTTGGCACAGCATCCAGCAACACCTGGTAATGGAAACAGGCAGGTCTTTACAGACCTAATAGTCTCACAGAGAAGCCAGCAGTCTTAATACTCTGCCCTGAAAAGTTACTAATGGTGTGTAAACATACCATGCTCCTGAATTTTCCATTGTTCATCTTATTTAAATGCAGTTTTAATGCCATTTATCATTTTGCCTTTGACTACACTGCCACACAAGTCCTTCTGTTTCTTAAAGAATGGATTATTGCTAAGATTGCTAAACCCAGGGGTAGATGAACCAAGGGGGTGGGGGTGCCTTCATTTATCCCCCCCCCAATAAACAGACTTCTGCATTTAAATTGCTCTATAATTTTTATTATTACTCTCCGCTACGTCATTGGTTAAACCCTTGGGCATTATGACCACCTTACCTCCAGCTAAGAACGAACGAATCCAGTAATAGTCTCTCTGGCCGGTATTGGCAATAGGCGCTCGGCCAGCCGCAGGAACCGCCTCCGTGACCATGCTGTCCAATTAGAATTCAGACATTTCCGTACCTCCCGCAAATCTGAACACAGAGAAACACAATCACGTCGCGTTTAAGGAAAGATTGAAGCCCGAAGTGAACACAGAATTCTTACCATAGAAAATACCAATGAAAGCATTAGGGAGCCACAAAAACATGAAAAAGTCTATATGCAATCTATTCTAGATGCTCATCTATCTAAAGTAAAAAGCTAATTAATAAAGTATTACTACGGCAAAAGAGGACAGGACAATAAAACAGGCAACGACAGTTGGCTGAGGTCAGTCAAAAGTATGGTCAGTTCCTGTCATCCCGGTCGCTACAGCTTCCTCCGCGTTTCACACCTGTCGCAAGTCCTCTGCTTAATGTCCGTTTCTACTCGGTATCTTTATCGTCAGTGCGGCAGTGGAGTTACAGCACGGTCCTAGGGGTAAAGGCGTCGGATGGTCATGGACCTGCAAACGCAACAAAGATCAAAATACTCACGGTTGTTTTCTAAGTTGTTACAACACGAGATTATTAGAGATCAAGTAGAAGTACGTGGTCCAGTGTAACTATCTTAATAGAAGCGGAAGGTCATCTGTCAGTACCCTGTCGCGACGTGTTGTAAAAATCCAAGTCATATGTACACTCACAGCTGTCAAAGAGATCCCAATGCGCGGTCACTTCAGCGTGAGGAGGCACTCCAATCCCGAAAAAGGTGGCTGCATGGCCGTTATTTCCTCACACAAAGTTCATAACACCACGTTGGGCGGGCAAGGGCGTCAGCGTCACAACTGTGCGACAACTGGGCAGTCCCGCTGATCTCTATATGCTGTGGATACGTCAGGGTGAGGTACAAAACGTGGAATACGCCTATCCATGCGAGATTGAAAACAGACAATGGGCTGGCGCATTGGCTGCGCAAATCTGACGTTCGAGTTCTGACTGGTAATTTCTTACCGTTATTACAAATACCGCGTGTCTATATGTGCCGGATCAGAATAGTTTACGTACCCCCAAATATAACTGACCATTATGAAGTAAAGACATACTGTTCCTGGATCGGCGGATACAATTTCGTTTTGGTGTCCTTCAAAGCCTTGGTATGCTGCGGCGCATGCTGAACACGTCATACGAACTTCCGGACGTTTCCCCTGTTTTCTGTCCTTGTGTTAGACAGGAAAACAGACTGTACGTTTCCTATGCCCTGTTTAGATGTGCTCTCCTGAAAGACCTCTGTTGTTTAAAGCCAGTTCCTCAAGGGGCAAAGTTTGAGTCATTCTATAAACCTTAATCCGGTGGAATCTTTACACCCCCTTCTCTATAAGTCTGCCATTTGGTTGATACCAAATAAATGTAATTTGAAAATAACTTATAGTGAGATAAGTCTATATGTTACTTAGTTGTGTATTATTTAACTAAAGTACTATTAAACTGCTTTTACTAAGCTAAATGTATTTCTTATATCCCCAACAATATTCATGTTAAGGGTCTTTTTTCTAGAGAAGAGGAAATTAAGGGGTATGTTACAGAAACTAATACAATTGTTCATAATATTCCAGTTGCTGATGTACACTGATTTGCTGATTAGCTGCCAGGGCATTAGGAAGGCCAGGCATGCAGCTCACTCCAGTCAGTGTTGTGCTGTTTGACAGGTAGCAAGTTAGAAAAAATGTTTCAGAGCATTTTCATTGACAGCAGTGGAGTTTTCTTTTTATAACTTGTCATTTTGTTACTTTGCTGCTCAGAGGCACATTTCTGTCTGCTCTCATCCTCACCAGAGTTTGGTCTTTTTTCTCTTTCGCTTGGAACATTTGTCACCTGTGATGCTGGTAACAGTGGACTCTGCAGCCGCCCCCAGTCAGGTCCCACTAACTCCAAACAGCACCTTGCAGTCACTATTTCCTTACCACATCCAGATTATGAAGAAGTGAGCTACTTGGAGAGAAGCTGCTGACCTTCAACTGCCCTTATAAAAGCACACCATGGAAATTGAGGAAATGCAATTTGATGTTCCCTAACTGAATGTCGCCAACCCATCACCCTCCCGCAAGCCTCAGGTCACCACTTAAGGCACTCTGGTTAAAGATGCAAAGCTGTAAGAAAGAGTAGTTTCATTTTTGGTCCGATATTAGTGGAATGAATATGAAGTGATGTGAACAATATTTTCTCCAGGTCAATAGCATTATATGTTACATGTAACCTCACTGCAGCCATCAGCAGCCTAATCTGTACCCCCATTCCCCCACTGTAAATGCTGTGGCCAGGAAAATCGGTGGTGTAGGGTTTTTAATGCATATCCAGTAGCCTGTAACTCATAATTTCTTTAATAGCACAAACAAAACAGATTCACGAAACATGGTTTTCCCATACTTTTACCCAACCAAAAACTTTTTCTTCTAATACACAAAAACCTTCTCCTCACAGTGATGCTAATACTGTTTTCACATCCACATATCCAGATACACAATAACACACAACAGTGCCAGTTCTAGATTGTAAGACACCCTGGGTGACCCCCCCCCCCCCCCCCCTTCAGAGCCATTTTTATTAAGACAATTGGAATGATACAACTGAATAATGATAACATTTAAAATTACTGTAAATAAATATTAAAACCTATAGAAAAGATTCATATATATCAAAAAGAAGCAACAAAGAGAAATGGAAAGTAACTTGTATATAAATTAAAAAAAATGAAAAAGAAATAAATTTTTAAAATGTTATCCTATTGGCTAACAAATATATAGGTGTTATACTAGCTTATGTAATTTAATTGCATAATATTATACTCATAAACAGATTAAATGCCTGCATTTCTTTATCTTTCGCATGTTTCTCCTCATTTTTTACTCTTTTTTTTCTAAATGGGGCATCTGATGGCTTAGACCTTTTCATATCCATTTGTGTTAATTTGGCAGTCAGGCATCAATACATCACGTATCCCCCAACACTGGCAACCAGGAGTGAAGGCTAAACCAATTTACGGTGGTGGTTTACAGACAGGCCTGAAAAGATACAACAGTATGTGCGTGAAACTAAATATTCACAGTACTGTGAATGAATTGTGGTTCATTTGGTAGCACTTCATAGTCTGACTGAGTTTATTAATTACATTAGTAGTGTACATAGTTAGAGGTACGCTATTTGATGGATTCCCCTGCTCCCCCTACCTCGCGCTTCCAGTGTGGTGATCTGAGGTCAACCTAGCTCCGCCCCTCTCCACATCTCATACTTCCGAGTGGTAGCCTGCCTAGCTCACAAACTAGAATCAGGACGCCCATTCGCCAAAGGTTAGCTGACCCACGTAGTGTTATGATATCATTGATGTGACATTCAAATGACCAATAGAAAACCGATCACACAAATGTCACCATTCCAAATTTTTTCTGTGCAAGTGCCCTGGCCGTTCCTGGCCAGATGCCACCCTGGGCAGCTGCCCACATCACCCATACCTAAATCAGCCAGTGACATACAATAATAGAACAGGGGCCTGTATTACTAAGCAGGATTTCTTGCTTAGCCAGATAATGTGTTAGATTTAAAGTAGTCTGGTTTAACTGTAAGTGAACAAAGATAAAGTCCATTTAAACTGGAGTACCTGAAATCCGATACATCACCCAGCTAAGCAAGAAATCCAATTTTGTGATACAGGCCACATGAACTATATACATTAATAATAGACATAATATGATAATAAGAAACATTATAATTGTATAATCATATCAGAGCCAGGTACCTCTGAGCTCTTCTGCAGCTAAAAAAAACAGTGTGAGCTCTTGTGAAGAAGCCAAAACTCTGTGAACACGGCTAGTGTCTGAGAGGTGCTGTGGGACAGGCGGGAGCGGAAGAGGTGGAACTGATGTGAAGCCTACAGACCAAATGAGAAAGACCATCTGTGGGGATCCTGGAGTGTAGTTTGCCGCTGAAGAAGTGGGTTGAACAGAAGAAGAAGTCACACTCTCCGCTCCTCCTCAGTTCATTTATCATCCCAGCTTCTCCACTGTCAGTGTCCATATCCTCGGGTCTATACCTGGACCTGTCCCACCTGAACAGGAAGGAATGCAACATAAAAAGCAGTTTGTTCCCCAGAAGGTGTCATAGAAGCTGAGGTTGCTGGGTTGGTTGTATATTGGATCCTGGACTTCCAGACCAAAGACAGTGTGCTTGGGCAGCAACATCTCCAGCACCAGCCTTGCTGAGCCTCAGTGCCCCTTTGGCCTGGGTGCTCCGCCCACTTTTGTTCACTTTGGTGACACATGACTGAAAGAACAGCTCAGACACCATCATCACCCTCACTGATGACATGCCCGTGGGTCTCGTGTGTGATGGTGATGAGTCAGCATGCAGAATGGAGGTGGGACAGCTCATGGACTAGTGCAGAGTGGCAATCTGTCTCATAATATGGACAAATTGAAAGAGATGATTGTTGACTTCAGGAAGGCCCTTATTGTCCCCTACCCATTGTGTAATGAGGGATCTGTGACGGAATTGGTCAGGACCACCAGATTTCTGGAACCTTAACACCTATACCCTGGTTAAGACTGCCCAACAGCGTCTCCATGTCCTGAGGCAGCTTTCCACACCCCATCTTCACCATGTTCTACACAGGCACTATAAAGACTACTCTGACCAAAGGCATCACTGTCTGGTTTAGGAATTACAAAGTGTCAGACCACTTGCAGAAGATATTGCATATTGCATAAATGAAAAAAAATCACCTGGACCTCTTTCCCTTGCATGAAACATCCACCTGTGAAACCTCCATCTTTGTGGAGGACCCCTTCCACCATTTACATGAACTCTTTGACCTGATTCCATATGATAGAAGATAGGGGGTATCTGAACCAGGTTTGCCAGGTTCAACAACAGCTTCTTCACTGAGGCTGCCAGGGCACTCAACGCACAGCTGCTCCCCTTACAACCTATATATCCTTGAGAATACCAACAGCTCTCCCCTGGCACAAGTCTCTTTTTCTTATTATTATTTAGCTATCTATTGTCAGGCAACTGACACTATGCCACCATTTTTTCTGCTGCATCTATTTATCATCATTTACAACACTTTCAATGCAATGTGTCCAGCCCCCCTGTTTCACACTGCTCAGTATTTTTGCACTTCCACAATATTATGAAAACCTCCACTTATCACCTGCAATGTGTGTGTTGCACCATAGTCCTGAGCAATGTTTTTTTGTGCAACTGTATACCTTTATATAGATGGTATAAGTCCACTTGACTTGACTTGCTCCTCGCTAAGCTAAGAGGCTGGACATTGCATCAAAAACACAAACAGGGCACTCCAGGCATTTCTATCACTGTCAGTGTCAGTGTGTTTCTGGTGATTCTTAGGAAATTCTCCTTAGGACCTCAGCCTTTGAGAAACTGTCATTCATGCTGTGCCAGATTAGAGCTGATAGTTCAGTCTAAACACTGTCATGTCTGTAGGTGTGTACTTCCCAAAAACATAGGTACACGCAGAATATGTATGCCCTTGCCTGGAGAACGGCTCAGTTGTACACCCCGAGAGTTCCATTCCTCTAGGTGGCCCTGAGTGTGTCACTTTGCCAGAAGACTCTGCACATTGAGTCCCTGTAGGACAGCATGAGGGTAGCAGGATCAAAAAGATAAGAAAGCAAATAAAACACCTAGAAAAGATTTTATATAAACCTCCCAAAAGATCTGGGTATTCTTTTTGTCAGAGGTTTCCAATGGTATGAGTCAGATCCAGACTTTAATACAGTCCTGAGCATCACAACCAGTCAGAGACACTGTCCTATCTCTGTCCTCGCTCAATCACAGGTACATGCCTCCTATCAGTTAAAGGCACTGTCCACAATATTCACATTCAGGTACAAGTGTTAACTCCTCACTGATTTTAGCTAATCAGGGCTTTGGGATGAGTCCAGCTGCCCAGCTTCTCCACACCAACGCTCGTGGAGTCGTGAGGCCACCAGAGGCACTTGAAAGTGCCGCTTATGTAACGTGAATGGGGGTGAGCAGGGAGTGGAAGGACACGTGAGTCTTAGCCCGGCTGCTCTCAAGCAAGGAACGGGACCACTTATCTCCAATGTCCTCCACCTACTGCGCATGAGGAAGCACTCATTGCACCACCAAACTCTTCTGTTTTTGTACATTTTAAAAATGAATCACCTGGATGGCCCTGAACAGCTATGCAAGGTCACAAGACCCTAAGGCCAAGTCCAGGTTTAATTGTCCATCTTTCAATCTTGTAAGGGGCTGAGTGCAGGTGAAAAACAGGGGAAAAACAAGGTCTACCTCAAATTGCCTGAAAAGCACCAGACTACCACCAGATGGTCCCAAAAGAACCCAGAGTGTCTATGGGCATTCCAGTTAGCCCATTCATTATACCAAAGTGACATTTATCTCAAGGACTTCATGCATATGTATGGTTGGTGTCTAGGACTCATAAGCGTGAGTTCAGTTAAAGGTTGTGGGATTGATTAGACACGAGGAACTCAAAGAGGTTTGAGAGTAATGGTGCTTTTCCATTGCCACTGAGAACTGATCCATATCAGAGCCACACCACTAACTCATGGTTTTCCATTGTAAAGAATCTGAGTTGTACTCCAGCCGTACCCGTCCTGACATAACATAGCCAGTCCAGCTGTTTGCATCACCACCAATTGATTGGTTGAAAGGAACAAGAATACTGGTGATCTGTGTCAATATACATGTATTATCTGATGCGTTATCACAATGTACTGTCACATTCCCAACAACTCAGAACTTGACAATTTCCAACCGACTACTTCAAAAAGTATTATAGAACAACTGAATGGAATGAATTTGTAGCAAATTTACACAAGTGAATGCTAACTCTGCTAACATGTGAAATGAACATAAGATGGTGATTTTCAAAGACTTGGTAGCAGAAACTAGCACCAGTAGTGAACAATAAGTAAGTGTCTCTTTGGTTTTATGTCATTGTCATTCCCCAAACCTGGTAACGCCTTTACTGAGCTGACCCTGCTGCAGTGGAAAACCATAGCGAGCTGGAACCGCGCTGTAGTATGTCTTTGCGACACGCCTTGCTCCCTGTATGTCAGTGGAAATGAGCTGTAAGTGAAGCTCTGCGTGTATAAAGTGCGACCACAGCACTCTGTTAATGTGCAGCACGATAACTCTGGTGGCCTGTCCTGTCCTCCAGGATCACCTCATGGCCACCTCTCTCGGAGGTTCTCTTCACCATACTGTTCCGCTCACTGTGGTTAGTCACACTCAAGCCTCATGCTTACTGGCCCATGACACAGCAGTTGGGCACCTATCTTGTGGGTGTGAGGTGGGAGAGTGATGAATGCTACTGGTGACTCACTGGGGCTGGGCAACTTGGTAAAAGCCCTCATATGTCCTTGTTTTAGAGAATGCTTTAGGAACACTGTGTAATAATGAGGGGGTGCTGGGGGGGAGGGGGGGGCTGAAACTGCTGCTTTATTCTAACCTTTCCTTTTGCATCTTGAGTCATTTTCAGCTCAGTGTGTTATTTACGCTGGATTGAAGGTCATGTCACCCCTGTCGTGTGTAGCAATTCTCTAAAGCAGAAATCGTAATTCAGTGATAGACCTTTCCAGTGAAGTTCACATGATACTTTAAATTTGAGTTCACGTTATTATAAGGCATTCATAATGAGAGATCTCACTGAATTTTCCATCCAGTTTCCATACCTGCTTGTCCTATACAGAGTTGCGGGGGTCCAGTGCCTATACTGGAAGCTATGGGCAGAAGGCTGGGAGAAACCCAGGATACACATGCCATTTACTCACATGGTTGACTTGGCAACTCCAGTTCACCTTAGTATGATAACAAGGGGAAATTATCCAAACTCGAGCTCTGGACTCTATTTGTTGGCAGTATTGCTAATCTGCAATATTATTAGCAATATTGCTAACCACTGTGCCACCCCTGCACTGCTTTGTATAAATGATAAATGTTCATAGCTGTACCCAGAAAGAAGTGACATCCTTTGATTTATGTGCTACATGATTTACAACAAATGAAAAATAAGGACGTAGTGTATTTTTGCCAGTGGCACAGTGCTATAGCCTCACAATTTCAGGGCAGAGGGGGTTTGAATCCTACCTCTCTTTATGTGTGGTTTTCATCGCTAATGGAGACACTTTAATAATCCCTTTTGGGAAATTCTCTTTTCTTTTTTGCTTTGCCGCATCTTGCTCTCCATACGGATGAGAGCAAGCTTGGGGGTCACAGCGAAGAGGCAGTCACCTTCTAGCGCCCAGGGAGCAGGGTGGGGCGGGGGGGGGGGGGGCGTAAAAGGCCAATGGGCCCGTGGCTATTCTTTTTAGGCCGGCCCTGAACTGGAAAATTTCTGCTCCCCCCCAC
>JAODKE010000068.1:12545717-12566274 GCA_026779605.1 Mormyrus hasselquistii
CTATTCTGTTGAGGCCGGACCTGAACTGGAAAATTTCTGATCACAGCCACAGATGCCCAGTCCACTGAGCCACATGCTACACCTTTATATATGCTTATATATTCAGGTTCAGGTGAGGTTTCTCTCAGCATAACATTTTGAAAAACTTGAAGATGTGACTTGATTAAGTATTTTTGCACATTTCACTGTTAATTTTTTTTTTAATATATACTGTCATGAGATGCCGAGGAACAAGGCTGTAAGCAGAGGACGTGAGATGGTCAGGAGGTGTATTATAGGTTAGTAGTGGAAGGCTTGTGGTTCAGAACATTGCTGAGCCTCATTTCTGTCTGTATTTATTGCTGATAACATGTTGGTTGCAGCAGGTTTCCCGGTTCCAGAATGTATAAGCATTCTGCCAGATCCATTCCACTTTTATGAAAAGTCCACTCCACAGATTAGCTGTCACCCTGGCAGAACTGTGTAGCTGCATAGGGGATCCTTTGTCTAGGAGGGTCTAGTGAGATGATTTACAGGCGGCTTAAGCGGTGCGTCATTGGCTGTCTGGGCGGCGTCTGCGTCTGCAGAAGGCATGGCCCCCGCGCCTCAGCCATGGCGTGGGACAGTGCTCAGCTGCTCTCATCATGACACCCCGGGCTCGCCTGCCGCCTGCCGCCACAGACACTGACTGCTCTACGGCTGAAGGAAACAAAATGGCTACTTCCTAGGGTATGCTGCCCAAATCTGAGGCTGTACTTCTGGGGAAAGAGAAGGTAAACACCAGGTTCCACACATGGGAGATGTATCTTAGCCGTACATATTGTTAGTGTTCCCTTGTTTAGCACTTGCTGAGTCGCACCGCTTTTGTTTTACAGAGGGCGTGCAACGATACTGTCAAACCTCGGAAAAAGAAGCAAGTTTCCAAGGTAACAGCGGGTCACTATTTTTATGTTTCCAGCAGTGTGGTGGTGTGTGCTGAGCCCGGGTCTGCTGCAAACGTGTGATTTGGCGAAGCACAGCGTCCCTGCTGAGCCCCGGTCTGGCTCAGACGTGCGCTGCAGAGTTAGCCTTGGGAGCGCGTCGCTCGTTTCAGCTCTGTGTGGCACCACGCTCACCTGTGGGTCTGCGTTTCATCTTGCCGAGACAGGAAGGCTGCTATGAATGAGAACTCTGACAAACAGGCTTCAGGAAGGAAGTTCACTTTTTATTTGAGCATAAGAGTGTGGAGCCAAGAGAATATGTTAGTCGGCAGCTCTGTGGCTTGGAGCTCTGTGTCTCTGGAGTTTGCGTGAGTGTTAGAGATTCATCAGAATACAGTTGATTCTTAAATGTTGTTTCTTCTTAAAATTAACAGAAAACATATTTAGATTGTCCCTGTGGTTCAAAATGATTGTTCTCAGAGGTTTAGAATGTAGAGCAGCTCTGAGAGAATCAGCCTACACACCAGAGTTAGATGAAGTTGAGTGAAGAATCAATAGAGGACACATGTGTGTCTCTGCTGTGACGATGTTCCCGCACATCGTGTACTCTTCTCAATGTGTTCTCGGCCTTCACTGGATGACGAAAACGCTCCTGCGGAGTTTCGGAATTATGACTTCGCGCCACCTTCGTAGACTCCTGTCAGTGATGCTGCTCTTGTTGCCAGGGCGACGATGTCAGAGGGAGCTGCTGTCGAGGGCGGGCACTCTGCTGGCGCGGTAAATGGTCCTGATGCGGTTTCTGACCTGCATGTATGGCTGGGTTCTGCCAGCGATTGGTGGTGCTTAGTGAAGCCCAGCTACACTATAATGCTCATTCTAAAAAAATAGCCCCAAAGAATGAGTAGAGGAACGGCCATCACTGTATATATGTTGAACAGCTTAGCGTACCACGTTACCCTGAGAAAAGTTCTGAAGCTGTATTAAATTCAGTCAGAATGTCTAGAGTATAGAGTACAACCCCAGTTATCATATATACCAGTTCATGGACAAGCCGATTAAGCATGACTGCAATTTCCATGTAATATCATATGATGTAAATCACCTTGCACAGTATATCGGTTGGTACAATTTTTCATTTTTCGCAAAACTCACTGTCCTACTCATTTCCCATTAATTGAACATGGGAATTTGAACAATTTTATAACAATTTTTTGTAATTAATTATATTTAAATTTATGTTTGCTTTGATCGTTCAAGGGCAATAAAGAAATGACCGTTCATTCATTACAATAAACAATGGTCTATGGGGAAAGCCAGTAATATTTAGACATTTACACGTATGTAGCTCAATGTGATGCTTGCAAAATGAAACTTCAGCGAACACATCCAGTGAAACCTGATTTAAACATATGACTTACTGGATTAGCAGTTTAATCAGACTTAATCAAGAATTCAGATGAACCTTAAACTTACATCTGCGCTGGTTTGGTAGGTTGAGGATGGTAAACAATAACTTGGAGTTGCCACTCATGTTTTTGCTGAATGTGTCTCCTGGCTGAGGCAACTCAGACGCCTCCTGTGGATCCGTTGGTTGTTCTCCATCCCATAGCTGAAAGCTGTCTCTCGCCTGGAGCTGAGGGAATCCTGTCCTACTGCTTGAGCTGAACGCAAAACAAACACAGGAGCTTGGGGGCTCTGAGGACATTGGGCCAGGAGTCCCACCTTCCTTTTCTGCTGCTAAGCAACAGTTCCCAGTTTCTTCCCATACTCAACAAGCTGTGGGCTGCTGGTCAGAACTTTAGCCAATGAAAACTCTTTCAAGCTGAAGTCAGTACACACACATGCTGCCGCTGGTTTGTGTGGAGGGTGTTATCTTTGCTACCCTCCCAACAAAACTCTTTTACCTTATCTGCTTTATAACAGACCACAGTTCCTTACTGTTCAGCCCCAGATCACATGCGTTCTAATTATTGCTCTGTTCTGCATAACTGCTCAATATTGCTATGCTGGTGTGTGGTCCTGTGGTTACAGGTGTCCCCTATGATCCAGGAGGTCAGTGTTGCTATGCTGGTGTGGTGCTGTGGTTACAGTTGTCTCATATGGTCCAGGAGATCAGTGTTGCTATGCTGGTGTGACCATGGGGTACAGGTGTCTTCTATGGTCCAGGAGATCAGTGTTGCTATGCTGGTGTAGTTCTGGGGTCTAGGTCCATGAGGTCAGTGTTGCTATGCTGGTGTGACCCTGGGGTACAGGTGTCCCCTATGATCCATGAGGTCAGTGTTGCTATGCTGGTGTGGTCCTGGGGTACAGGTGTCTCCTATGGTCCAGGAGATCAGTGTTGCTATGCTGTTGTAGTTCTAGGGTCTCAGTGTCCCCTATGATCCAGGAGATCAGTGTTGCTATGCTGGTTTGGTCCTGGGGTACAGGTGTCTCCTATGGTCCAGGAGATCAGTGTTGCTATGTTGGTGTGACCCTGGGGTACAGGTGTCTCCTATGGTCCAGGAGATCAGTGTTGCTATGCTGGTGTGACCCTGGGGTCTCGTTGTCCCCGATGATCCAGGAGGTCAGTGTTGCTATGCTGGTGTGGTCCTGGGGTACAGGTGTCTCCTATGGTCCAGGAGATCAGTGTTGCTATGCTGGTGTGGTCCTGGAGTCTAGGTGTCCCCTGTGATGCAGGTGGTCAGTGTTGCTATATTGGTGTGGTCCTGGGGTCTAGGTGTCCCCTGTGATGCAGAAGGTCAGTTTTGCTATGCTGGTGTGGTCCTGGGGTACAGGAGTCCCCAATGCTCCAGGAGATCAGTGTTGCTATGCTGGTGTAGTCCTGGGGTCTAGGTGTCCCCTATGATCCAGGAGGTCATTGTTGCTATGCTGGTGTGGTCCTGAGTAATTAGTAAACATTTGTTTTCAAATAAATTTATTTTTAAAGTGTTCCTCCCAACGCAGATGCCATGGCCGCATCGATGCCAGTACCCATCCAGCAACACCTACTCAGTGCTGGACCCACCTTCCCTGGACACTGCCCAGAACTTTACAGGGACCCTTGAATGTGTACAATGAATGTAAAATTGGACACGGTGGCCCAAAGTGATATTTTATAAGGGGGCCCAGAATTCCTACCTGTGCCTCTATCTGTAGCTCATCATGGATTAAAAGCATCTGATTAACTGTACCCTAGGCTTGATGACTCCTGCTTGCTTTCCTGGTTTTCTTGCTCTTTGAATTTGGTTATTTCCCACTGTGCTCCCTACATTGAGTGCTCATGGGAGTTTTAATTACACAAAAATGTCCTGGGGGCAGAACAAAAAAAAATATTGGTTCAAATAGATAACCAATCAGATTCTACAGGAAGTGGGTCCAAGCAACTAGAGGAGGCGAGACCAATCAAACAGATGTCTTGATCTCACTTTCTCTAATTGCTTGAACCCACCTCCTTATCTGACTGTTACCTCTTGGAACCAGTCATTTTTCATTCTGCCCTCAGAACATTTTTATGTAAGTAAAATGCATATTGCGTTTGTGACCTGTGTTTGGTCCATGGGTTTGAGTCGCCATTTGATTTTGTTTACTTTCCTTTGCTTCTAGCTGGGTTTTAACCCTCCACCTGTCTGTAGACCATTATTCTGGAAATAAACTTGCTGTTCCTGCACTTGGATCCAATATCATATCATTCATTAAGTTTATCAAAGTTTATCTATTAAGTTTAACTCCGGAAGTTGCTCCGAAGCCCATCATAAATAGATGCCCATGTTGCAGAGGCCTATAGGACTGTGAAGTTGGCCTGAATTTCTGACTGGAAAGCCGGCTCACTTGACCCCCGCTGTCCTGAGCTGTAACAATTACATCGGCTGCCTAGTTATTGCCTCAGCTTCTCTTTGCTCGAACTGTTGCATCACCTGTCGTGGGGATGATCTTGAAGCCTGGAGCAGCTCCCACAAATATGTGGGTTTGTGGGTAATGGGTAATGGCTGTGGGAACTGGGCCAGGCGTGGGTCCCTCTGGGAAGCTGCTTACACATGTCACAGTGCCACACACTTATACAGGTTCTTAATCTACAAGGTCGCTGTCAAAAGGGGACAGTAGTAGTTGGAAATGTATGACAGGCTGCTTTGCTGTAAGGCAAAGGATGAAAGAATGTGTAGATTATGATGTCCCTCTGTAGTCTGGTCATGATACCATCCTGAAGAACAAAGACAAGCCAATGACATCATTCTTTCATTGTTTCAAGCATGCCAGTCTGATTGGAATGTTTGGCAGGTATAACCAGGGGTGTAGGTAGAAATTTTGGCCCCCCTGACAAAATGTCATCTTTGCCAAGCAGGTGGGGCAGGTGGATTTGGGGTGTTGTATTCAATGTCCCCTATGAAGTGCGGAACCCCCTGAAAATACAGCATATTCTTACAGGCATTGGCATAGCTATGTGTGCCACTTAAGGCGGAACATTTTTACTCAAATGAAGTTTACCTGAGCATCGTGATTATAGCATGTGGCATGGCCATACATCTGTGTGTAGCTCAGTTCTGTGTGTACTCTCCATCCATTCCCTGTGCAGATCCACCCAGGTGGAAGCTCCGCCAATGGCACACACTCAGACCAGATGGAAGATACCCATTCTGGCCCGGAAGACGGTCAGAGTTCACAGGATGGTGTCACGGCACTTCTGGAGGAGGAATTGCAGGAAGGATTCCATCAGGACCTGCAAATTTACAAGACCACCTCTGGAGAAATCTTGAAACCAAAACGTGAGACAACGATGGGTACAATGGGCTCCCCATCACACCTTTCCAGGTACCTTAAATGCCCCCCACGGGCACCATCTGACTGTGCCACAGATGGGCCCCACCCTCTGAAAAAGCCCAAACTGGACGACTCCTGGACATGGACCACTGATCAGATCCTGGCTCATTTAGATGACAATACCGACTACAAGGATGCATTATCCACATTAGCTGCTGTCGTCTGTTTTTCTACTCCTGACAAAAATGGGATGGAGACCAGACTGTGTAGACCTTGCCCAGACTCCCTGAGGCCTCCAGGGCTGCCAGAAGAAGATCCTACTGCTTGTGTGATCCAGACGGGTGCTGGTGTCAGTCCCCCCAGTGAGGGTGGCGTATGTGAAGGAGATGATTCAGGGCTGTCTCTGCCAAGTCTCCAGTTGCTGGTTGAGCAGAGAAACCTCAACATTGAGCAGGCCATCGCAGTGGAGGCCCTAACTCAGCTGGCCATCCCATCGCTAATGGACCCTCCACAAGATGAGCACTCAACTACAGCCTACAGCAAAAGCATATTACCCCAGTTGACCCAGTCCCAATCATACTCTGCCTCAAATAAAGTTCCAGTTAAAAACACTGCAATTCAGCACAAATCAGTCATCTACTCTGTTACCCATAGGTCCAGTAGTGTTGCTCCAGTAAAAAGATCATGCTGGCAGGACCTATTAGATGCCAGCTCAGAAGCAGGCAAGACGTTGTCTTGTGATGTCTGTGAAGAGCAAATCCATTGCTATAGTAAAGGTGAGAATGATAAAGGATGCCTTTATGAAACACAGGTTTGTGAGGGCATTTTGAACGTAGATTGGATGGCAGATAGGTCATTGTGTCCCAAAGGGTTGAGGAACCAGGACGAGGTGGAAGTGGCAGCCCAGCTAGTTCAGCTACCATTTATCATCAAGTCCCGTCAAGCACAGAACGAGCTGAGCCCTGCCTTCCAGTCTCGCTCAGAGACCAGCCAAGCCCACGCTGGTCCAAACAGTTACCCCTCACTGTTGCAAAACTTGCAGAGTCTGCAGAATTCCGCAGTCAAGAAAACTAATACTGCACTTTCCAAACCTAGAAGGTTTAAGAAACAAGCGGTGTACAAGGAGGAAAAGAAGTTCCCAGAGACATGTCAGAACCATCTACAGAACTATCACGGTGCTCCCGTCCTGAAAAGGACACCAAATAGCAAAACCCCTCATAAAACAAAGATCCAAAAAATCATATGGCAGCAGAAGGCCAGAGCTAACTATAAGAAACCTCTGTTCCTTCCACAAGCCCAAATGGACCTAAAGAAATACCTAGCTCAGGCACATCAGATAACACCTCAGGCTGTTCTGCCTGGCCTCTTTCCTCCTTGTATAGACACAGCGCAGCAGGAGCAGAAACCTCTTTTAGCACCTTCAGTCCACAATGGGGAGCATTCAGAGCAACAGCCTCTCCGAAGGCCTGAGCTTCAGAATGGAATCGGCAATGCATCCTCTGGTGTGACAGCTTCAGCGGTCCCTCATGACTGCCTGCTGCTTTGGCAGGGTGACGGACGCAATGGTCAGACCACCCAGGCCCAACAAACTGCCATGGAACAAAGGAGTGACTTAGTTCCTCAGAAGCGCCCTTCCTCCGGGCACCTGTGTCACCACGGCACAGATTCACAAACGCTGCCCCTGGGTGAAACAGAGAGGTGCTGCAAGGTGGAGGCAGCTGGTCCCATCACCATTTTGTCCACCTCGGCCAATAACACTGGGGGACAAAAGTCCAACCCTCCCAAGGAATGGGCCCCCAACAAGAACACCCTCAGCAGCTTCCTAGAATCGCCCCTTCAGTACCTGAGCACCTCAACCAAAAATGTAATTGACACCCCAAACAGAAAAGGCACTGGTGCTATTCCGCCTTGCGACTGTGTGGGTAAGTGAAGTGGGCTATCACCCATGAAACATGTTGTCATTGCATGTCAATAATTCTGCTACATTGTGTGGTGAACCCTTACAGCAGTTACTGCTAGATGTTTGAAAACACTAAAATAAGGCTGTGTGCTGTGTGTAGTAGCATCTGTGTGTAGTATCCATGGCTTGAAGTAACCTGGATCTCTCCTTTATTAGAACAAATTATTGAGAAGGAGGAGGGGCCATATTACACCCACCTGGGATCAGGTCCAACGGTGGCTGCAGTGAGGGAGATGATGGAGAACAGGTGAGGAAGCAGCTGCAAGTGACCGTCATTGTCCTTAAATGACCAATATCATCATGGCCAGTACATTGACTGCAATATAACTGAATATGAAAGTACCAGTAGGAGTTTCTATAGTTTTTACTCTATGCATGTTGTTTTACTGTATCACATTTCGTCCCCCTTTTCAGTCACCTGGAGATAGTTTATACAGGTCGTCATCGACTTATGACCGCGTTCGGTTCCGAATGACCAGTTGTAAATCGATTTGGTCATAAGTCAGCCATATGTATATGTATCATATGCATCTGTATAGTATACTGTACAGTAAAATTATATAATCTTATTTAATTAAGTTATATTGTTTGGTGTTTTTTAAAATGTTTTTATCACAATTTTCTTACGGGGATGCTCACACTGCTGGCAGTTGGGGTGGAAACTTCCGTACTCTCACGCTGGGCAACACTGGCACTGACAGACGCGGCACAGTCACGGCCACATATCTGTGGTCTCAGAACGGTCATAAGGTCGATCAGTCATAAGTGGCATAGATCGTAATTCGACAATGACCTGTATTACACAATTAAACACATCTGACACAGTCAAACAAATTGTAACATATGCAATATATAGTAGTTACATACTTTAGGTGATGGGTCATTTTTTCAACCCAGGGCAATTTTGTACTCCTTATCCATGTAGAATCAAACAACTTTTATAAGGGTAAATTGATTGCGGTTACAAACTGCACTGTATACAATCACAAAAAAAGACAAAGATAGACAATACACAGAACCACAAACTAATAAAAAAAATAACATTTAGAGATGGCAATAAATAGGTGGGTGAATATGACGATAAGTACAGTAAATATTGCACTAGAAAGAAAAATAAATAGCTGTTGATAAAGATATGTGTGTTGGTACATGTGTCCAAGTGTGATGTTGCTGTATATTGTAGGTATGGAGAGAAGGGCCGGGCGGTGCGAATGGAGGTGGTTGTGTATAGCGGAAAAGAGGGCCGGAGCTCCCAGGGCTGTCCCATTGCTAAGTGGGTGAGTGCACATGCGGTGGTGACATCACTTCCTGGAGGGGAGTCGTCTAATGAAACTCTGGATTCTTCAGCCTCACTTATGCAGTTGGCAAATTGAAACACCAGGCTGGTTCATTGTGATGGGTGTGTTAATGGAGGTTAATCCCTGGGTTTGTCTGTTATCCAAGGTGAAAGTCTTGCTAGTATGTATGAGTGTTTTTGTTCACCTGTGTGTGTGCATTGCAGGTCATCCGTAGGGGCGGTGAGGAGGAGAAGCTGCTGTGCCTGGTGCGGCACCGTGCAGGACACTGCTGCCAGGCCGCCGTGGTCGTGATTCTCATCCTGGCCTGGGAGGGCATCCCTCGATTTGTGGCTGACCAGCTTTACCGGGAGCTCAGCCAGACACTCTGCAAGCACGGCTCGCCGACAAACCGACGCTGTGCCATCAATGAGGAGTAAGTACCTGCTGCTTTTATACCACACCCTGTCGATTTATATTACACTGTGTCAAAGTATACCATACCTGTCAATTTATAATGCACCGCGTCAAAGTATACCACATCCTGTCAAATTATATCACACCGTATCAAAGTATACCACACCCTGCCCATGCATAACACACTGCATCAAAGTATACCACACCCTGCCCATGCATAACACACTGCATCAAAGTATACCACACCCTGCCCATGTATACTACACTGCATCAAAGTATACCCCACCCTGCCCATGTATACTACACTGCATCAAAGTATACCACTCCCTGCCAAAATGTAACATCTCTGTGCACCACACAGCCGCACCTGTGCTTGCCAGGGCCTGGACCCAGAAACCTGTGGCGCCTCCTTCTCCTTCGGCTGCTCCTGGAGCATGTACTTCAACGGCTGCAAGTTTGCCCGCAGCAAGGTTCCCCGGAAGTTCCGCCTACAGGGGGGCTGTGCGCTGGAGGTGGGTGCTATGTGTTTTGGCACCAGGGCTGCATTGCACTTCAAGGGCTCTACAACAAAGATGCTTATTCTTCTTATTCTCTCTAGACACGGCCATCTTTTGAGATCATACTGGTACTGAACTTGAGTGTGCAATGCTTTTGATGTTTTCCAGGAAAAGAAGCTGGAAAATGACCTCCACAACTTGGCCACAGAACTTGCTCCTACGTACAAGAAACTGGCACCTGAGGCTTTCCAGAACCAGGTGGGACTACAGAGGCTTTAGGACGCCAAATGAAACTGCAGAGGGGCCACCTCCGGCTTCAGGGACTGCAATCAGACAGATAAACGCATTAACATTGAGCTTTGTGATGATGTTGTGTAACCAATGAGAAGTAGGATTAGATCAACAACAGAGCTTTGTGATTAGTGGCGTTATGCCTGTCAATTTAGGTAGACACATGCCTAACCAATATTTTGTATAAAACAAATGTACATATAAATTACTTATTCAGTCAACTAACATCGTGCCCACGTTGACTGTGTATAACACGTCGTTAAAACTTGCAGTCAGGGTAATCTGGCCAATGTGTGGGACTCTTCCATCAGATCACATTTCTTAATCCCCTCCCCCATCCCTCATCATTCCTGTCTTCTACCAATAACTCTACACACACGTCGAGACATTCACCATACATCTCAGCCGCAGTAAAGAAGGTTAACCGGACATGTTGGAATGTATAATGGTAACACATAGGTTCAAGAACATTAATATCTGCATATGTGTATCTTTTATGTCTTTGTGTGGTTTTGAAATGATGCCAACCCACAAATTTGGTTTGCGCACCTGAGCTTTTTTTGATGATGTTGTGTAACCGATGAGAAGTGGGTTTAGATCAACCACTAGGCTTTGAGAACATATCATGTCACTAGTAAGAAGTAGTCTTAGATCAATCACCTAGCTTTATGATGATGTCACTTTGAGATGGGGGGTAGATCAACTAAGGAGTTTTAAGATGATGTCATGTAATCAGAGAGGAGTCATTTTAGGTCACCTACAGGGGCTTTTGTGGTGATACTGCATGAACTTTTCTGAGGGCATTGTAGTGACCTTGCTGTCACGATGATGTACAGGTGGAGCACATGGGCACAGACTGTCGGCTAGGCACAGGGCAAGAGCGGCCCTTCTCAGGCGTGACAGCGTGTGTGGATTTCTGTGCCCATGCTCACCGTGACACACACAACATCAGCAACGGGTGCACTGTGGTATGTCCAGTTCCTGCTACTAAAGCATTTCAGCATGACTGGTGATGTTGAGGTTGGGTGATGTTGAGGTTGGGTGATGTTGAGGTTGGGTGATGTGTGTGTGTTGCCCATTGCGCAGGTCTGCACTTTAACCAAGGAGGATAACCGTGTGGTGCACAGCATTCCAGAGGATGAGCAGCTCCACGTTCTGCCCCTCTACAAGATCTCTGACACAGATGAGTTTGGCCATCCTGAAGGTCAGCGTGCCAAAGTGGAGACCGGGGCCCTGCAGGTGCTCACCGCCTTCCCCCGGGAGGTGCGACTGCTGGCGGAGCCCGTCAAGTCCGCCCACAGAAAGAAAATGGAGGTCACGAAGGTCTCATATAGGAAGCAGGGCACCCCAGGTAAGACAAAGGCAAGCCGTATCTGCCCAGACAGAAGCATAATGGGTCACTTTAACCAGTGCCTCTCAGGAGGTTTCCTCAGTGATAGTGTTCTCTTTCCCGTAGTGTGTATGTGCCCTATGATGGACTGGCATCCCTGTCCTGTGCCCTAAGCTGCCTGGGCTAAGCTCACAGTTTCCCTGTCACACCGGTCTTAGTATTGTTTCACAGGAAGAATGTTATTTCACTGCACTGAGTACTGGACATGGCTGAGATGACAGTAAAGCTCTACCTGACATGGATGTGTAGATGAAACTGAGAAGGTTCCAGAAGGTCTGTATTACAACTGACAGGTATGTTTCACCTGAACAGGTAGCAGAAACGCATCAGCAAAATCACAGTCGTTGGCCAGGAAGGTGGCACCAGGTAGAGGTGGTGCCCCCCAGTGGTCTGCACTTCCTGTGTCCAACTCAAGCGCAGAAGCATCCTCTGTCCAACCGGGCCTCTCTGTCCCCTCGCAAGGGGAGCCAAGCTTTCCGGAGTCCCCAAAAAGCAGTTTGCTCCTACCGTATCATGCTGGGAACCCAGGAACCGATAGCCGCACTGGGGACCCACCTGGTCACCAGCAGGGGGAGCAACAACAGGGCCACCCCAGTCCCAGAGCCGAATCCGAGAAGTGTGAGCGGGGCAGGCAGCTGCTGGCAGGGGAGGTGTGGTCAGACAGCGAGCACAACTTCCTAGACGGAGACATTGGCGGGGTGGCGGTGGCCCCCTCACATGGCTCCATCTTGATTGAGTGTGCACGGCGGGAGCTGCACGCCACCACGCCCATCAAGAAGCCGGACCGTGCGCACCCCACACGCATATCGCTTGTCTTCTACCAGCACAAGAACCTGAATGAGCCCTGCCACGGCTTAGCCCTGTGGGAGGCCAAGATGGCCAAGCGAGCGCGCGAGTGTGAGGAGGTGGAGCGGAAGGTCAGCGACGCTCAGGGTGTGGCTTGGGGCGGGGCTCCCCTCAGTCCTGCCAGGTATAGGGCAAAGAAGGCCAAAGTGGGCGGGGCTGATGGAGAGGCCAAGCAGGAGCTTTTTGCAGAGGAGCCAGAGGTGCTGCATGTGCCGACGCGGCATGCGCTAACCCTCAACAAGGACACGATGGTCACCATGGCCCCCTATGCCCTGGCCAAGATCACGGGCCCCTACAACCGCTGGGCCTGAGCATCCCGGCCAGGGTCACGGTGTGAGCCCCGGCACAGGTGCCTTACCTCAGAGCCACACCTGTCCCGTCTCTCTTCTATCTGTGTCTGTTTTTTTTTCAGGTGTTACTCTGAGCTGTTTTGGTGGGTGGGGTGTTTTGAGGCTTTAACTGTGAGTACTGACATATGGATAGAGACTGTACATATGTAACTTTTCTGTCTGTGGTTTGTGAAGAGAAAGGTGCTGTTTTAAATACGTTTTTATATGCAGACTGAATAAGGATGTTCAGTAAGGTTATTTATTCTGCTGTTTTTAAACGTTACTTCTGAGTGGTCCTGTTTGCTGCGGTCATGCTGTGTGTATAGCCTCTGTGAGTTTAGGCAAGAGTAGAGTTCATCCAAGCAAAAAAAAAAAAAAAAAATTCTGCACTTCTTTTTATTTCTGAGGTTCATGCACTAAAGAATCAGAAGCTGGCCTTGGTGCTTATTTTCTAGGATAGGATTTAGGAATATCAAATTATTTTATGGTGCCATCGTAGGAACCTCCAGTGAAACTGAACTCAGAAAAGGGACTTCAAGAGTCCTGAGGCCACCTTTGCTACTTCGGCTGTCAAGGTGGCAAAAAAGGTGCATCGTTTCACACGGCCTGAATGTGAGTTATTCTCCAAATACAGTCATGACAATGAGTAAAGCACTTTTAAAAATGTAAAGTCGTTGTGGGAGACAGAAGGTGGTCCCTCTGCTGCAAGCCGCGTGGGAGAGCCACCCCTGAATGCGACAGCACTGCCCCACGGTGCTGCTCAGCATTCGGTGCCCTAGCCAGGACCCCCAGCCAAAACCCTGCTTGGCAAAGCAATAACAGCAGCAGGCATCAAACCTGGCCTGGCTTTCCGACCACGTTTTTTGAGGTGCGCTTAAGGGTAGGGGCATGTACAGGGATCTGGCCCTACCTGAAAGGTGATTGGCCACCAGAATGCCCTCTCCCCCGTTACTCACCGATTCAAAACATGTCATTAGCTAATGATAAGGTGGGCCCCTCAGTTCGAATTATGCTCCTCTTATGTTCCCACCTTAAAAAAGAATCACAGAATCGCCCCCCCCGGCTTTAGAGTTGCTCCAGTAAACAGAAAAATAGGCAGTAGCCATGTTTCCATTCAAGTTTTGCACAACTTAAAAGCAAATTTTTAAAAGCTAAACTTAAAATGGCAAGGGTGTGCTTCCGTTAATGGATGTCATGCAAATAACATTGGCCATTTATCATCCCACAAGCTCAAAGGCATAGATATGGGTATGGACATTAGGGACATGTCTCATATTTCAACAGGGAGCAGGCTTTCCACAAGTCACTAGCTCTAGAAGAATTAATTATTATTAGCTAAACACTTGAGGTCATGTGCTTTGTGTTTACTATTCAAAAATTCAGTTTCCATCACCATTTTGCAAATTCCTTTGACTCACCACAAAAACCACCTCGAGAACATTAAAAAGTTTTTTGTGAAATTTGATTGTTTTTTCTATATTTTAATGTTACCATTAACAGTTTATCACTTCACATCTTGAAAATGTGCAAAATCTAAGTCAATGGAAATGCTGCTACTGTGACTAGTGCCAGTAGGAGGTGCTCTGAGTGAGTGAGGATGTGATTGTTCTCGTCACCTTCCGGTGCTTCCATGGCTCCTACTGATTGGCTGACCGCCTTGTGGCAGACCTGTAGGACCATACTGGTGCTTAGTGATGAACAAACAGTGAAACTGCCATCTCTGAAGGGTAAACGAAAGCTTGCAAAGGAGACATTCACCAGAAGATCATTCCTGAGCCCAGCTGGTGTCAGCTGGTTTGTGAAAGTTCTGGAAGATACTGTTTTGGATGCAAAGGGATTGCCAAGATTAAGACTGCCTTCATCTCACTGGCACAATTGTTGAGTTACATGTCATGTTTACTTTATATACATTGTTTCGACCTCTCTGGAGATGACCCTGAGGATGTTCATAACCACCCAGATGTGTCATGGAGCTGACATCGCTGAAGAGGTGCTACTGTGAGGGGTCCAGTTCACCCAGAATTTCCAAGCGCTCGGCTTGGCTGTGAAGAGGATGGTTGTACCTTCTTCCCCACCGCCACAGCATTGGACTCCCTTCACATCCCCATGTGAAGGAAGCACAACGTGTCTGACCTCTCTGTCCTTGTTCACCAGTCATTATCTTTGTGTTTTTGGTGAATACGAGCAGTGAATTACAACTTTCTCTGCTTCTCTCTGAACTCAGCCAGCCCTGGCATGTGATGATGTAATGCCTGGCATTCCACTTCCCAGTACAGCTACCTACTGGGTGATCTGGCCTGGAGCAGTCTGAGGCTTGTGAGGCTGCTTCCAGAATCACACCCCTGAAGGATCCCTTTAGGATAAACTTGAAATATCCATGAAGTGTTCAGATGAATTGACTATGATTTAACATCAAGGTGCACATTTAGTGAAGTCTGAGTGCGAGGCGCTGTTTACATGCATTCTTTTCCGTGGATGTAAGACAGGTGTGCTATTTTTGAGTTTGAGCCAAATTCAGCTTGTATATGGTCTCGCCGTGGTGCTATGTGGTGGAGATCAGAGCACAGATAAGCATGCTGTCGAACAGGAAACGGCTTCGTTGCTCACTTCAGCTATGGTGCTCATTGCCACAAATTTGCCTCTTTATTCCGGTCAAAGGGGGCGTAACTGTACAGTTTGTTAAATCTGGTCTGCATTAGTGAAAAAGTGTGTGGATGAGTTCACTTGGGTCACTGATAGCTGGTGAAAAACAGACCATGTCATATCACAGCAGAAGCTTTGCTGTACTTACGTGGTCCCTCCTACAACAGCTTCTGGGACCGAACAGGAGAGGAAAATGGTTTATCCGAGCTCGGAATGAAGGTCTGAGGGGCCTGAAGATATTGGTGCGTCATATGACCTGGGCTTATTAACACACTGCCTAAGGTTGCCTGGGTAGTGTAATCTGATCCCAGTGCAGCTTCATGCCTGTTGCGTGGGTGAATGAAGAATAAATGACATGATAGCTGTAGTGTTATGGGATCCATTCCTGAGAATTAAGCTACAACATCACGGCTGTGTGAAAGTGTTCCAAGCGCTGTCATCAGCTGAGACGCAAGCTTTTAATGAGATATGGTGCTTTTGTCTCACTCATACGTTTGCACAGGGTTTGTTTTTGCTTATACCACACACAGAAACGGTTGACTTTTCTGCTTGAGAAGTAAGACCTATCATCATGTGATATGAGGTGGATAGAAGGTGCCACTTTTCTCAGTTCCTGGTTTTGGCTTTTTTGACAGCTTCGGCCTGGTGCAGATGTGTGGTCTAAGGCCACAGACCTCACCAAACCTCCTGCATCTCGTCCTGGCCTTCTTGTGTGTGTCATTTCGTTTGCTAAAGGTCTTTTTTATTTCTACCTTTGAGTGACATGTTGCTATTTTGACTTTGACTGATAAAGATAAATTATTCACATTTCCGTTCGCTCCTTTTATTGCTTTTTGCAGTTGTATTAGAATCCCAAATGAATACTGTCTATGTGTGAACTGTACAGTAAACGTGTAGCTGTCAGTTTGAAGTGGGTTCTGACAAAGTGTCCAAGAGAAAAGTGTTTTTCCCTCTATTCTGTCAATCTGGGGTCTTTGTTTGTGTTTATTTCTATTAACTGAAGTTTACTTCCTGTCATCTAGCATTTCTATATCTGCTAGGAGCAGTCCAAGATTCCTTCCTTTTATTCTGTTTATTTTTAGAGTGCACTTTCTAAAACAGGGCTAGCCAATCTTATCTGCAAAGGGCTGGTGTGTATGCGGTTTTCGCTGCGAACTAATTAAATTACTAACTAGAGGACTGATTGGCTGAAGAGTCCTCACGCCTGAGTTTGAACAGCTGACCAACAGGTTATCCCAAAAACTTGCATACACACCGGCCCTTTGTGGATAAGATTGGCTACCCCTGTTCTAAAATATGGCATGTAAAATATCTAACTTGTATATAGATAAATCAACAGTATAATGATGACTTTGTGACATAGAAATGGATGCACAGACTCCCGGAATAAGCTAAAACAGATGCAACAAAAAGATGAATAAAAATGAAGATTTTGGTCTAGGATTTAAAGCCTTTCATTTTCTTTGCAATGAGCCTGTTCATATGCTTTCCTATGTTCCTATGGATTTATGATAGTCAGCATTGAACAGGACATCAGCCTTGATTGGGATTTAACCACAAAGTGGCATCATCAGTGCTTACCATAGATTTACCAGCTTCGATTCATGCGATGGGCTCCTATCTCCCCTGCTGCTTATCCCTACAGTACATTCTGTATAGACAGCCTGCCTGTGGGCCCTGTAAAATGCCAATTGCATCCACCAATAGGAAGCTGCTCTCTTGCTCCTATCGACACAGCATAAAATTGTGATGAAGTAAACAGACAAATACTACACAAAACATCAGTGACAGTGTATGACTGAAATCTGAGTCTTTTTCCATTCACTGTAAAATACTTATCTCATGGACACTATTGTAATTACTCGCTTTACTTGAAGAAATCTGAGCTGTACTTGTGTATAACTTGAAAACTGTCAAAACATAAGAGGACCTTTCCAGCACCAGCTTTTAAAAAGTCTAATTTTAGTGTAACTGTAAAATAGCCTAGGTCATTTAGTCAGTGACAGTGTGCAGTTTCTTCCATTCTTTCAAAAAGCAGTCTTCATCTTTTGGGAATGCTTACACTGAATTACTGTACAATAACATTAAATATCAGATCTGCAAGTCATACAGTACAAAATGTACCATTCCCATTTATTGCCCACCTTTTGGGTGTTTTTTAAATAAATATATATTTATATTTTGCACTTGATCTTGGTCTGTTTATTTTGTGCTTGTTAGTGGTAATTCCTGTCTTTTATGAGTTGGCAACCATCCAAACCAGTCATTGCTATAGGACTTTTGTGTCAGAAACCCATATTTTGGATATATACATATATAACAGCATTATATATTGCAGCAGTTTACATTCATGTGGCCAGCTGAAGAATCATGTGAAGGGATCCATAACCTCTATGTTCTCACTACTTACTACCCGGTGCTTGGATGTTCATTAGTAGGTCTGCTAAAAGACCACAATAACTGCAGTAGTGTGATGGTCATGACCATGGTGTTAGAGGCTTATCTAGAAATGCAGACAGATAAGGAGAGTACAGAAATTATGACGTTTACTGTGGGTTGTTTAAATATAGATGGAGCCACCTCGTCAAAATCGCACTTTGCCGGTCTTTCAACGCTAACCTTTTTTTTCTTAATGTCCAAAAAGTTAGTAAAAGATTAGTTTTAAAAGTGTAATAAAATGCAAGACTTGTGCTAAAAATCAGGTTTTAATGCTAATTTTCACAAGTAGCTGTGATCATATGTTCATTTCTCCAGCTGGATGAGATTCCTATATGAATTATGTCGCATGTTTGTGTATTGTAACTTACTGTGCTGCTGCCAAAACTTCACTTACTCGTCACCATATGGCAAGCCATTTTAGCTTTAGTTCATTTCTAGATAATATCACAAATTCCATTTAGCTAGTGAAATCTGAAACATTTCTCCTTCATTTCAATGTTGTAAGTTGCAATTTAAACTAACTTTAAATATAGTTAAAACTCTAATTTCTGATATCAGAAGTTCTGATTTAACAAAATAAAATGCCAAATTCTGATATCAGGAATTATAATGTAACTGGTCATAAGTATACTGCCAGTATAGTTGATATCAGAAATAAAGTCTTAACTATCTGCAAACCCAGCTAACAAAATGACGTCATTTCAATGTCATCTGAACGTCGACAAATGTCATGAAAACGTTTATAATTGACGTCATTTGGACATCATTTTGTAGGGTCCTACAGGACAGTACAGACAACGTCATTTCCGACGTCCTCACCACTTCTTCACAACGTTACCATGCTATTTCAGAAACAGCTATACAACATTGTTTTTTGTAAACATAAAAAAAAAACGTTTTGTAGGACATTTCCAAATGATTCACTAATTAATTTATGTATAGATCATACAAAAATTCCTAAGCTAGAAAGACTAATTTAAAACATCTTATTAATAAATTAATAAAACACTTCATTTAAAAAAATTATAACAGCACTTTATTAGCATCAAAAACTTTAATAACATTACAATGTTGTTATTAAACATTAAAGTTAACATTAACCAGCAAATTCACCCGCTTCAGATCCCTGCTCCATTTCCCGTGTATCTCTCACTGCTGCATCATCCTAGGAGAACACAGAAGAAATAGTTACAGAAGACCATACAGTAGTTTACCCCTAAAACTGAATACATTCGTTAGATAACCTTATATGGTATGAGTGGAATAGGTGTTATGAACCATGCATGTAAGAACACACATATGTCTTAATGACATTTATGTAACTATTCAGTGTTAAGATAATCATTTACATTTACAGCACTTAGCAGTTGCTCTTATCCAGAGCGACTTCCATTTTCTAAATTCAGGGACAGTCTCCCTGAAGCAAGTTGGGGTTAAGGGTCTTGCTCAGGGACCCAATGACGGTAGTGCCAGACTCGAACTCATGACCACTTTGTCCAGAGGTGAGCGTCCTAACCACTAGACCACCAACAATATGAAAACATCTCCATACCTTCCGAGATCCATGGCTGTGGACAGTGCTTTAGTGTCACTGCAATTGAATTATCCATGGTGAGGTTGGTTGCTGCAGGATAAGCTTTACTGCATGCAGCTACAAGTATTTGTTTCTTAGGTCTTTATTATTATTATTATTTATTATTTCTAGGGTTATATACACTTACATAAAATCACATTGTAGAGCTCCAACACCTCAAAGGATCTTTTCCCTTTCCTCCCCTTCAAACCGTACACTCCAAACAAGGCATTGGTCACCATTTTTCTTAAGATACACTGCACTTCAAATTGTTGCCCCTCAGCAGGTAGTGGATCTACAAAAAAAAAAAAAAAGTATATTTTTATATAAAGAGTATATTTAAATCAAATTAAGATATAAACACTGCAGAATAAAATTCCTTTTCATGTAACAACACGTGTGTTCTACATATAAGGAAGAATGGCAAGTTACTGCTTAGTCAACACATCCTTACTGATTACTTAAAATAAATAACTCTTTTCAGAAGCCTCGATAAAGCTCTTGATAGCTGGTGGGGAAATTAATTTAACAGTGTAAGTGTAAAATACTGAAATTCCCCTTTAAGCAACCACTTGAGATCTTACAAGACCATGAAGCCAAGCATATGGATAGGCAAAACATACATTTCAAAATGTAAGCAGAAAGGCAACATGTGGCATAAGCAGGCCAGTTCTGCTATGAACCTTGAAAACAAAATAACTAAACATAACTAAACAAATGCCTGTGTGGTTTTGAAGTGATACACAATTAGTTGGCAGATGCTGTCATGTGTGATCAAAACAACTGACTAAGATATGTAAAAGTTAGGATACAGCCAGATTTGAACCAAAACATACTTGGGCCATATCAGAGTATCCTTCCCACTAGAACGCCGTTCTGTGATAAAGGTGGTATTTCCCAATCATTACCCCTAAAACCATGGGAAGGCGTGTAGAGTAAGATGAGAGACCTTAAATACGTAGGTGATAATCCACTGACTGTTCTGCAGGAAAATTGTAGGAGTCTTAAATACTGACATATGCTTCTACTGGGAACCAGTGCTGCCCCAAACGAGTCATCTTTAAACGATTAATGTAGTGGCTTTTTTCCTTTATTTGACTAATAACAGTCGATTATGACAAATAGTCGTCCTAACCCTACTGGGAACCGAAAGAGTAAGATGAAAGAGGCAGTGGCATGTGAAAATCTCAAGTGATTGACTACATTTTGAATGATCTACAGTGGCTTGGAAGTGTGTGGAAAGAAGGTCCATAAATGGTAAATGG
>JAODKE010000068.1:12566374-12580553 GCA_026779605.1 Mormyrus hasselquistii
CAGTGTCTTGCTCAAGGACACTTTGATGGGGTCAGGAGGAATCAGGGCTCGAACCTGCAACCCTCCGGTTGCCGAACAATAGCACTACCTCCTGCGCCACCATCTTCCCCTGGACCTTCCTTGCAATAGTATAAATTAGAAATGACTATACCTTGTAAGTTGGCATCATGCATTGAAGAGATAGAAGTAGGTCTGACAACTGGTGATTAACAAACTTAACACAAGACATCAGTAGCAGTATGAGAATTCAAACATGTCATTGCCATACTCACATTCATTTAACGAAGGTAGATCATTTGGTTGCATCACAATCACTGATTTTATGGTGGTAAGTTACTTATTTGATGGAGTAATGCAACCCAATTTTGCAACTTTTTTTAAATGTCAGAATGTAATAAAACCTTCACTGGAGGAGTCCTCTATAAAACTTGCAGGACGCTGCACGTTCCTCACACTGTCTCTATCGGACTCAACATAGATGTTTCAAGTCCTTTTTGTGCCCTGTGCCTTGCCAATTGACAGTTGTCTGTGGATAAAGCAATTTGGCATAAACAGTAAAAATCCCTCACAGTAAACAACAGCACCCTTACACGATTAGAGAAAATCATCACTACCATGTCCAATGAAAAAGCAGGATTACAATAAAAGTTACCTGTAAACGTGAAGACTCTAACTTGGTATTTAGGCCATAATTGTTTGTCTGCCATATCCCCTCTTTTCACCATTTTGGCAGCATTGTTCCGCAGCCAATAGCAATATAGCTCCTATAAATGTCAGAGACAAAACAACACCAAAAATGAACAAAATTTAGAAAAAAGATGTTGACATTTATATGAAAAGTAAAGTACCTAAATGGTCATCACTTGAGAATTTCACTTTGAAACTGCTTAAACTAAAAACAGCAAATTTATAGAAAACTGACAATGATGCATCTTCTTCAGTTTACATTTTTCTTTCCTTTTCCTTGTATTTGTCCTTTTTCATGTCTTACCCCATTTACTCTTTCCAGCCAAGATGATGGTATTACATCAACTAAATTTTCCCTCAGAAAGTGGACAACTGAAAAAACGTTGATCAACCTAAAATTAAAAAATGAAATGCATCTAACAACTTATCAGTGATAGAATTGTTTGTTAAAAGCAATTATTTAAAGCACATTTACCAAGATTCAGAGATTATGCAGAATGGCAGGCACAACTCTAGATCCATGATTCTCTTCAATAATGATTGTCCTCTGTTCCAAGCAACCTTCAGGTACAATTTTTTTTCGTGCGTTTCTCACATGCGCTCTGTACGCTCCAATCAAATGAGAGTCACAAGGGCTGAGAAATAATGGCTCGACCTGTTCATAGACTCTACACTGGAGCATTCTTCCAGTGTTCTTCCTCTCAGAAACAACCGAAACCACTTCACAACAAGATGTTTCTTTTAGCATGAATGTGTTGTTGGGATACTTTAGACCAACTGCATCTTCCTTAGTTTGTCTGCTTTTGGTTTGAATTAAAACTCCGCTCACCTCAATTCAATTCTTTTCACAACTTGAGTAAGAGGATGTCTTCCAGAGCAAATTAGTTTTTTAAGCTCCTGTAGATAGCTTTCAAAATGAAAGACACTGCTAGTATCCAAACATCTAAATTCTTTTGCATTTTCCGTGATGTGAATGAAAGAGTAGACACTATACACCAAGAACCCTTCTCCATATTAAAAAAAAAATCGCCTTTGTTCCACAAAAAACACAAGTAATTCTTGCACATACGAATTGTAGCACTGAGCAAGTTCTGGGGAAACAAGCATGCATAGAGCTAAAGGCCATGAAATGCTCAAACAACTGGTCTGGAAGAATTCTTTTAAGAACCACCGTTCCTGTGTACAAAGCGAACTGGTGAAATTCTGTTGCTTTCCATCTTTCAAGTTCTTCCAAACCACGTGGCTTCCTTGCGAAACATCTTGGCATAGCACTCCTTAGCTGATTTTATCTATGACTAACTTCTTTTATCTGCACAGGAGTCTTACTGTGGAATGGCCTCTTGTCCACAGGAACAGGAATTTTCTCATAACTCCTAGACAACACTGATGCATGTAGTCAACAGGAAAACACCAGATCATGTCTTTTGGAAGATTACAGAAAGGGGAATTTTTTTCACTCTAAGTCATTCTACCAAACCATCTTCCACTTTGTGTACATCTATCACGGCCATAATGACCAGAGTACTGCTTTACACATTTCACCATGGCCTTTGCTGGGGCATCAAAAATAATGCACCTAATGTGTACCGCTAGATTCCTCCCTTCCAACTCGATTCCAGTTTCTAATAAATGAGCCAGATCATGAACCGTATCACTGATGAAGTCCATAGATGTAGGTTTTGATGAAGCCACTGCAAGTGATAATGGATAGACAGACACTGGGTCAAGATCAATAGAGCACAAAACTGCCCAGAGTGCTCGGTTGTTGCTTATAAACAGTGGCAGCCCATCCACATTTGAAGAAATTTCCAAAGCATTCAAGGACTTTAGCATGGCTGAAGGGTAGGACTGCAAATGATCTAGGATTCTTTGTCTAACATCAAAGTTCACATATTCTACCCCTGACACATTTTGTATTTGAATTGCCTGTGCGTTTCCCATTAATGTTCTTGCGGTGGCAGGCAGATCAGAATGCCCATGTTTTACCAGTACTTTCAGAAGAGAGTCAACTGCATTGTGCTTGACATTAAACATAGCCACCCATCTGGCTAATTCTTCCCTCAGAGAACTACAGTCTGAATAACATCCTTCACTTTCTGATTCTGAATCGCTCACATATGCAGCATTATGAACTTGATCTTGAGAAGGAAAATCACAACAAGAAGCAGTGTCTAAGGTACTACTGTCAGAATTTGCAGTAAGCATGTCTGGGTCCTGAAACAAATCCAGCTGTCCTTGACCTAGTTCACCATCGACATCATGGTTGCTTCCACAGTCAAAATCATCTCTACCATCTGAAGTGTGCTCAAACTGGGGTTTTTTATGTGATGTATGGTTTTGAAGGAAACAGACCTGAATATTTGACTCTCAAAAGAATAACATTACTACCACTTAAGATGCAAGTTTAGTTATAATAGTTATTCATAAGAATAAAATTTAATAAACTTTAATGTTTAATAGCTTTGCCTTTCAAAATAACTTGTAAATAAATGAAAAATAACTTACCTTCTCAGTACTCATTTTCTCCTGAAAATGTGTCATTATGTCAAGAACTTTACAGTCTAACATAAAAAAACAAAATAAATACATTAAAATGGTCCCACGTTGCAATATCCTTAAAGAAGAGGTTATCTATTGCAGTTCGATTGAACCACTTCCAGCATGCCTAGTATACTTTTACATGAGATGGGTCAGATTTGGTGAAGCATGCAACAAATCAAACTCAATTTGTGCCCTTTGTTTATACATACATATAAACTAGAGATGCATTTCTGCAAGATTCCTCAAGTTTTATAGTGAAAATTGGCCCAGTATGAAGTCAGGTGGCTGCCCATGTTAGTCTATGGGGAAACGGACGAAAGAAATGGACAGAACTCACGAACGAGTGCAAGAACATGTTTACAAGCACCCCGCAGTACAGGTCTCACATTTCCGTGACATGTTAATGCCATTTTGTAATCGTTTAACTAATTTCGTTTCTCACATGTTCTCAGTTTAGTGACATTTCGCGGCAGAGCCCCTTAAACAGCAGTGGTCTCATGATCAATATGAGCATTTGTAGCGGATGTTAATGCCATGTCGACAGAGATATGGGCTCGATCGTATTTAAGAGAGTGAGACTGTTTAAGGGGCTCATTTGTGGCCAAATACATTTTTTGGCATTGAAATGTATATATGTATACATTTTAGTAAAAGTATACATTTGATTTGATCTGTCCGATTTTGGTCCGCCAGAGCTGCAGGTAACGTTTCATTCAGCAGGCTTCCGATTTTGGTCTGCCAGATAACGTTTTATTCACAATGTATGTTCCTAGGCGTTACCTCCAGGTAACGTTTCATTCGCGACGTTAGGGGATTGGCCGATTTTGGCGAATGAAACGTTACCTGGCGGACCAAAATTTATGTTGGTTTTACATTTACAACTAATGGACAAAATGTAACTAGAGTTTGTCTTACTGTGGACTAAATGCAACAAGGCGTTACTTCATTTCGTCATTAATTTATAATCCTTTTTGTGCCACAGAATGTATTTTCATTTTGTGCGCGAAAATGAGCGTTTGGCACTTGGAGTCCCATGCTCATTCATCACCACCTATAAGAGGAAATGTTTAAAATTCATTCTCAAATCTGGCCCGTAGCTCGATCTTTCATTTTCCACAGAATAAAAATGCACCAGAATAAAATGAAAACATGCAACTCGTTTATCCATATTGTGCTGCACTGTAAAGTTATAATACGCGCTATATTCAAACATATCTTGAGAGAATTTAAAAGAACTGGCTGCTTTTGTAAGATCAATACATTTGAATGAATAGTACAAGCTATTTTTTTTTAGTTTTACTGTAGTAGTATTTTACTGGATGACTTCTACTTGAGTAACATTTTGTAGTGTTATCCGGACTCTTAAGTAGGACAATTCCACCACTGCTATTCACATTGCATTATGAACTGCCGGAAACCAAACTTACACTGGGGCTCATTACAAAACGTTCCCGCCACTGTATCCACCTGTAAAGGTGGGACTATCACAATGTAAGTTGAATTTAACGTTCACATGTTCATGAAGGAGACGTCTCCCATTACCTCCCGCATATCTCTTTGGGTCCTCCGGGCTTCCGTAGTTTTGTGCGTGCTCGAATGACGCACGGGTGCCTCAGAGCAGGACGGCGTTACAGGCAAGATGGCGACCTCGGAGCCGGTAAGAGAGACAGGGGTAAGGCAGGGTGTATGTCCGAGACACGCACCGGCAGGGCGGAAGGCTAGAGGCCGCCCCAGGCTTAATTGCACTGACGTGCACGTGTGCGGATTAACCGTTAAAGGAAACGCGCGGCGCTCGAAGCCGCTTGGACCGCGCTTTCCGAGATTCAGCATGTTCCACTAAATTGCTACATGCTAACGACGACTGAAGGGGCGGCCAAGAGACGAAGGGGGTGCCGGGGACCAGGACCGGGATTGCCACATCATGGTGCTGCTTTAGCGTGCCATATCTGTTCTGTGATGTTTGTCGGTACGGCGGCTGCAAGATGGACTTGCGGATTCACTGACCGAGTCTATCGGCTACCGCGCCGCTAGATACACAGACACGTGTGCCGTACCAGCTGGGTAACGAGGAGTCTCGGTGACTAGGAGCTCCCACCAAAAACGAACATAATCGTGATGCGCATTTTCAGACCCTATTTTTGTCCATCATATGTCTGGATTAACTCTTAAAGCACGCAGGGGGGTTGGTCAGACCACGGAATCTGTACGCAGAGGCCCGGTCAGATTATAGTATGACGTGTAAGCAAAGAGCCGGTCAGATTACGGTTAAACCACGGGAAGTATATACAAAGGCCCAGTTAAATTGCGCGGTCTGATTATGGTACGTGTCCGTAGAGCGCTGGTCAGACCCCGAAACATATATGCAGTGTACAGGTCAGATATCGATAAGACCATGGGGCATGTCTGGTCAGATTATGGACATATTATGTGATGTGTATGCAAAGGGCTGGTCATTTTATGGTCAGGCCACAAGTCATGACAGAACACCAGCTAGACTATCGGACATGTACGTAGAGAGCCAGTTAAACCGCAGGATGTGTACACAGGTATTTGGTCAGATTATGGTCGTGACATGAGTTCGCTATGTCAGTGGGTATTGATTTCGGTATGAACATTTTTATTATATTCATGTAATAACAGCCGCTAAATTTGCAGTATTCATTGCACAGCACAATTTAAGTAGACAGCATTTGGCGGTTACTAAGCTGAATTTCCCTTGTTAAATTTTTTTAAGGAATCGTTTACTCTGATTGCATTTCGGTCAGGCATTGAAATACTTTGGTAAAGTTTAAGAAATATTTAATTATGTCCACAGTTGAAAAAATTATTTCCCCAAGAATTTGTTTTGGGAATGCTACTATCATACAATGCTACTTTATCGCATTGTATGTCTGTATGAAAGTGAATTTCTCATCAGCTTCTAAAGTAATACTTTGGACAGTAGCGATCCTGCCTCTGTTAATTTAAGCAAAGCTTATAAATCGCTACAGTGTTTGATCTAAATGGACAGATGAGTGGGGCAGCAGCCACCGAGATGACAACAGGGATGAATAAACGATCTCTCTTCTGTTCTATTCTTTGAGGCATATAAATGGTTTTTTTTTCCCTCTTTAAGCAGCGTGGAACCGAATGTGAGGAAGGCAGCAGTGACACTTCTTTGGCTCCAGTGTCCAACCCTGAACAGTATATCAAACACCCCCTGCAGAACAGGTAGATCCTCCTGACTGTGGTCCCCCCTCCTTTTTGTCAATACCTGAAGTTTGGAACTTATTCCTCTGGTTTATAGAGGGAAATACACAAAGGCCAGCATGAATGGTTGATGTATATTAATGAGCATTAAGGTGATTGGCTGGTGGTTCAGTGAACAGGTTTCCATCCACACGGTCTCTGTCAGGAATATCTGCTGGCTGACTGGAGTCCTCCAGAGCTTGACCCTACACTATGCACACCATCTGACACATCTCCCATCTCCTCAATCGGCCACTCATCTATACTGACTGTTGTCTCTACTGGGTCAGGACACTCAAGTGGTTCCTGTGCCCACTGCCCCAAGTCAGTGTGGGTCAGTGCTTACACCCCGCAGGCATGTGTGTAGGTCATGAGGGGAGCCCCCCCCCCCCCCCCACAATGCTAGCTTCTAAGGCCTCTCCTCTTCTCTCCTGCAGATGGGCTCTCTGGTATTTCAAAAATGATAAAAGCAAAAGCTGGACAGAGAACCTGCGCCTCATTTCCAAGTTTGATACAGTGGAAGACTTCTGGGCGTGAGTATAAATCCATCATCATCATCAGCAGCAGCAGCCTTGGGTAGAGCCCTGGAAGGACAGGGCTAAGGCCTGAGGTATTTAAGCAATAACATATGAGAGTGAGTGTGGTTGTACTCCAGTATCTCACAGCTATTTTTTAGTTGTAGGCATGAGGTTGCAGGCTGAGAGCCGATGATATCATATAGGGCTGCAACTAATGATTATTTTGATAATCGATTAATCGGGGGGGATTCGATTTCCAGCAATTAATAACCCAGTCTTTGTATTGTTTCCAGCGACTCACATAAAAAAACAAATGTATGCTACATTAAGAGTATAATAAAGTTTAATTTTGTAGCAGCTGAATCAGTGTAATGAAATACACAAAATCTTGTTTTATGAAGTGCAACCAGGATGGTGCTTTAGATAATGTATTCATACTCCAGTTTTTTAATGTAAAAGTACAGACTACCACTACTGCTACTAAGAATATTATTAAATAATTGTCTAATGTTATTTAATGTTGATACACATATGTGACAGGGGGAGAGAGCACACAAGCGAGTGTGTCTGCATTTATTACGGACAAACAAAGTAAACCTTTTCTGCATTTTACGCTAAAAATGCGCCGACTTGCACTCTCATGAAACGCCACAGACTTTAGTCGTAACAAGACATTTATGGTGGGTAAACTATATGCACAGCAGTAAAAACGGTGGGTAGCTATTTATATCCTTAATATTAGTGATCTCAAAAAAGGTGAGTAAACGCTGTTTTGTAAATTTAAAAGGTGCGTAAATGCCATTTATGTGCATTTACCCTCCACTACACCACTGAATGAAGGATTTGCGTTAAGTAATCTGAATAATTGCATAAATTATCCAAAAACTCCACAACGTCACATAATACATCAGTGTCTCTCCGACCTAATTTCAACTAATTATCGTCAAATTCTGACAGAATTAAAACAAGACTCCGCTGTGTCCGCCTCCGCCATTTTTTAAATGTTTTTTTCAATTCTTCCAGAATTCATTACTTAAGCTACTCAAGGCACGCCATTGGTTCTAGTCACCTTTTTCTTTTACTGCAGTCGGCATCCAACTTAATGGTGCCAAAGCCACTGCGGCTTTGGTTAGCTTACTGCTCCCAGATTAGGAGGCAGCCACTGTACTTATGTGTATAATAACGTAGACCCAACTAATCGATTTATTAAATTAGTTGGAAACTATTTTAATAATCGATTAAATCGATTAGTTGTTGCAGCCTTAATATCATAGCTGTGATATATCAGAGTACGACCAGATGATGTCCAGTATGTTATCACTTTTATACAGCAGTTCATCGAGCAGCATTTATAAGTAGTCACATCAGATAATATTTTGCTCGATTATTTACACTATTATAGGCCTCTGCAAAAAAAATATGAAAAAAAACTCCCATCAGTCAACTGTTGACTGTTACTATCCAACACAAACGTTCCACACAACATACTGCTTGCTCCCAACTACTTTGCACCATTGAAATTTAAATATTGCAGTTTGGATAGATGGACCTGTAAAGCGGAGTGATACATTTGATGTGAATTGTCCGAATACAGTTATACTCTGATAACGGCACACGTAGAACGCCTCTTGTTCAATCAGATATCTTGGTTGGAACTAGCTGTTGTATGATATCCTTTAACCTTGGATTGTGTGCTCTCTTCCAGGTTATACAATCACATACAGCAGCCAAGCAAGCTCGCCTATGGCTGTGACTACTGCTTGTTTAAGGTAAGACTCTGGTGCCCTAGTAGATGGTCCAGATAAAGTGTCATGATCAGATACGTCCTGGTGTTGGAGGTGCTGGCTGCAGTGAGCTGTGCTGTCCCTGCGCTCCCCTTCCCTTGTGCTGGTGTGCGACAAAAATATTTTTGTCGGCTGCATAGAATGACATCACCACCTCACAAAGTTAACGTCGATGTGTTAAGCCTAGTCCGTAGACTGTTGCGGTTGGTGCATGTGTGCAGCAATGATATTCCACCAGACCCGCAGATATATTGCAACAAACCCAAAAACCAGCAGTGTAGTGAAGTGGGTAAACTTTTATGAGCAGTTCTGAAGTAGTTACTAAGCCTGAGTGGTATTGTGGTATACTGCGGCATTTTCAAGTCTTGCTGACAAAATAACTCCCCCGACCCCCCGCCCCCCCCCCACCACCATGAATTTGAATATAGTAATACCTCAAGAACTTAACAGAAGAAACAAAAATAATTTGTATGAATTAATTTGCATAAACTTATTAGTGCTAAATTAAATAAAAAATATACATGCACGACGTTGATATTTCCTTGTATTTTTAACAAAAAGACTGACAATTTGTTGTGCATGAGGCGCAGTCAGATTTATATTCGGGCTTCTCCAGCCAGCCATGTCCGTTGTAGTTCTCATCCTCTGCCTGTGCTTAGCATGCTATCGAACATCTCCCCGTCAGGACGGGATCAAGCCCATGTGGGAGGATGAGAGGAATAAGCTGGGTGGCCGCTGGTTGATGACCCTTAGCAAGCAGCAGAGGCATAACGACTTGGACCGCTTCTGGATGGAGACGGTAAGCTGAGCCCTTTCTCTGCTCTGTGTGCTGCCATGGCAACATCAGAACCCTGTATGTGGTGTCCTGTGTGTGAGAAAGGGTGGGGATATGTTGGGTGGTGATTTTTTTTTTCCCTTTGTTTTAAGCTGTTGTGCTTAATTGGGGAGTCGTTCGACGAGGCCAGTGACGACGTCTGTGGCGCGGTGGTCAACGTCAGACCGAAAGGGGACAAAATATCCATCTGGACCGTAAACTGCCAGAATAGAGAAGCCATCATGACGATAGGGTAGGTGCAGCTCCAGTGACTTTACCCTGCTCATTCCCTGCTTGGCCCCGCCTGACCTGTGCAATGAGGAGCAGCAGGAAAACATCAGGGGGCCTCATTTATCAAAGTAGCGTACGCACAAAAAGATACCCGAAATGTGTGCGCGCAATTTTTTATACAGAATTCTGTATTAATCAAACAAAACTGGAAAAAGCAGGGGGAAAATTGTATATTACAAAAACCCAGGAGGTGGTGTATGCGACATTTCAGACAAATCGGGAAAAGGCGATACCCATTTTAAAAGCAGGACACTGCAAGTAAGCCAACAAAATGACCATGCGCATGCCAGCAATTCCTACCATCAACCCACAACTTCATGTGAAAACGTAAATCTAAAAATGTGACATGTATTTTAATTATTCTATCAATTCTATTAATTTTGTTCTGCTGGGATTCCATTATTTGTGTAAGCCAAAGACTATATATTTGCCTTTGACAATTTAATGTGCTATTTCAAATAGTATATCTTGTCACCTCTTTCAGTGAATTTAAAATGTAAAATATTTAAGTGGCATTAAACGTAAATTAGGCTTCAGACATTAGCGTGCATGGATCGACTTGTAAAAGGTGTTCGACCTAGTGAGTAGGTAAACTGAAAGATTAGAAGGAAACAAGTTTTCATGGACAGTAACCATTATTTTCACTAATTGTATTACTTTTTGCACTATGCGTACTGCCTTCAAACTATGTCTGTTTTGCGTTAAATGCAAGTTTCCCTGCGATGTGGGTGAGCAGGTAAATATGCAAACTACATTTGCAGCAATTTTACAGTTTTTCAAATGTAATTGACTGCATTGCGATAAGGACAAATCAAATCAAAATTTATCAAATGCACAACAGTATAGTATACAGCACTAGATGCAAAAGATGGAATGAATTATTAATGCGCAAGTCATCTGCGATGCCGACAGAACATTGAGTATTATTTCTTCATTTTGAGTTTCACATACTACAGTACCTCCTGACTGATCTGGTACAACCCCACATAATTGTGCATCCCCTGTTGTAGATGCGTATGTAGATGCGTAAGTTTGAGGGCAAAAAGGTGAGTTTGTCCTTGATAGATACAGTCACACAGACCACTTTTCAGGGTGTTTTGTAGTGTTGACGAAATTTCTGCAGTGCAGCGACACTTAACACATTTTAAGATTCATCTTTATTTATTTAAGTACAAGTATTCTGACAGCATAATACAGATTGGCATGTCATCTGAAAGTGTGAAATAGTGCAAAAGTACAAGAATCAGCTGGGCGAATATATACGTGTGATAAATTGTTGCAAAATGTACATCTGAACATTTTGTTAGGGCACTCAAATATAACATTTTGTTGTGCCCCTGCCTCATAATTCCACATCTTGGTTTATTTACAGCCGCTATCCTCAGACTTCGCAACCAGATAGGATTGATTTGCATATTATATGAGCATGCGGTTTATTTGCATTGACCATTTATGGTTATTTGTGGGTGGCAACTGGGCAGGATCTCAGGCTCGTGCGCAAACGCACATTTACAAGATTGTTCTGACATTTCTGATGGGAAATGTGCGTACAGCAGGTTTGATAAATCCACATATTTTTGTGCATTATATTGTGCATGTGCATTTCGTCCCAATGACATTTACAAATGTCTGTTTAGCTTTGTTTGCATGGGGATTTAATATCTTGAAGGAGAAGTGAGGCCCGTTCCTTCTTGGCACTGGATGTGCGGGAGCTCCTGGAAGAACTTGAGTCCTCCACTAGGAGGTGCTGCTGATGTTCTGAGGTCCTTCCTGTAGAAATAGTCTGCTACATAAGATCCTCAAAGCACGGAGCTGATGTTTTCAAATGCCTGATGGTGGCGCTGTGTCCCCTCGAGTCACTGTCAGCGTTCTGATTCTCCTTTTCCCTTCGCCTCTCCAGACAGCACTACAAAGAACGTCTGAATGTCCCCCTCAAAGCAGTGATTGGGTATCAGTCACATGACGACACCTCGAGCAAAAGCGGATCCACGACGAAGAACATGTACACGGTTTGAGGAGAGCCCCTTTGGCTCTGCTGTAGGTTTAAAAATTACCCATCTCATCATATTAATACCTTTTGAGTTGACTACTGTAGTGTTCTCCTTTTAAAAAAGTAACATTTCACAGTCCAGCAGCTACCAACATCAGTGGACTGATCACGGAATGTCAGTTGTCTGCTTACATGCCGGCAGATAGTAAAAAGTATTGAGCGAGAGTGTATGAACCAATAACTCTGAAGGACATACAGGCTGGCTGTTGAGCACCGTCCATGAAAAGCCTTGGGCTTCAATAAAAGACACATTTCTCAGCTTCCGCTTTTCTTGATCTCTGGCCGCAGTAGCTTGACATGAGACGCAGCAACAACGGCTGCCGCCCAAGGGGCAAATTCAAGCAGCAGCTCCCTGGAGAAATGACCTTAGTTATCGTCACCAAGAGTGTTGTGCTCAGCTAAGATTTTTTTGTGGTTTTTTTTTTTTTTTTTTTTTTTTTTTTTTTTTGGCTTGTAGAACTTCTGAATGGCCGGTTTTCATATTTATGAGAAGTATTGCAGTTGAACTATACATCTTGAGGATGAGGATGTACCCAGTCTGTTTCCGGAGGAGGTTTGTGGGTTGGAGCATGCTCAGTGTGCTGCACTGGACTTCCATAACCCCCCCCCCACCCCCAGCTTCCATCAGCATTTCCCACTGCTGCCCTCCTAACAATACTGGCGGTGTTTGCTATATTTCACACTACTCCTTGGTTAATGCAAATAGACTCCTCATTGTGAACTGATTTTTGCTCTTAATGTGTCTATTATCTGTAATTCCAGGATGTATATGAGATTCTTTGAAATAAAAGTTAAGTGCTTTGCATTTCTGCCATATCCAGGCAGTCGGTTTTTGTGTGCGATCATCGCTCTAGGTGTGTGAAAGGTCGTTTCAAAAGACTGCAGGTTCTTTGTTGGCTTGTCACGGCTTCTCGGTCGGCTCTCACGTGTGAACGAATTGCCGATTAATCCGTAGGCATGCATACACATGGCCGTCCCAGCCATTGTGGAAGAAGTTAAGAAGCTTTGTGTTCTGTCATCCTGGGGCTGCAGAAAGGGAAAAGCCAACCTGTGTGTCAGCGATCAGACCCTGAGTCAGAGCTGGCTGGAATCTACTGTCAGCTCTCAAAACAGCACCTACCATGTGCAGTGTCCTTGCACACAGTTACACACCTTTAGTATTTTTACATCGAGTTTGTAACGCTTTTGCATTACATCTGTTCTACAAATGTGATGATGGGTTAATGCTCTCAATGTCTTGTTTAGTTAAGGATGAGTTTTATTAAACAAATTAATTGAAACCCGCAAACAGCCCTCTGGAGAATGAGTTTCACTTTTCCCAGTAAACGCTAGTGGCAGAATCAAATGGTCTAAAGGTTTATTTTTGTGGGATCTTTTCAAATGCTTGTGGAGTTCAGTGGTTTTAGAGAGCAGTGATACTTTAGCCAACGCCACCAACAACTGTGTCTTTCGAGAAATGTACTGAGAAATGTAGTCGACAAAAATCAGTGGCCAGAGCAAGCGAGCACAGCACTGTTTCATATGATGTATTGTTTACAGTACTTTGTGTGATAATAAGAACAAACAGGAGGTAGTTGCTGTAAACGCCAGCTGCCTCCTATGCAGATTTGGCATGAAATTTCTGCAGGCTCCTGTTGTATGGCACCAGTAACTTTTGTTGCATTTCCACATTTAAATAGTGAAAAAATGCTTTTAGCTGGCTGATCACCAATGACCGACTCTCCAAATAAGCCTAATGTCGAGTAACTGGGGTTGTGCGTTAGCTGATTATAGTCTTGGAAGGTTAACTGATTGTGAAGGTTCACACAGTACACTTCATACTTGACTGTGTTCTGTGTCTTTGAGCATTAATCGTGTTTACTCTGTATTTCCATGGTCGTGCATCAGATGACCTGAGTTGGCATGTTGTGCATTGTGTTAGGCAGTCAAAGGAAAGGTTTAAGGCATTTTTACTTATCTAGGCAGCAAGTGTATATTTGCTCAGAACAAAAAACATGATTTAACATTAAAACATATGCAAAGTAAGAGTACCGTAATTTCTGGACTATAAGCCGCTACTATTTTCACTTGCTTTGGACCCTGCGGCTTATACAACGGTGTGGCTTATCTATCTTTTTTACTGCTAACGGTCGCCAGGGGTGCACTATCTAGGAAGCGCGGACTATCTAGGAAGAGGACTTTGGTGGTTTTAGTACGCAGGAGGAAGACGATGACACAAGGATTAATAACTGACTTTTCTGGTACAGTAGGCTCGTTATTTTATTAC
>JAODKE010000068.1:12580653-12603383 GCA_026779605.1 Mormyrus hasselquistii
CCAAAACACCTGCGGCTTATAGTCGGGTGCGGCGTATATATGGAACAATCTGTATTTTCCCCCAAATTTAGCTGGTGTGGCTTATATTCAGGTGCGCCTTATAGTCTGGAAATTACGGTAACACAATACAAAGTAATAGAAATTTCCTTTGCTCAGGGGCACCCCAGCCATTCCAAGTTTTTATTACAGCTTTCACTTAATTAGTAAAAAAAAAAAAGTGATGTATTGGCTAGTTGCTGTAAATATTGGAGTGACTTTAGGAAAAGTTTTGAGAGGGTTAAGCTAACATACTTTTTCATAGTTTTACACCAACATGAAGATTATTTAAACAAAATTACTTTTGCACTGCACTGTATTTGTGTGAGTGTTTAAGAAATAAATAATAAACTCATGACACTTTTAGGAAAATCACTCACCTGTTGATGGAATAGGTCCCTATTCTGCTTTATATGTTACACGGGAACTCAAATTTGAAAAAGTTATTTTCCAAACCACCATGGGAGCCTAGATGCTTAATTTGGGGAATAACAGGTTTATTCACATATGGGCACATCTGTAAATTAATTCACTGAAGTTTAATAAGAGTATTTGTCTGACTGGAGTTACTTAATGAAATGTATGCAAATGGTCAGAATGTGGCGTAGCGTGAAGGAGGTTGCCTTTAAAAGCAGGAAGTTCTCAGCTTAGAGTTTGATTGTTGGCCAATGTTTAAGTCATTTTGATTGAATGAAAAAGTCACTGCTGGCCTATGGTTGACCCGTGTACCCAACCCCACGTGTATTCTCTCTGCATTTGCGGGCTACCTGGAATGTTCATTCTTCCTGGCCTTATGGTCCTGAACATACATCAACGCAACCTCACCTGCTATCTGTGCCGGAAAGTCCCGGAAAGGCTGTCACCTAAATAAGCTCCCTTGGGGCCAGTATTGAAAACTCATGAGCCCTTTTAGCAACTAGTAAGTAGTCTGCCAAGCTCCGTATAGCTAAGCTGGGCAGGTGCGGCCTGCTCGTGGGTGCAGGTCCGGTCTGGCTTGTCGGTTTGGCGTTTCGTGATGCCAAGACTGCAATTGCGTGACACGCGACAGCCGGGGGCTGCAATTCACCACAGTCGTCACAAAAATACGTCTGCTGCTCCATTGCTATCCTGCTTAAAATTACCTCACAGATCAGGTAATTCCAGTAGAGTCTTGGCTCTTCTCTTTGCTGTGGGAGCCCAGGACGACCTGGGCCGTTACGCTCACCATGCCAGGGGTGTGTGCTTCCCGTCACCGTGACCGTCAGACACCGGCTCCCTCAGCTCAGTGAATGTTTGTTCGGCAGGCAGCAGGACACAGTTTGCTGATTAATTGCATTTCAAAAGGTTTAATAATAAATCACTTGCCATTCCCATTTATCTCCCCAGTGCTCCAGTTCAGAATGTACAATGAAGATTCAAAGATTTTTTCCAGCATTGGAAGCATAAGTGCTGAAAGACATAATTTAACATAAAATTGCACATAATAAACACTGACATTAGTGAATGTCGTGGGTGTCGTCTTTATCTGCTCTGGGGGGGTCATATCCATCACATCCATGGTATATAATACATCATAAGTTTATAAATAAATCAGATAAAAAACATTCCTCATTTATACTCTGCAATCACTGCTTCATTGAAAAATATATAATCTAAATATATCACACATTTGTTCTTTTTTGCTCACCTCAGAGAAAAGCCTGGAGACACTGGGGTCTTCTATGCTTGGTCTGGTGCTACCACCTTCTATACTCAAACAGCTTTAGCATGTTTCCAATCAATATCACATCTGCGTAAACAGGGACTTAAAGTAATCGGCACTAAAAGGTGACTGATTCAATAAAAATAAGTTACATATTTGTAAGTTTAAGTAAGACACTTGAGAGATGAATCTTCAGTGTTGAGGTATTGTTCAGCCCTCTACTTGGCTGCTACTGTTACAGAAATGTAGGTTTCAAGAGCAGTGTTGGCTCTCAAAGTCTCCTAAAGGCTGTCTATGAAGGCAGCACAATCTAACTTAATTATTGAAACATAACGGGACAAATGGTAATGGTGATCAGTTTGCTGTCTATCTAGTGGTAGATCCTTCCCTGTGAAAAGCTGATTTTGATGATACGGAGAAGTTCCGCCTGAGGTAAAGGGTAACAAAAGCAGATGGTTATCTCACTAAAATGTGAAAGCCTTCCTTGTCACGGTTTGGCTCATACTGATGTAATAAAATCAGAGTCCCGTCTTGGGAAGGTCATCAGGACATAATAAGGGACTTCTCCTCTTCTCTTGTATAAATCAGTGAAGACAACATGGATGATGAGAAGACGTAGAACTCAAATACAAAACTTAGTTCGAAAAGTTCCAGATTCATACTAAGGATCCACTCAAACACAGCCGACAGGTGCTTCAACAGATACAGCTCTTGTGCAAAGAAGACGCAGTCTGGTTAGATTTAGTTAAGGCAAATAATGCATAATATAGAACGACTAACATCAAACTGGAAGTACTAGTCCCCAGAAACATATACTTTTGTCCTACAATCAGAAACCAGCCAGATATGCCACTATTTCAGAAGGAACAGACACATTTTAAGGCCACAGGTGGTTTGGAGTTGACACTCAAAGGATACAAAGGAGAGTAACGAGGACCTGGAGGGCAGTGAACAGGACGCGAACGGGGTAAAGGACTTTCTCCTTGCCCGTGAGCAAACAGTTACCCGTCAGCACTGTCAGCAGGAGGCAGTAGAAGCAGATACAAATGAAGCTGACCGCTGCACCCAGGTAGTGTAGCATCATCAGGTATCCAGGCTGGAGCAGAGGACGCGGTGTTAGGTCAGTCAGCGAGCACTCCTGCACACTCCTGTCTCCCGAGCAGAGACCTACGGCTCTCTCCATTTACGCAAACGTTTTTTCTGCAGCAACAGTTAGCAACTACTTATGACAGGAGATGCAGGCTGATGGTAGGTGGATGGATGGATGCAGGAGTGTAGGTTTGATTTCAACACTGTTAAGGACTAAATCAGCCCCAAACCTCCCAACCCCCCCCAAACAAACACAGTATTCTAACAATATTGGTAGGGACCCATCCCTACTGTTTATACCCAAATTTATGCCCATGGATGGATGGGTGGGTGGATAGACACTATGGTGTAGGCCCACCAGGGACACTGAGTGTCTTTGACAGTTATGTCAGTGAGCAGCATATTACCTACTGGTCCTGATCCAGGTCCCCTTACCTGTGCCTGAGCCGTAGTGATATGAACTGTGAGGCTGGTATTTGATGGCAGAGCTTACAGGCAGAAGGCATACTTACGTTGCAGTTTCCAGCCACAAAGGCACCAATGGATGCCACACAGCCAAAGCCCAAAGCCAACCGGCTCAGGACAGCCTGCGTGCTGCACTTGTTCAGAATGTGGGCATGGTGGAAGACACAGAAGATCAGGACTGGAGAAACAGAGGACATCGGGCATATAGGCTTGGCCATGTCACATGACATTACCCAATCAGGTGCTTCACCTGTCATTAAAGTGCACTTACACAAGAAGGAGGAAGCATTGATGGTGGCTGTAAACAAGGAGTTCTCTGGGATACCTTTCCCACTTGTGCTGCAACCAGAGAAAGACAGTGGTCAGAAGGAGCAAAACAAGCCTCCCCTGGCGGGGCACAGACTGGCTTTCTGTGTGAGTGCACGGCATCTCTGGTGCCAGACAGGCTTTCTACCCGTACCTTATCGTGGGTACGTGGCTATCCAAGCAGCACAAATCCGACATATTCGGCTCACAGGAATTCCTGTACTGCCTGAGAAGAGAGGCAGAGAGCACATCTCTGCAGAATCAGCCATTGTCAGCACCCCCCCCGCCCCCCATCAATTCAAAGTAAATCATTGGCTGATAATAAAGTTGACTCCTCTTTATGAATTATGGTCCCTTTTACACCCCCTGCCCATTCTCTACTGCAGACCAGTACAAAAGCCACCCCAAGAGCCAAATCCAGCCCGCAAGGCTATTTTTACTGCCCCACATAATCATTAAAATAATAATCATTTAAAAAAAAAGGCAAGGTTTGCCGCTTTTCATGTGTAGTCCTCTGAATAAATGCAAATACAATTTATAATTCTACACAGGCATGCATAAGGAAAATAACTGCTCTTTGGGCTTCAGCTTGTCTCAGTGGTGGAAGAGCTTACCAGTTGCTAAGGGAACAGACATGACCATAGCTGAGTGCCAGGCCGTACCTGCAACAGAGACACAGAAGGCAGGGACTTTAAAGAAGATACATATGATGTGCCAGTAGAGGGCGCCTCTCCATGAACATATATCATATTAGGTCCCCAACCCAGTCCAATCCAATCATGTTCCAAAGTTGTTAAGGCCCCTGTCACTTAGAGGCCCTTTGAATCGCCCTAACATTGCTCCCCAGCCCCCTTAACACGATTAGTCTGCCATTTGAGCCTGTGAGTTGACACACCTGTCCATCTGTCCACGTCTCTTGATTTATGAAAGATACTTTAATGTACACAGAGTTGAGATTATGTGGATTATCTGTCATCGTGAAAAAGCAGGGTTTTCATTAAACACCTGATGAAGATGGATGAAACACACTTAATCTGTTAGTATCACAGACGAGAGTGAGCAACACTTTTTCTAGATCAAATAAGGACATATTTAAAGAAAATGTTGTGCTTTTAATTTGTTTTGCTCTTATTGGTCAAAGGTTCACGGTAAAAATCCCTTAGTACACCGCTGTTCTTCAAAAGAACTGAAACCAATCCTGGTAACCAGACACGCCCAGTATATTACCAGCATACTGGAGTTGAATTTTCAACACCTCCTTTTTCGAAAGCAAACACCTTTGCTAAACCTTGGTGACTCATTATAGAGGGTAGAGCTGAATCACTGAAGAGGACTGAAATCAGAAGAACTGTACCCAAGTCTTACTGCACTGAACGAGTCTTCCTGATTTCCAATTTTTCGTATACTAGTGATGTTATAGAAGACTAGTAAGGACTCTTCAATCACTGGCAATAATATTTAAGCGTCTAATGTTGCAACATGTAACACAAATGTTCTCTCTTACTGCTTTGTCATTATTGAACATATTTACTCAATTTTTAGATGAATAGATTCAATGAATTAAAGGCTATAACCATGGGTCTGGAGGTAACACTAAAGCTCAGATTAGCTGTTGTATGAAGCACAATACATTTTTGTACCAATCATGTTGCATAAACCTTTATTTGTGTTTGACAGGTGCAGGGATGGATCTGTGCCACATCGTGGGTGTGTTTGTTTTTGCTTGGTGGGGCATCTGAGAACAGAATAGCACTGAGACAGAATCTGAACCTACTCAGGTATTGATAACACTTGTGGCATTTTGCTTCAATCCATAAAAGGAATATCAGTGTACTTCTGGATACAAATATACATTTTGTGATGAACTGAAAGTGTTGCTATTTATCGAAGGCGTCTGAAGCAGATTTCTGATGTAAATAAGACCTGCAGCTTTTGACTCCTGCGGTTTACACAGGTGATACGTTTTCCATAGAAAATCACACAAGTGACCATGCAGCTTTTCACCGTATAGCCTGCAACACACCACAGCTATCTGAGACTTTTATTCTTTTTCATAAATAAAAGTGTACTATTGTTTTCTATTTTCAGGCTAAAGAGTACTGTAACAATGTCCTCCTGGCATCTGTCTCACAAATCCTGGCCTCGGTTCATTCGATGACTGCCATCATTTGTGTTCTGAATTGAATTTACGTCTTTTTTTTATGGCTGTGTATGAAACTGTCAGACTGGATTATTTCCATGCAAAGTTCATGTTTAAAGCTACAGCACTGAAAAGCAAGTGAAATAATTTCACTTATTCTTTTCAATATTACGTTTATGAATCCTAAAATATGTAGTGTAGGAGAACATATTCAGCGCAACTGGCACACATGTAAAACAAAGAAGTGAATATGACTTACACTGCCCAAGACCCAATGAAGGACACCACTGACACAGCGACGGGTATGAAGATCCAGTAAACCATGACTTGTCGAGGACAGGGTAGTGAAGCAAGAGAGTCCCTCAAGATCAGAGTGAAGATGCAGGCATGGGACACCCAACTTCTTGTAGACCACTGAGAAGATCCTTCTTCACGTCACGGAGCTATAACATCAGGCCACACTTCCCTGTAACGTGCCTTTTTTCTCGCCTGGCGCTTTAATAAGTGTCACAATGGAAATTATTTGTGATTCTTCTAGAAGCCCTCATACCTGGCAGTCAGGTCCAGTCGTCTCCTCCGCCTGCATTCCTCCCCTGTCACGTCAGACCTCTGGAAGGCTTGAGTTCTTTATAGCCACTTCCTACAGCAAACCTGTCTCAGGCTGGAAGACAAGAGGGGGATGGATTCTATGCGCTGTATCAGTGTGTTTGTTTAAGTCTTAGTTCCTGGAGGCTCTGGGCCAGCAAGCCTGCTTAAACCTTCCTATACTTCCTGACATTCACTACTTAAAATTTAAAGCCTTTAATGTAAAAAAAAAAAAAAAAAAAGAGTTTGGTGCCTAGTGTTTGCTATATTAGTTCTATGTTAAATGACGCTTGGCTTGTATAAATCACAGTTGTTGTTATTTGTTTTGTAGTATCGTTAGTACTCTCATAAAGCTCTGGTCTAGTAGGGTGTACACTTAGGACAGTATTACATCGATCACTCCACCTGCAAAGGGTGTGAGACACCTACCGGGCTGGGTCTTCTATAAGCAGTGTGCAAATTTCTTTTGAATAGCATTGCTCATCCTGCCAGAGGGGTTATATAAATTAAAATGCAATTTTTAATACAGCCCATATTAATATAACTATATAACCAATATTAATCAGTCCCTCCAGGAAGTTGCGATGTTGCAAAACAGCAATTTTTATAAATTCATTTGTCCTTGCAATGACAGACAAAAAATAAAGCCTCAAAAGATCGCAACTTTCACCGCAACTTTTTGAAAAAGCTACCGCACATCGAGCATTTTAAACCGCAATAATCAAAAAAGACGCCCGCGAAATCCTGGAGGGACTGATTAATATAATTATGATATAATATACATTTCAGCTATTGCTTAATTCACCCTAGATGAAAACTTGAGACCAAGATATTTCAAAGAACACAATGAAAGTGTATTAGAAAGAAAGAACGAAAGAAAAAGAAAAAATGCTTAATCGCTTTGTAACCCAGACATTCCAACTTGGACCTGTTTATTTCAGGTGACTGGTGGGTTGTAGCAAACATCTAAGAAAGTGAAATGAAATCTGCTGGCTAAAGTTAAAAATAAAATACATTGTACGCTTGTGTATGCTAAACATGTAGTGAAATGTTTTTTCCACCAGCTTCCAGAACTGTTTGAGTAGAAAGATAGTATGAAACAGACTGAATAAGATTTCAAAATAAACAATAAAAAGAGCTATATTTGTCACCATATTTACGCACTTGGTGGCACAATACACCCAATCAAAAATGTATATGAAAAATAAAACTATTACAATAAGGAACGTATTTATACAGAAACGAAAGAGTAGACTGCTTTATTTAACACTCTCTATACTTTTACCCCTATACCAGTCAACTGATAAATCTTTGTTTAGTTGTTTAAATAGTGAAGCATCACAGTGCGATCAATCCCCCGCTCTTCCCACGTACATAACCCAACCGCAGCGAAATTCGTCAAGGTGCTGAAACCGACGTGAACGCGCCCGAAGAGTCTGCTATCATGTGACCTTGTGTGCACCCGCATCAGGAACGCGCCCAGCTGAGGTGGCTGTCGGAGTGCTCTGAGGAACCAGCTGAAATGGCGGCGACCAGAACATGGAGGTTTCCCCATATTTCGCTGCTCCGCGCCCTCTCGCATCTTACAAGGTGCTGTGCCTGGGTTTCCCCGATTTCACCGCCTGTGTTCGTTGCTCACCTACCGCTGACGTTTCCTAGCTTAGCGGCTATTTAGCGTGAACGGGGGCGGTGTGGCGGTGCATGCGCTGATTAGCGTGTGAGGTGGCCTATGAAGAAGACTTTGGGCTAATTGGCCGGCTCATTTCTAGTGATGTTTTGAGGGAGTATGGCGGGGTGATCCACGCCCCCGCTTGATGGTAATGTCGTCGGTATCATCTACAGGTCTTCAGTCCTGGTTAAGCACCCCCAGTACCCCAGGTGCGCCGTACAGAGCTGCACCAAATCACTGCTGCGATGTAGGGCCGCTGTCAGCCAACTGCCAGGTAATCTGGAATTTAGCAGCCGTGCAACCGCGTGTGCAATGATCGAAACACGCAAAAACAATGTTTAACACATTATCCTGTAATCTGCTCTGAGGTGGGAATGCTAGTTTCCAGAGTAATAATTCAAATTGAAGAGCGTCTGCCCCACATTTTTCCTTACACATATATCTATACACGTTTGGGTGAAAGACAGGAGCCTGCCTGGTCCAGTAAAACCTACGTTGGGCTTCATGGTCGGTCCATCCAAGAGCTAGTCAGTTTACATTACCCTTTGGTAGCTGCTCTATCTGCCCAGCAATTATTCTGACCACTCCAGGAACGCAACAATTTCCAATGGCGTTTAAACAGCAGCAGAATATTTCCATTCCATGGGAAGTTAAGATGGTGAATTTTGGAAGTATTCCAAATTGGAAAATTTCCTTGAGAATAAACAGAAATTAACTGGAAATTAGAGAATTTATACAGTCTGTATGGTATACAAGCATAAATATAAACCTTTTTGTCATAAACAGACATGCATACGAACATTTATAATACAAATACAAAATGACATCAACTGAATTTCCTTTAAATCTCATTTTAACCAATATTATGCTGCAAGATGTTTTTTAAACTACATTTAAGTTTCTTGTTATAGGCTAACCTGTATTTTACAAATTACCAGTTTATTCACATTAATCCCCATATATTCCCATAAAAAGTTTCCAACTTTGAAAGTTCCTGAAATTTTGAAACCCTGCTTTCCAATGAATGTTATCCTGGAGAAAATGCTGCTGACCTCATTTCAATCAACAAGGTTGAGTCTGCATGAGAGACCACATGGGGGTCACTTTAGGTCAGTGTGAAGCTATTCATTTTTGTGATTGGTCCGTTTTAGTGCGGCAGCTGTATGTTCAGACGCAGGACACGCCCAATCCCAGGAGCCTGAAATTCATGCCTGGCAGAGCTGTCCTGGGCACCGGGACAATGAGCTTCCCCAGTGCCAGTCTTGCCAAGAGCTCACCGCTGGCCAGGTCAGCATCTTCATTGAACCCTGCCATCAGCTCAACTGCGGGTGCTGTGGGGAGGTGTGCCAGTGTTAACCAGACTCTTATGTGTTTTCACAGTGAGATTTTTAAGGTGGAGGGAGTGAAGGCAGTGTTCTTTGGTCCTGATTTCATCACAGTGACAAAGGTACCTTTCCTGAATGGACGGCCTTTGACATACTAGAGTGATTCATAGAATTAATAGGACTGGACAAAATTGGGGGGGCTGTGTTGCTTGTGTGAGTTTTACTTACACAAAAATGTTCTGAGGGCAGAATGAAAAATTATTGGTTCTGAGAGATGATCGGTTGGCAGTGTGTGCCTCAGCACGTCTGTGGGTCCTTGAGCAAGGCCCTTAACCCCCACCTCCCTGGGTGCTGCTACAGGTAGCTGCCGTTTGCGGACAGCTTGCTCTACAAAGGGCAAGTTGAGGGAGGCGTAAAAATTATTTCCCCATGGGGACAATAAATGGTTCAATTATACATCTGACCAAGATCTGATTGGTTATCATTCTGAACCAATCATTTTTCATTCCACCCTCAGAACATAAAACTCCCATGAGCGATTGGCTCTGTGTATGATACCAGAAATCAGTTTAGTAGAACTAGGGCTGAAAGAAAACAAGTATGCAGTGTTATGGGGCCGGTAATTGAGGTTTTCAGGTTTTTTAATGGTAAATGTGTTATCAGAAAACACAGTGAAATTCTCATGCCGCAGTTACAGGGTAAGGTACAGGTGTGGGTGGGAGGACAAGAACATAAGCAGCAGTGCAGTAAGAGAAAAGACAGTATAGGAAGTTAAATAAATAGGTGGTGCATCAGGGAAGGATGTGCAAATAACTGCAGAAGTAGTGCAGTAATAAGGCGGAGGTGAGATGAAAGATCAGGCTCATCAGCTGTCATGGTCTGGCCCCCTTTTTTCAGTTATAGGCTGTGTTTTTATCGTAAGAATTCAGCCGAGAATTAAAACTATGTGAAGACTTTGTGAGTTTAATGTGTGGGGACGTGGTTGTTCTGTTTGCAGAGGGATGACGATGTGCAATGGGCCGACATCAAGCGTGGCGTCATCGGGGCCGTGACAGAATTCTTCCAGAGTGGAAGCCCCATAACTACGGGGGAAACACACACACACAGCGGTATGCGGTAATTTGGAAGGCTGAACTAAGTAAACAGAGCCTACAGCTGAAAGCACAAAGCTAAATGTCGATTGAGATTCACCCTCTCAGTTCTCAGTGGCATTCTGTAAACTAATCATGAGCTGTTGTAACAGTGTGAAAGTGTGATGAACCAAACAGCCATTCTATGTGGAATGTAAAATGTTTTGATAATTAGACTGTAAGGTCATCATAGGTTTTACCCTCTTGAGCCAGTTACTGTTTAAATTGGTTTCCACACACTGTGAGGCTGTCTTTACCATCTCAGGCAGACAGTACTGAAAACCTTGAGTAACATGCCTGATTTCGTGTGGAGAACACAAGGCTCATCATAATGGATGTTTTTTTTTTTTAAATAAATGCTGACAGACTTTAGTTACACAAAATACAAATGAAGATGCTAAATGTTTAACTGATGAGTAAACAATACAATATATAACGTAGGTATGATTAAGCCCAAATATCCAACACAACTGACACAAAATGACAACTGCAAATCCACGTTTTGGAGCCTGGATTTCTGTTGTTTCTGCAGATTGTCACGATCCATTTGCTTTTCTTTACTTTAGTTTTCGGTAGTCTGTAAAACAATGGCAACAATTTCTTGTTAAATCAATTTGTATAATGTCATATAACTATGACTGCCAACATGATAAAATTGCCCCTTTTCACGTTTTTTCTTATCTTGTGATAATGAGAAACTGGACAAATTTAGTTCTATCATGGTGGCAGCAATACGCTGCTATACAAAGCAGCCCTTTCCAATTTTAGATGTACTTTTATGGCATTCAAGCTGAACACTAACGCTGCCACTCAGTGTATTTATCACTCAGTGGCTGTGAGTACAGTGACTCCTGTCTTCTGTGACATCATGTGCATATCCTGTGTTAGATTGGATTGGATCTTTATTATCCCCTAGGGACAATTTGGTTTGCAGACAGCAGTGAACACAACCAACACACAAAATTACATAAATAAATAAAGACATGAATACACATAGCATACAATAGATGACATACTGCAATTGCAATAGCATATAGAAAAATAAAATAGATTCGTCCTTGTTAAAACATATATATCCAGTAGGCAGAGGGCCTAGAACTTATTTTAAACCCAACAGCCGACAGAACAAATGATCTCAGGTACCTGTATAATCTGGTCGTCCCAGAAAAAAATGTACATCCTCCCTGATGGCAGAAGACAAAAACTCTGCCTGAAGAGGGTTTTGAGTTTGTGCCAGAATGACCTTTGCCTTCTGAATGACTCTAAACATGGCCAAGATTATTCAGGTTAGTGCCAATAGTCTCCTGGCACTTGAAGGATAATTGCAAGGATAGTATTCAATGTTAACTATATGGGGGGCAACATAGTTGTGACGATTGTTTGGGGGGCACCCAATACGCAGTGTGTACTGTTGTGTTCTCTACATGGCAGCTCCTTTGGAAGAGGATGAAGATGAAGTGGTGTCTATGATCAAAGAGCTGCTGGACACCAGAATCAGGTATAGCTAATATGGAACCTGCATTTGAAGTTTTGTTTTGAGATCAGGCCTTTCCTGTTTCATACACAAATACTATCGTTATGAGGCGCATCGTCATCTTGGGAACGGACATGAGGTACCATTCCTTAGTACCAAGTCTGAAAAAAGTCTCTTAAAAAGCTTGGCAACTGTATACAGGGAGATGTGTGCACAGTAGCTCAGTTAAGGCTCTGAGTGACTGAGGGTGTGATTGTATCAGTGTCCCAGGATCAAACAAAGCAGAGCCCAGTCCCTAAATGCAACACTAATCTTTGAGATGACAACTGTACTGCGTTACCTCCAGGCCCACGGTGCAGGAGGATGGCGGTGACGTCATCTTCAAAGGCTTTGAGGATGGCACAGTGCGGCTCAAACTGCTGGGCTCCTGCACGGGCTGCCCCAGCTCCACGCGGACGCTGAAAAGCGGCATCGAGAACATGCTGCAGTTCTACATCCCTGAGGTGGACCACGTGGAGCAGGTTAGGCCCACGGCATCTGCATCACCAGCCGTGGCCCCGTTCAGTCTTTGGGTACAGCTCTTTCACCTGCTGCCTGTTTTTAGGTGGAGGACGAAGTGGATGAAATCAGCAACAAGGTGTTCAGCGAGCTGGAGCACAAGTTAAACGACTCATAGCCTGCTGCCGGACCCTCGCACCTTTATTTTTTTCCCTCGAAAATAGGACTGCCGTGATCTTGCTGTTTATGTTGCACATATTTTGGTTATGGACTGGCGTCCCATCTAGGGTGTTCCCCTGCCTGGTGCCCTGTGCTGCCCTGGTTTGGGTCCAGCTACTCCCAGCCTTCCCCTGGACCCTGAACAGGATGAGCAGTTGGAAGGTGACCAAATGTTACATGTAAGATAGCATCTAAGGTGAATGTACTTTAAATATGTTGTATATATTGCAGAATGTATTAAAGCTTTTGTTTGCACTGGATACTGTAACAGCATATGTTAAAAAAAACAAATAAATAAAAACAAATAAAACAAATAAAGTTGATTTCAATAAGTTAACTTGGAATTACTAAATTAAAATTTTGTTAATATGGCTGTGATACAGCAATTTTTTTTTATGTCAGTCGTTATGGATAATTACCATGATATAATTCAGTCTTTATCTCTTTACTTCAAGGCTCCATTTTTGCTTAAAATTTAGGATTGCCATTCAATTCAATTCAGTGTGTTCTTATATAGCGCCTTTCACGACAGTGTTGTCCCAACACACTTTTCCATGAGTGTGTGATACATTGCAATATCTTTAAGACTGAATAATACAAAAACAGGGAAAAAGGACAAAGGAAGAAAGCCAGGTGACATTGGAGGAGAGGAACTAAAAACTCCCACACAGAGAAAAAACCTCTGGGGTTCGAGGTCAACTGGCTGCTCGACCTCCCCTGGGCATGATAACATTATAGAAAAAGAGAGAATGGGCCTGCTTGCTAAAAGCAAGGTTTGGACTATGGTCAAGGTCAAAGCCAAACTCCATCAATGAGTCAGTTCTCCACGCCGGCCTGTGTGGGGTGACAGATTGAAGTCTGCATCCACAATGTAACTCACATCCATATTGTCACACTTATGTGGGACTGAACCAGGTCTCCAGCTTAGATTGTGCCCCAGGCACCATCTGGATATGTGGGAAGTAAGGCAGAGAGCATGGATGGTCAGAACATGCACAGACACTAATAGAGGAGCATAGAAGATAAAAATGGCAGATTCAGAACATGACGACTACACTGAATGAACTGCAAACTGAAATCTGGTTTTAATGAGTGGATCACACAAAAAGGTGGCACAGTACACAGTGGTTAGCACTCTTGCCCCATGACTCGGGCATCTGGGTTTGAGGCTCCACTGTGATGGATCGGCGCCCCATTCTGGGAAGTTTCAACTTTCATTTGATATCCAGTCTGTTTTCTGTGTAGTTCTATCAGTTTTTGTATATTTCTACTTTGTGTTTTAAGTTTACAATACACAGCACCACTCTGTTGTGCGTCAGACTTTAAATTGCCAAAGTACTTCCACACAATATCTTTTTTTAAAAAAACATAGCTGCTGTCACATTCTTCACCTGAAGTTTCCTCTGAATGGGCTCTAACGGGCCTTTAATACCATGACAATATCCAGTGACGTGCTCTGTTCTCAGCCATCTTTCTGTGCGATTTTTCAGCATATGGTGTTTGCTCTCAGAAACAATATAATTGGTTGGAATTGTGTTCATTGCTGTGATGTCATAAGTTGATGTGAAAGGGCATAACTTTGCATAATGCTTTCTGTTGAGATATCTCAATGCTCATGGGAGTTTTAAATACACAAAAATGTTCAGAGTGGTAATATATCAAAGAGCATTGCACTCTAGAGGGGTACCAGACAGGGGTGCCCTCTCTCTCCTCTGCTCTTCGCACTGTTTATCGAACCTCTGGGGCAATGGATCAGGCAAAATTCTAAAATAAAAGGTATTAACATCAAAGATGATGAACATAAAATAGCATTATTTGCAGATGACATATTAGTTTATGTAGAAGATCCAACGGAGTCATTGATTGAATTAATGGAAACATCAAAAAAGTGGCTCTTTTTCAGGATTTAAATTAAATTGTTCAAAAACACAGGTATTGACCTTTAATTATAACCCCCCCAAACGAAATTAAAAAAGATTACTCCTTAAAATGGGATCTTCTAACATTTATTAAATACTTAGGAATAAATATTCCCAAGGATATGAGCAATTTAGAAATGCTTAATTATGGTCCTATTAATAAAAAAATAAAACTTGACATTGCAAGATGGAATCATTTTTTCAGCATGAGATCTAGGTTAGATTCAGTCAAGCAAAACATACTTCCAAGACTGCTCTATCTATTTCAATCTTTGCCTGTTCCCTTGCCCAAAAAACAATTCTCAGAATGGGATAAACTGATCTCCAGATTCATACGGCAAGGCAAGAAATCAAGTGTAAAATTTAAAATCCTTCAGCTGAGTTAAGATAAAGGAGGGGTTGCACTCCCATGTTTACAAAAATATTTTTGGGCAGCACAGTTAAGAGCAATAGTTTGTTGGTGCAACCCAGAGTATCAAGCAAGGTGGAAGGACATAGAGATTGATTGGTTTGACAGGATCCCTATTGTGGATGATCATTTAATTAAAAATAAGAAAGAAAATCAATGTATTATGGTAACATTTAAAAATTGGTTTGGGATTATTAAGGATTATAATCTAAAGGATTCTGTGAATGTATTGAAATGGCCATTGTATGATTCTGATTTTAAACCAAATACACTAGATATGCATTTTAAAATATGGGCTAAGAATGGGATCACTGCTTACTGTTCAATTATGGATAAAGGACAATTATTAGATTTTAATTCTCTAAAAGAAAAAATTAGTTTAGAATCCAAAGACTTTTACAGATACCTTACACAACATTTTTGTCAGAATATTAAAAAAGGGATTGATGAAGATCCTAGTAAGAGTACTCTTGTTAAAATATTCTCCTCATCTTACAAGGCTGAACCAATGTTTAAGACTATTACAAAACTTTATAGAGCTTTGATGGATTTACAAGGAGATTCATCCTTGTACATTAAAGAAAGATGGGAGAAAGAAAGTGGGATTATCCTCTCAACCAAGGACTGGGAAAATATATGTAAACTACAATGGGCAACTTCCCGTTCCCCATATTGGAGAGAATTTTGCTGGAGAAATACTATTAGTTTTTTCCTTACCCCAAAACAGAAAAATAATTTTCAAGGCAACTCAAATTGTTGGAGACATTGTGGCTCTCAGGATGTGTTATGGCTCTCGGGAACCCCAAAGTATGTGGCTCTTTCACATGTTTTGGGGTTGTCCTAAAATTAAATGTTTTTGTAAAGATATACATAAGGTATTAAAAAGTATTTTAAACACTAAAATTGATTTCAGCTTTGAGGTACTTTATTTGGGTACAGTTTCAAAGGTTTTTTGGCAGAGGAAAAACAAATATATGTATAGAATAATTCTTGCTTCAAGTAAAAAAGCCATTACTAGATGCTGGTACAAACCTAATCCGCCACAAATACAGGACTGGATTGATATTGTAAAAAGTATGTTTATAATGGAGAAAATTACTTTCTGTATGAATAATCAAAAATACATGTTTGTTGATTTTTGGTCCAAGTGGATCAAGTACATAACTCCTATTGAACCAAATGTTTTTTGTTATAGAATCTATGTTTTATGTATGGGTATCGTCTATACATCCCCTTTCTTTTGTAAATAGTTTTTTTTTGTATAATTGAGAGATAACCCAAAGAGACATATTGATCTGTTATATGCCATGAAGAGCAACTCTTTGATAATATACAAGCTATAAATATTGTAAACGTGGCAAAAGTCATAAACAGATGTATTGGACTGTATCTCTTTTCAATAAAAACTTAAATAAAAAAAATGTTCAGAGGACATAACGATTAGTTCAAAGAGAGATAACCAATCAGATCGTAGAAGAGGTGGGTCCAAGGAACTAGAGGCAGAACCAAGACATCTGATTTGTTGGTCTTACCTCCTCTAGTTGCTTGGACTCACCTTCAGTTATCTCTCTAAACCAATCATTTTTTGTTCTGCCCTCGAAATATTTTTCTGTAAGTAAAACACCGATGAGCTCAATGCTCAGTGTGTCACACGAGAATCAATGGCTGCTTATGTCCAGTACACATTTATTCATAGAACCATATAGTTTCTACAAACTAGGATATTTGTTTATCCATATTTGACTTATCCAAGCATTTAAAGTATAATGTTTTCAGACACAATTTTATCTTCAGTGCAGAATAGATTTTGAGACGTTGAAATATCCAAATGTACAACAAAATGATGCAGTTTTCCATCCAAATGCATGACATTAATTAATGCCTGATATGCACGACCCACAGCAACCCAAACGTCTACAGAGGGCGCTGCAAGGCCACCCCACTGAGATGGGGAAAGCTGAGCTTGACGCTGCCAGAGGGGGCGATGCAATTCAGAGGTCGTCAACCTGTCACGCACGGACAAACGTGTTCATGGCAAAATGTTTTGCCTAAGAAAAAAACTGCAGGTTTGTTTTTAAATATCATGTCCCTAGTCAAAACTGCATTTTGAACAAAATATTCGTAATTTGGCATGGTGTTGACCTCCGACCCAGTCTAAAAGACGTCATATCCTCCCTGACTTTCTCATAATTTGCAAGTGCTTTGTGGCAAGCTATAGTCAAGTTTAGTAAATGGTTCAGTCCACAACTGCAGAGAGGTCAACCACAATGTACCCCGTGTGCTTAGATTTAAGGTCTAAATATATTCCAAGACGATCTACACGTTACGCAATTACCGACGCGTCAGCCATATTGTGCGCAATACCAGCCATGGAGATATGGCAGCGTCTCTTGAGGAAACAGTAACTTCACATGATATATTTTGTTTAAGCACACCAAAAACCGCGGTGCATAGTGTTAATAAAATAAACGACGCGCAAGAAAACGTTCAAAAACAAAAACCTACAGTACTCAACCAGCTCAGGACACGCCAACAGAGCTCCTACGCATGCGCACAATGCTACCTCAACAGCGTTCTGACGCATGTGCACTACTCAGCTAAGTGTAACCTTAACGCATGCGCACCGACAGTGTTCTCCGTGTATCCGCCGGTCCGTCTTCGGAGAGTTAAGGTAGGGTATCGTAGTATTAAATATTAGTAAAATGGTTAAATGCAGCGTTTTGGTGGAGTTCAGAAATACGTTGTCATTTTGTTTGTTATACAAAGCGTAGAGCAATACGGTGGAAGATCTTGAGTCGGTAATCAAGCTTGGTTCTCTGGTTATCTGTTAGCTCGGGCCTGTCCTACATTGCATGAAAACAAAACAAATCCGTCATGATCGATGGTCCCAGCTAATCCCCACTGGCACAGAATGATGGCTGCCGGGACAGCATGCCTACAGTCTGTCGTCTACTATTATACAGCTGTAAAGGATCTGAAGTCCGTAGTGAATTCTTATTACTGTATGCCCACCATGCATGCAATCTGCAATTTTGCCAGCTAACTTAAGTAAACGTGTTATGTAATCTTACAAGAAAAATGGGCCGGACTGGAACATGAACATCGTTGCGCCTGTTTAACATGTTTATGTCGCAGCTGCTCGTGACGAACTTGCTTCTGACCACGGTAATGGGTGAATGTTTCTGTGATCTTTTCCTGATAGACCGCACAGGTGTCGTCCTTAGGAAGCCGAAGCACGGAAGGCTGTGATGGCTCAGTTTGGGGGACAGAAGAACCCGCCGTGGGCAGCTCAGTTCGCCGCGACGGCCGTATCACAGCCAGGACACTCGGGGCAGCCGCTGGATCTTAACAGTCTGCATTGTCAGTACACGTATGCTGTCCATTTTGCCCACGCTTGCTTATGCATCATACGAATTGGGCTCAGACTGACCGACGTGGGTGTTTTTCACAGCGTTGGGTGTCCAGCAGCCATCTCTCCTGGGCGCCTCCCCGTCTATGTACTCCCAGCAATCGGCTCTGGCTGCTGCTTCGCTCAGCTCACAGTCTGCCGCCAACTACCAGCTGTCCCAGCAGACTGCCACCCTGCAGCAGCAAGCAGCCGCAGCTGCCGCCGCCCTACAGCAGGTGAGAAAGACGGACGATAGTCTGCAGGGGCCCCGTCTCTCCACTGGCTGCCGTCCTGTCATTGTGTGTGTGTGTGTGTGCTTTCGTGAGTCCTCCCCAGTAGAACATGTGATATCATGGGTGACAGCTGTTTTCAGTAGCACCTTATCTTTTCCTTTCAGTCGCAGATCAACACAGCCTTGCAGCAGTATCAGCAGCAGCCCCAGCCCCCTCCACCGCAGCAGACCCTGTACAATGTCCCTCACCAGGTAGTGTGCCCATGTTGCACAGATGCATTATGGGAAGAGGTAATAGCGAGTGCTGCTGCATGCAGATGCATTTCTTCAATTTATGCCAAGAGGTGTAGGTGGGCTGGTTTTTTTTATACATTGCCCTATGAGTGTGTGTGCCCTGCGGTGGGCTGGCATCTCGCCCAGCATGGCCAGACACAGATTCCAGATTTTCTATGAGCCTGCACTGAATACATGGGGAGGGTGACTCAACCGGTTGGGACATTCTGCCGATAATCAGAAGATTGCTTGTTCGAATCCCAGAGTCGGCAGAGTGTTTTGACTGTCCGTAAGGGTCTTGAGCAAGGTCTTCATCCCCTAATTGCTCCTGGGAGTCTGCTTTCAGTTGTACATTGCTTTGGATAAAAGTGAAGGCTAATTGAATGAAGTTGAACCTGCAGTGTTTATGGAAGAAAGATGTATCATGTTCTATAGCATGAAAATCTGTACTGGGCGATGCAGTGCTTAGATTGACTGCTGCTAGAGGCCCGGGACCTGCAGGGTGCCGATGTGGGGACTGGCTGTGACGTTCTGCCTGTCTGTCTGTCTCTGTCTCTGTCTGTCTGTCTGTCTGTCTCTCCCCTGTCCCAGATGCCCCAGCCTCAGCCTGGCCTGCTCTCTCAGGTAACTGCTAGACCGCCGAAACATCTCTGCAGCAGACAGCCCCCTGTGTGTGTGTGTGTGCGCATGTGCGTGACCAGTGTGTGTTTGCAGCCCCCGGTGGCTCTGCCCAGTCCCCAGCCGGCCGCGCAGATCACCGTGTCGTACCCGACGCCGCGCTCCAGTCACCAGCAGCAGCCGCAGCCTCAGAAGCAGCGCGTGTTCACCGGCGTCGTCAGCAAGCTGCACGACACCTTCGGCTTCGTAGACGAGGATGTCTTCTTCCAGCTCAGGTAGCGGGCGACAAGCGGGAGGGAGCCGTGCACTGGAGCAGCGTCCCTGAATCGCGAGAATGGCATGAAGCAGCATGTGTTTCTGAAGAACGCTTTACGTATCAGTTTATTTTGTGGCTCATTTATTAGTGTTATGGTTTTTTTTGGCACTTTAGTTTATTACAGGGTCACTGGTATATTTTGGAACAGCTAGATTATTACAGTGTCACTAGTTTATTTTGGTAATGCTGGTTTATTTTGGTACAGCTAGTTTGATACAGTGTGACTATTTTTGGTATGGGTAATTTGTTACAGTTTCACTGCGTTATTTTGCCATGGAGAGTTTCTTACAGTGTTACCGGGTATAGCGCAGTTGCCTGTGGTCGCTGCACTCTGACTCTGCACCACTTTGCAGTGCGGTGAAGGGAAAGACGCCTCAGGTGGGGGACCGGGTGCTGGTGGAGGCCGTGTACAACCCCAACATGCCCTTCAAGTGGAACGCCCAGCGGATTCAGACGCTGCCGCAGCTGGCCAGCCAAACTGTGAGCGCACGCTGCCGTCCGGAGACGCAGACCGCCATGTCCGCTCGTAGCCGTGCCTGGCGACCGTGATTTGGAAGAATGGTGTCCCTGGCCTGTCTGTGATAGGCTGAGCTCATAAGCCCTGCCCCCTTCTGTTACAGAGCCAGCCCCCTGGGCCTGCCATGATGAAGCCTGGGCCTAGCATGCTGCAGTCTTTGCCCCCGCCCACCACCTTCAGTGTCCCCACCCAGGCTCCACCCCCCTCGCTTCTGCAGGCCCAGATCTCGGCGGCAACCCTCGCCCCACTGCTGCAGACCCCCCCGCAGCCCCTGCTGCCACAGCCCCCCTCCAAAGGTGAGGAGCCATTCCATTCCCGGGGTCTCTGGCTATAGCTCTGGGTGGTCATGATAGCTATATCTTTGTGCCCTAGATGCTGTGTTCTCTGGGGGGCTGCTCCAGCCACCAGTCAGGATGATGCCCCAGCAGCAGCCAGTACGGCGCATGGATCCCGGGCCCCGCTTTCCTGGTCGTAACGACCGGCCCGAGCTCATCCTCCGGAAGGACGACCGCAGGTGGGCCGGGATCGGTTAATGGGGCTGGGAGTTGAACCGTGTTCCGGCCTCGACTCCTCCTAACGGCCTCTCTTTGCAGCCGTGAGCGGGACCGTGAGCGGAGACGCTCCCGAGAGAGGACCCCGACACGCAAGCGCTCACGTGACCGCTCCCCACGCCGTGAGCGCTCCCCTCGGCGCCCTCGTCGGGCCACCCCACGCTACACCGTGCAGTTTTCTAAGTTCTCCCTGGATGGGTGAGTTTACTTGAACCTCAGGTGCCTCCCCGCTGTTCCCCGCTGCTCCCTGCTGTTCCCTCCGGACCCGCGGCTCACTCGCTCATCCCCCTCATAGACGCAGCTGCGACATGATGGAACTGCGCAGGCGCTATCAGAGCCTGTACATCCCCAGCGATTTCTTCAACGCCGAGTTCACCTGGGTGGATGCGTTCCCCCTGTCCCGACCCTTCCAGTTTGGCAACTACTGCAATTTTCACATCATGCACAAGGAGGTGGATTCCCTGGTGAAAAACACAGCAGTGCTGGAGCCACCAGACGCCAACCACAGTTACAGCGCTAAGGTGGGACCGCTGGTCTGAGGACCTCAGCACGAGTGAATGTGTTCTGAGTTTCTGAAGGTCTGTTAGCTTGAGTGAGCACGTTAGCCTGCACTGACCTGCCATCTGATCATCCCCCGCAGGTCATGCTGCTGGCCACCCCCAGCATGGATGAGCTGTACCACAAGTCTTGCGCCCTGGCTGAAGACCCCCCAGAGCTCCGAGACTCCTTCCAGCACCCGGCTCGCCTCATCAAGGTAGGCCTCATTCTGGCAAATCCATCTGCACGGTTGCACGGGGGGAGGGGGTGCCCTGCTGACCGCTGTGCTGCTGTGCCGCAGTTTCTGGTGGGCATGAGGGGCAAAGACGAGGCCATGGCCATCGGGGGGCACTGGTCACCCTCGCTGGACGGTGCCGACCCCGAGAACGATGCCTCTGTGCTCATCAAGACGGCGATACGTTGTTGTAAGGCTCTGACAGGCATTGACCTGAGTTTATGTACGCAGTGGTAAGTTCCGCCGCACGCCGGCCCCTCTGCCGTGTCCACGCCGCGTTTTCAGTGCTGCACGGACCCCAGCTTCCTCCTCCACCTCTGCCTCCTCTCCTCTCCTCTGCTCTCCGGACGCCTCCTTGTTTTCAGTTGTCCACCCTTGTACCCTGCGTGCAGCCGTGTGTCCGACGCTCAGGCCGCAGAACGAGGAGCAGCGTCACCCCCTGTGTCCCCCCTCCCCTCCCTCGTCCTCCTACCATGTTAAATATCTTACATATTTAACTGGGCCTCACTGTGTCTCTGGGTTGCCTCATGCAGATGCGGATGGGGAGGGGGGTGGGGTTACTGTGTCTGAAGCTCCCGGTCTGGGGGCCCGGTCTGCCGTTTACAGCTGTGATTGGTTGATGTGATCCCTTTGGGGCGGAGGGGTGGGTGGGCGGGGCCTTGTAGACGAGCGCTGACGGACGCGGGGGGCGGGCTCTGGGGCACTGTGTAGCCTATGGATTTAGGCCTTTTCAATGCTTGACAGATGTTTCTTTCCAATGCGCTTCTTCCTTTGCGACAGGTATCGTTTTGCAGAGATTCGCTATCACCGCCCTGAGGAGACACACAAGGGCCGGACAGTTGGCGCACATGTGGAGACAGTGGTTTTATTTCTCCCGGATGTTTGGCATTGTCTTCCTACCCGCTCAGAGTGGGAGGGGCTGTCCCGGGGCCTCAAGGAGCAGCTGGCAGAGAAACTCGTGGCTGAACGAAAGGAGGCAGATGGAGAACAGGCACTGAGCGCTAATCCTGTCTTCTCATTTCCGCTTCTCACAGGCACAGGAAACAAACACAAACAGACAAGTATCACAGACAGCACACAAACCCCCCCCGACACCCCCCCCCCCCCCCCCCCCACAC
>JAODKE010000068.1:12603483-12615751 GCA_026779605.1 Mormyrus hasselquistii
TCAGCCCATCAACCGCACAAAAAACCCACCCAAACAACAGACCATCCCACACACCCCCCCCCCCCCCCCCCCCCCCCCCCCCGCAACACAGCCGCCACCACTCGTGGCCCCCCCCCCCCCCCCCCCACGGCCGCTGGTAAAACAGCTTCCAGCCCATCAGTGTCACCCGTGTTCTGTGTCTGACCCTGAGTTAAATTAAAGATGAATTGCTGTGTTGTCTCTGTGATGTGGGCCGCCTGCAGCCGGAAGGTGGCCTCTCACGTAGCAGCGTGTCTCTGAAAGGCTTGCTGGAACCTGGAGGACCAGTCGCACAGATGTTTAGTACCTCTGCTTCCCTCTCTAAAGTTGTTTCACCTCTGTATCCGCTGAACTCCAGAAACTCTTGAGTTCTGTCTCCTGTCTGGCCCTTTCGGTTTCATGCTACGTCTTTGTCCAGCTCTACTTAGACCTTTTTTTTCTCCCCCCCCCCCCCCCAAAATCCTTAATTTTCCAGGAAAGTTGTTGGAAGGACAGTAACAGACAAAGCAAAAGCGATAGTTTTAAGTAATCAGAAATAATATGGAAGCATGATAAGGCATAGGACTAGGAATCCACACAAGGCCAATTTGAAAGCAGCTTCGAGCGACCCTAATCCCCTGCTTGGACCTGTCATCACTGATTACCTTTTTGTGTTCCACAGACCTGGCTTTGATTGGCTGATGGTGGCATTTTGCTCTGTAAGAGGCTAGAAAACCTGTATGTGCCCTAGAAATGTATGCTTACCCAATCGAGCACTTAGGAGGAGAGAGAGACTCATTTGTGACCATGCTACTTGCACGGATCAGCTTTGTGTCACAATCCCGAGGGTGGGAGAGCAGGCCACTGACACTCTCTCGTCTCTCTGACCATCTCGTCCCTCAGGAAGAGGAAGAGAAAGACGAGGATGACTCCAAGGAAGTCACGACTCCGACCCACTGGTCCAAGCTGGACCCCAAGACAATGAAGGTACAGGTGCTTGAGAGGTCCAGGTATTCCAGCATTGCCGTTAGGCTTCTTTCAGAAGGCGTAATGTGTGTGTGCGTGGGGGGGGGTGCTGTTATATAGGTGAGCGACCTGCGGAAGGAGCTAGAGAGCCGGTCACTGAGCTCCAAGGGGCTGAAATCACAGCTGATTGCACGGCTGACCAAGCAGCTGAAGGGGGAGGAACAAGTTGAGGAGACCAAGGAGACAGAGAAGCCAGAGGCTGGGCCTGCGGAGGAGGAGGAGGCGGGGGCGGGTCGCACGGAGGACGACCGAGAGGTGCTCCTTGGGGTTGGGTGAAGGGGAGTGGGCCGCCCTTAGCTGAGGTGGTAGGCGCAACCTTTCGTTAACACTAGGGCAACAAAGGGTTGGAAAACTTCCAGAAACTTTCTGGAAACGTTCCATTCCATGGGAAGTTAACCTGGAGAACTTTGAAAAATATTTGAAACTTTCCAGGGTAATTAAGGGGAATATATGGGGGTTAACAAAAACTTCCCAGAATTTTGCAACCCCCCCCCCCCCCATCCTGCAGGAGGAGGAGCGCAGGCGGCTAGAGGAGCAAGAGAGGCAGCGGCGGGAGCGACGCTACATCCTGCCGGAGGAGCCCAGCATCATCGTCCATCCCAACTGGGGGGCCAAGAATGGCAAGTTCGACTGTAGCATCATGTCCCTGAGCGTGCTGCTGGACTACCGGCTCGAAGACAACAAGGAGCACTCCTTCGAGGCGAGTGACACCCTACACAGCACCCTGAGGGGAGGTCATGTGACTGCTGTCAGCCCCTGCTTCGTTTGACACATCGTTCATTGTCCTGAAAAACCAACCTGTTAGTGCTGAAAGACATTAAATGAGATCTTACCCTTCAATTGCATTTCACATAGGTCAGCTGCCGATCCAACTAAGGTTCTTAATTGCAGATCAGCTTGTTGGTTTCCTGTATTCACTGTGCCTGACTTTTAGTACCTGTAGGGCAGCAGAACTAGGGTAACCTATACTCCTCCGAAGTTATTCATTTGGTTTTCACATGCTCATTCGGGCGGTCATTTTTTTGAATGTCATTTTCGTCTTTGCAAATTTTGCCGTCTTATATTCTTGCGTGTAGCGGTATGGTGGTGCAGCAGTCAGCGCACCGTCGCCTCGTACCACTTGGACTGAGGTTCGAGTGTGTCCACCCTGGCGTGTTTGCTTGTTCTTTTCGTGTGGCCGTGGGATTTCCCCTGTGTGCTCAGGTTTCATCCTTAGCTTCCCGCATAGACTCTAGACCCCCCACGACCCTGAATAGGGTTTAAAAAAATGTGTGGATGAATATTCTTGCATTGTGTTATTAATATACCTTTGCCCATGTGAAATTAGTGGTTTGTTTATATTTTACTCTGCTAAGAATCACAAGTATAACTACTTTTCTTAGAAGCATATCTTTCATCATCGGAGACTTGCCTACATTTGTCTTGATTGGAGTGCTCCGTCATTCCACTATGTCATTTAAAGCAGCATAGCCACCCCCTGCGCCAGTGGCACGTCCTCTCAGTGAGAGTCGCGCCCTGCCCCGTCGGCACAGTTTTCCAGCGCCAAAGACCTGTGCCATTTGGCGTAGCGCATGCTGGAGGTCAACCTTTTGGTAGGGGTGCCAATCGGCCGAGAGCGTGTGGACGAAGGAACCGCAGAGACTGCGATGCATTTTGCCAGCGCATGTATGGCATGTTGTAAGGAGACACTGGCCGCAAAACATGCAGGGACGCAGCTCTCCCTAGTGTCTACAGGCTGGGAGGCGCTAGTGCTGTGGAACCAGAGGTCCCATCAAATGACTCCCCTCTCCTCTTGCCTGCGGGACTCGGGCGAATGCTGCTCCCAGTCACAGTCGGGCTCAAACCAGAGCCACAGAGCTCAGCGCTGCTGAGCCACCCGACAATCCAGCATCTACTACGGCCAGTTATTGCAGAACCACAGTGATGCCGAAATGTTCATTCAGTCTGTTTTTTCCAATTATATTTTATCTGTTTTTTTCTAAACATTACAATTTTATTAGATTAAAATATGAATTATATTAAATATATAGATTAGCCAATTAAATTGTGTTTATATTACGTATATTTACATTTGCTTAAAATTAGATAGCGTAAGAAAGCAGAGCTATTTGTAGTAAACGTCTTTTATTTACCATTACACAATGTGACGGAGTCATCTGTACATTGAAATGCTAGTGGTGAGGTTCCTGTAATCCCTACACAGACAAAGACACGGAAAATATGCAGAATCAAGGGTAATGAATAATGTAAAAACCTAAACAGTGTGTTGTGTTAAAACTCTGAGTCACTTACCTAAGCATTTTCATGCTCATGCGTGTGCTTGATTTCTAATTTTTTTTTTCCTCACTGTCAAAGGTGCATTAAGAACAATTAGGACATTGCCACTGTTTATTTTCTTATTCCGGCATAATATCTGGTCGTTATTTATGGGGGAGACATGGTTTTATTCTTTGAATAACTCGCCTCTTTTAACATTTTCTTTTCTTTCATTTGTCTCCATGCGTGGAGTGTAACTTTTTAAATTCATTTTCTCATTTTGTTCTTGCTATTTCATGTCTAATAAGATGAAGAGAAAGAGAGGCTGGTTTTGTTCTCAAAATAATTCTACCATCAGTTATTTGTGCGTCTGATTTCAGACGTCTCTTTCCGTTTACTGGTATGTTGTTGTGCAGTGTCAGTTTCTGTTTTTGACGCACATTTGTTTGTGAGGCATTTTGAGAATGAAACGACAGCGTTAAAGAACTGGAAATGTGTGACAAATACAGGTACACAACACTAGATCGACAGACAGACACACACACACACACACACACACACTTTATCCCAGGGGAATTTTGTTTATATACATCACCAAAGAACGTGACGTGCACAGAGTCATACATAGTTTTGTGGGTCGTTATGTTTAAAATGCTGTCCTGACATGTTACGGTTGATGGTCTGGCACGTCTAATGCGTGCTGATGTTCTCCAGTTTTTCCGGTACCCTCTCTGCATCTGTCTTCAGTGGGCCCATGCTCAGTCTTGTGAAGGAGTTGGTCAGATGTACGACGTGATGTCAGTTTGTGTTCTTAACGGGCAGCTGCCTCCAAGACGTACAAGAGGCTGATGCAGTTAAAAGATCTCGAGTCCCACAGATTGAAGCCTGGAGATTGTGCTCTTTAATGGGGCGAGTTTGGTGTGAGGAGGTGTGACTGTTTGTACTTGATCCTGTGAGTCATGGTGCGTGCGGTTGAGGTGCAGAAGCAGAGGAAAATAACAGTAGGTTGGAGATCCTCAAACAGGACCCACAAGAAAGACCAGTATAATAAAATATTATGCAGGTTAGTCGTCAACAGGGTCCAGGTCCAGCTGATGAGCCTGTCTGGTCATCGATAAGCTGTCAGCTTTCGAAACGTCACCCCAGTATTTACCGCAACCGTCCAAGACACCAATTTTTTTTTTTTGAACTCGACCACAATCTTACCTTGTTCGGCTAATCAATATCTCATTGACTTAACTAGTGAGGTGGGTGATAGATGTAATGTATTCGTAGAATGGCTGGGGTGCCCCTGATGAGAGGTTTGGGAGCTGAAGTGGTGCCCATCTCGTCATCCAACAAGATAATCAGTAACTTTTTGGAGAACAAGAAATTTTTGTTTTTATTGGTACTAATTGTTTCTTTTCCTCTCAACACACATACTACCCAGGTCAATAGCTTTCTTTTCCCTTTGAGTGCCTAAGACTTTTGTGTAGTACTGTACATTCAGGCAGTAGTGCGAAATAAATAGAGAAGCATTGCCGATGTATTGCATATGAAAGCGTTTTTATGAGCACTGGATTTGGTGAGCAATTAGCCTTTGTTAAAGAGCATACCTGTGTAGTTAAACATCCCTGAATCTTGTTTGCTTACGACTATGTTTGGCTTGACCTAAATTTCATTCCACACTGTTGTTTCCAGAATCGCTCAACGTGATTTTGGTTTGTCAGTTGCGTCTATATCAGGAACTTTGCCTGTGTGTTTTCCTTTAAATAGATTGTGATTGTGACACCCGAACTTCCTTGTCCTGCAGGTGTCCCTCTTTGCCGAGCTGTTTAACGAGATGCTGCAGCGGGACTTTGGCTACAGGATCTACAAAGCCTTGGCTGCAGTCCCGATCAAAGAGGACAAGCGGGACAAGAGGGACAAGGGCAAGAAGGAGGCAGAGAAGAAAGACACTAAAAGAGACAAGGAGGAGGAGAATGGGGAACCATCTGCAAAGAAAGGCAGAGAGGACAAGAGGGTGGGTGGAGGCGAAGGCTGAGCAGGGTGGAGGGCAGAGTGGGTCTGACGACGGGGCTTCAGTTGCTTGAATGTTCGTTTCGCCGTCATATAAGGAGGAAGACAAGGAGAGAACACTGAGGAAAGAGGAGTCGAGAGATGAGGACGAGGACAGCACCACGAATGCGGAGGAGTACGACCCCCTGGAGGCTGAGGAGGCTGAGGATGATGAAGGTAAGGAGGGGAGCCATGACGGCTAGCGTTTATCCAGTGTGATGTAGAATAACCGTCCCCCGTCCCCCCCCCTCAATTTAAGACGACGAAGACTCTGATGGCAGAGACCGGAGGGATGACCGTCGAGATGACAGGAAGTCAAGAGAGCGGTCCTCCAAAGACAAGGTGCATGCTGACCTCATCATGGGCCTTCTTGCCTCCTGTAGCAAAAATGCTAAAGACAGAGGCTGTAATGATATGCGTATTTGCCATGTACGCACATTAAAACAGATGAATGCATTTATTGACATGGGCAGAACCTAAATTCACAAGTAGATGTTCAACGCAGAAACTGCTATGCTAGCTGTGCCTATGAGTTGGTTACGGCTAATGCTGGTCACAGTCAGTCATACTCAGCAGTTTCCCCCTACTAAAGACTTTCTTGACATTGCAGGAAAAGGAGAAGAAGCAAATGATCACACATGACAAAGATCTCCTCATGGCCTTCGTGTACTTTGATCAAAGCCATTGTGGCTACCTCCTGGAGAAGGACTTGGAGGAGATCATGTACACACTGGGGCTGCACCTCTCTCGTGCTCAGGTAGCTCATGACGCAGAGAATGCTGGCATTTCACTCTCACCAGTTCTTGCAGTAACATCCCTCACTTGCTTGGCATCTGTGTACAGGTCAAGAAATTACTAAATAAGCCCCTGATCAGAGAATCGTGCTTCTACCGGAAGCTGACTGACCAACCAAAAGATGAGGCCGTCCCGTCCATCAGCGAGGAGTCACCCGACAACCTTTCTGGTACGAGCTGAAACCAGGTGTCTCCCACTGGTGCCCAGTGGCACCCAGTCTGCACGCCTGTACTCAGTTTTCCTTGTCTGCACAGGAAACAGGGCGCTGCTGCCATCCTGCAAGGTGAAGGGGGAGCCGAACGAGTCGGGCGGCTTGATCGTGTACAACGGCGCCATGGTGGACGTCGGCAGTGTGCTGCAGAAACTGGACAAGAGCGAGAGAGCCAGAGAGGAGATCGAGCAGAAGCTGATGTTGCAGGACACTAAAATGGGTACGAACAGCTGACGCCGTGTGTCCTGAGTGCCACTCGTGACCATGACTAGCAGTGTTTGGCTGAACGATCAGAAGGTCACTGGATCGAATCCCAACCTCAGCAGAATACAGCCTCTCCTTGGGTTATAATAGGCTTACATTCTGATAAACCTAAATCATAAGGCGAAAATGCATCTTAATACAATACACCTAACAAATATCATAGCCTAACCTATAGCCTACCTTTAACATGCTTATAACAGTTACTTTAGCCTACGGTTGTGCAAAATCATTAACACAAAGTCTGTTTTATAATAAAGTGTTGAACATTTCCTGTAATTTACTGAATAATATGAAAGACATTTAAGCATCGTAAAGTCAAAATATCGTAACACAGACCATCGTAACCCAGGGAGCATCTGTAGTCTCAACTCCACTGAGGCCTCAGTTCTCCAGGGGCATCGGATGAATGTTCTGACCCTGCGCTTGGACCCCAAGTTACAGTACAGTACAGAACAGAACAGTACTGTGTAAAAGTCTTAAGGAGGCAAAGAAAATGTTTAAGGTTATTTACTGTATATACGGTACTGTGCAAAGTCAAAGAATGTAATTGTACCTTTTAAGGTACAGAAAGTGACTATGAAGAACAATTTTGTACCATTGGGGGGCACGTTAATGTTGTTTGTACCTTGGGGTTGTTCCTCAAAGTCCATTTCTCTGCCTTAAAAGGTACAGTGATCTCCAGCTAGGGTGCAATTGGCAAGCAGAGGTACAAGAAGTTTCTTTTTTCTGACTGTGGTGCAAATGCGAAATTAAAGCAAAATTTAATTTTCTACGGCCTGTTTCGCAGATGAGGACGCAAAGGTGATAACGCAGCTGGAAAGTGCCAACGGCAGCCTACTGCGAGAGGTGGAAGAACTGAAGAGCAGCCTAGGCCAGACGCAGAGGAAGCTGGCGGCCACAGAGGAGACGCAGAGCTGCCTACAGGACCAGCTGCAGAAGACCGTGTGCAGCCTGACGACGGTGATGAAGGAACTGCAGGGCGTGTTAAAAAAGGTGAGTTTCCCCAGTCAGAGGTCTGTGGCCTGTACTACGAAGCAGGGTCACTGGCTTATCGGGGTAACTTGTCGGATTTAAGGTAGTCTGGGCAAAATGTAAGTGAACGAATATGAAGTCCATTTAAACTGTGGTACCTTAAATCCGACAAGTTACCCCCGATAAGCCAGTAACCTCGCTTCGTAGTACAGGCCACTGATGTGAATGTCACCCTGCTGCAAATAGACTGACGGCGGCCTTCTGTGCTCTAGGACCTTCCTGAGGAAGAGAGCGTCCCAAAAGTACAAACCAACGGCTCAGAGGACTGAGCTGCCCCTGTGTACGTGTGGGTTAAGTGTCACTGCTGTGGCCATGTACAGAATTTTGTTTACCGATACAGTTCTGTTTCCAAATTCTTCTCTAACGATTTTAACTGAACTGGTTCTTTTCTTAACTATGCTGAGCAACCTTTGCTTTGCAGTTATTTGACCGCACACACTTTTTGTTTGTGTGTAGAGCTCCACTTTAGCAATAAGTGTGTTATTTATGTTTGTGGTGAAACTTCCTGAGTCTTTAACCAATAATAAACTGATGGGAAAAAAGTGTTTTGAGCTGTGCCATCATGAACTGAACAGCCACAAAGCAAGCACTTCAGAGCAGTGGCTCTTTTTGCACCACGACCCCATTTTTACAGACTGCCAACTCAGTCTCGCTTCTTTAATAAGTAAAGGGTTAAATTAACGCTATGATTAAGCACACAGTGTAGTGAATTTTAAATTAAGCATCTGAGGTTTGGCTTCCTGGACTGGTTGAGGGTTCACCAATTACAAGTCCAAGGCCAGTTTATATAGGTTAATTGTAGGGGATCTGCTGCCCCCTTGTGGAGATGATTCAGTAAATGAGATACAATGATCGCAGCCGTTATTTTATAACGCGACAGGAAAGGGGGAGTATCTGATGCAGAAATCAAGCACGTCTCCGGTAAGTTTGTGTCTTCCATGCGTATCACGAAAAATAGTGGTGAGTGAGTGGTTGGTTGGTTGGTTGGTGGGGGGGCTTGGCTTGAAAGCAGTAGCCTCAGAGTGAGAGCGATGGATCCAGGTTATCAATAGAAAGTGCTGCGATTTCACACATGCAGTGCCAAAAGATACAAAAGGACAGTAAACCAGTTAAGCTTCTGACAACATTCGGATTTGTTTCTTCAGCTGTAAATAAGGGTTATCGTACGATACTACGTTTGCTTCAAAGCGTCATTCATGTATAGCGCTGGCGCTTTAATTAAGAAATCAGGCAGACAATTAGTCTTAACAACTACAACACGTAGCCTATACTATAGTTCACTTTTTTCTCAGGTTTGTTGTGATTTAACCTGGACGTGATTTGTATTAAAACCTTACATGTGTTACCTGCTATGTGTTGTTTGGAATATTTAAACCTCGTGGGGGGTTCAGTGCTGGTCGAAGCCCTTGTGACGCTCTAGGCAAACTTTACCGGGCAATTTTAGTTCGTTTCGGGCGGTGTGTGGTGATATTAGTAGTCCTAGCGCATGCGATTTGCGAAGACGTCCCTCATAAGTTGGCGGGCGCCTGTGTCGCCTGCTGGGTTAGCTGACGGTGGTGTGTTTTCATATACACACTGTCTCCCTCTTGTGGTCAAAAGGGGTAATGCGTACGCGGCTCGGTGCCTGAGCCATACCAGGGCTGACTTTCTGCGGATTTCACGCTACTCTGCTTACCTCCCGCGCTCAAAATGGCCTTTGCAGTTACGTTAACGTCTTTAAAACTGCCGCTGCCAAGCGGTGTACTATGTGTTCGAACACACCCATGTAAAGCTCCCTGGGACAACTCTGTTGTGAAGGGTCGCTATATAAAAAATAAATAAACTGAACTGAACTGAAACTATTCCTAAACCCGGACACGACCTTTGAATCACCGCTGCTCTGTCGGGGAAAATCAGATCTGCCAAAGTCGTTTGATTTATCATAACTGGAAAGAAAGTATAGTATTGATTTACCTTACAGAAGACTATTGACTATGAGTAATGGAGTAGAGTACAGACATGTTGCGGCATTTATTCTAGAAGAACCTATAGGAGGTAAAGGTGTTTGGTACTCACTGCATCAGTGTGTTTGAATCCTCCGATTAATCGTTAAATACTGCTAAACCAGACCTCTGCGTTTGTGTTTCTACCCCCACCCCACTTCATGCAGACAAACCATGATTCATTGTCGATTTAGTAAAAGTTGTTCGTGGTAAACGGTGTACTGTGGTCCTGGCGTGTTGCCGTATTAGCACAGGAACAAGTGGGCTTGTGAAGCAAAGTAGCTCCGTTATACTTTACGTTTAAAACAATGAGAAAAGAAAAAACGCAATAAAGAACCAGTGGGGGGTGTGGAGAACTTTAAATCAATCAGCTTTTAAGGATCATCACGGTTACGCGATGGGTCTGTGCACATTTGTGCTCCATGTGTTACGAGTGACTGACGATTCCTTTATGTTGTTTTCCCTCATTCAGAAGTAAGCATGGTGAAAGCAGTAAGTTGGACAAAGGACTGCTCAGTCTGGGACAAGTGGGGAGGGGTTATTGACTGGGAGAGGAAGATGCGTGTTCTCTAGCAAGACCACCCTCTGGCCAGGCTGACTGTCTTAGTGTCTCATCAACCTGATAGCCAACTGCAAAGGCAATTAGCTGGACGGACGGCTGCAGCGAAACACGAAAGAATTTACATTTATTTCGGTCACCTACATGCACATACATAGATTTGGTTATGAGAGAACAATACCATATTTATAATGAAGTCTGATTCAAGATATCTTTTGTTTTGTATAATATTTCAATAGTTTTAGACATTTTAGTTTTTATAATTTGTTTTAATCATAATATATATTAGAGTCATCGGCAAATAAAACATTTTAACAATTTAGTCACTTTACAAACATTACAAATACCATTTATATACTTCAGGCCTAGCACTAAACTTTGTAGAACCCCACAAGTAACCTTCAACAAATTTGATTTTACATCATTTATCATTACATATTGATATCTACTGCCACGGTAGCTTCTTAGCCAAGAGTATGCTACCCCTGTAATACCATATCTCTCCAATATTTTTCATGAATCAGTGTCCGATTCTTTTGTCTAGAATCACCTCCACTGTATAATCCCTTGCTATCCATTGCAGTACCTTAAAACCAAACTGATGGTCACTCAGCAAATTGTGTTTGCAAGTGGGACAAAATCATCAAATGGGAAGATGACAAAGAATACTCCCCAGAAACACCACCAGCTGACTAGGCTGTGACGTTTTACAGTGTAAACATGCATGAGGTGATGGTGACTGATCTGGAGGAAGAGATGATTATAATAAAGCCTGCAGATAGTCATCGAACTAGAAAAAGAATTAAAGCATCACTTTAAAAAATCTTTGAGGTGCGGATAGATTAAATTTAAATGAAAATGATGTCAAATTTGAGGTGGGTCAGGTACAAATTTTGCAGACAAGGAGTGTCAGAAGAATGCTGTCAATGTGGAGACTGCACAGAAAACTGAATGAAGTATTGCAGAAGAACTGGCCAAGAACGACTGGGAAGCAGGCAAGGTTAAGGGGTCAGCAGCAAAGTGAAGCGAGCTGAAGGTGGACAACGTGGCAGGTAGGAGGTGGGAGAGCAGAGGGTTAGACCACCGCTGCCACCAGAGGTTTGGGCAGAAGTTCAACATCCTTCTCAGACTTTTAAATGATTTATGCAATTTAAAAAAATGTAAAAATTGATAGACTAGCATCAATAAAATATTTAAATATAATTGCAGCCTCTTGATGAAAATATTTAAAAAAAAAAAAAAGTTGCTTATATGCATCTTCCTTTATACTGATTATACAACACAAAGGGAATCTGGTGCTGATTCCAAGTAGCACAGAACAAAACTCAGGGATTCTCCTGGTGCTTGCTGGACTTTCATGGGTGCCTTGAAGCCGCCTTAACAACAATTGAATCTCTCCTTGAAGTTCTTGGTGATCTGATAAATGGTTGATTCTTATAAACAGTAACATCCTTGCCGTTGAAGCCCTTTTTGTGCAATGCAATGATAACTGCATGTGTTTCCTTGCAGGAAACCACGATTAACAAAGGAACAACAATGATTTCAAGCACCACCCTTTCAAGGCATCCATTCTGCTATTCTAACTCATCTTGTCAACACTCTCACCTGTGTTAATGAGAGGATCACAGAAATGATGTCAGCAGGTTCTTTTGTGGCAGGGCTGAAATGCTGTGGAAATGATTTTTTTGGGATTAAGTTCATTTTCATGGCAAAGAGGGATTTTGCAATTAATTGCAATTCATCTGATCACTCTTCATAACATTCTGGAGTATTTGCAAATTGCCATTATAAAAACTGAGGCAGCAGACTGTGAAAATTAACATTTGTGTCATTCTCAAAGCTTTTGGCTACGGCTATATATAGAAGTGGGGATTGAGCCCATAGCTCTGAAAACACAGGTTAATGTTTCTGAGTCACCACTCTTAAGTAATATATTTACTGCAGTGATTTAAATGTAGTAAATCCAATCAAAACCATCCACTCAAAATGCTCATGCTTTGTTTCTCTTCAACCTTCATAAGAACATAAGAAATATACAAATGAGAGGAGGCCATTCGGCCCATCAAGCTCGCCTGGGGAGAACTTAACTAATAGCTCAGAGTTGTTAAA
>JAODKE010000068.1:12615851-12644229 GCA_026779605.1 Mormyrus hasselquistii
ATATTATATATTTTTTTCATGTATATTTTTATTCTATATATTTTTTATAGTAGTAATTACTATTGTTGCACTTTTCAAGGTATTGACAATTGGCACAGCATCATAGACGCACATCTGCCTCCGTAATCCTTAAGTATCATTCTACCGGTGTGTGTTATTGTGTGTATTCTTTGTAATTGGGTTACTGGATGCCAAAATGTCCTTCGTGATAAAGAAAAGAAAGAACGAATCTTTCTGTCTAATCAAAGAACAGTATTACAAAGACATGCGAAATCGTGACAGTACACAAACCAACGGCAGGTCTTATTTCAAGAATAAAACCAGCCGTGTTCATAGGCTTAATACGATACACGAAAGTGCAAGAACAAAATCAGTAAACGAATTGAAAACAGTTAATTCTACATATGAGCACACGGAGACGGATAAAATAGTAGAGTGTATAAAGCAAGTTATTCGCCAAATAAAACCAGCCACTCTCCCAATGTTTCACCCACAAACGTCTAATAAAGACCAGAGATTATGCAAAAATAAAGACAAAAAGCTGCACTTTCCTGATTGTTTTAATAGCCTATGTGTCCAGAAGGGTAAGAAAATAAAAGAACGAACCAGAAACCGCCTGAATATCTGACACGGAGTTTCAACGTAACATACTATTTATCTTCCATCATGAGCCGTTTTATATTTTCAGATTTTTCCATTGCAGCTATTCCTTATATTTTATGCTTTACCTTTATTTAGTGGCGGAGAAGGCGGGGGCACTGCAAAACAAACCCCCGTCCGCCTCCGCACCCTCTTTAACGACAAAAAAAAGCGATGACGCAAAATTCGGGACAATTTACCCCAACCCCCGTAACAGGTTGGCAGGCGAATGCTGCCAAACCCCGATCCAGTGCTGTGAGACACCTCATCCGCTCCTGGTCTGCCTTCTTACGGCAACTAAGATTTAGAAAATATAAGAGAATCAAATATTAAGTTCTGCTGTAACCGGCCGCGGGAGAAGCTGGACTTTCAATACATGAAAATTGTCTTAAAATCACGCAGGTGTGAACTTGAACTTTAAAGAGAATGTATTACCGCCGAGACCTGGAAGATATTTAATTTTTTTTAATAGGAAATATATATAGTTGGGTTTATAGTGCTAAACCAGAGAATAAAATATACGCATAGGCAGTAATTATAGCCACTGGCACAGAACATTTCCATTTAAGAGATAATAAATAAGCATTACACGGCACTCTTGGGACTTCGCCATCATCAGCAGTGGATAGTTCAGGTCCAGAAAGTAAAAATCCAAATCAAAATTTTGTTTCAACCAACCAGTTCAGTAGGCTACTCTTTACTACGACTATACTCAACTGGGGGAGGGTTGAAACAAAATCTTGGTCTAGATTGTCACTTTCTGGACCTGAACTATCCGCCTTTGGCCATCATGATAATAAGACGCACAACAATCTCTGCAGCCACACTGTAGCCTAACAAAGCGAGAAATGCCACGTAACATACTTTACTGAAGCTGCACTCAGTATAGACGCTACGATGTTATGCAGGCCAACAGCAGGAACACACACACACACAAACAAACCCAACACAGGTTTTTAAATCCACAACAGACGTTTATAGACTCTCTATTATCTGCACAGAACACTACAGCATTTCCAAAGATTGGATTAAGTTAGTTACAAACCACTGGGAAACTGAAGGCATACTGAAGAAGCTCACTAGCTCAACCAGCGTGTTATAGTCCACCAGTGCCTCTTTCTTAGTGATTTTTGGCTGTTGACAATACCTGAGTGCCTAGGGAACAGGACTCACAGACAGCAGGAACAAAGAGCGCTTTGTGTAGGAGGCTGTGCACGTCCCACACTGACGCAGGACTTAAACGGGTATTATTGTAAATAACACTCTACTCCCTGCTTATTATCTACAACAAACTAATAGTTTACAAATAAATAATACATAGATAATACCACAGCATTAATGCAGTGTAAAATCCAAAGCAGCGAGGTGCAATGGCATTGTTCCACCAAGGACAACATGAGCATTAGTAGTTGGGAACATTACACTATAAGCCACTCGATACTTTGCATACCCTGAACGCCACCATGCACCTGACTTACGGCCCCGTCCACGCCCATATCTCCAGCAGAAAGCTAACGATTGGCTAGTGTCGCACGCCTGGCACCACCTCCTGCGCGTCATCCCCGTTACCTTGGAAGCAATCGCGCGGCGACTCAGTTACTGCGTTCCGTAGGAATACGAGCGAACTACGAGCGACGGCCGAGTCTCGCTATGCGGGAGGCGCTCCGGACGCTTCTGTGAGCCCATACGAAGTTTATTTGAATGTGATCAAAGGTGAAACAATGTCGCCACCTCAGCGAGTTGTGCAGCTGTCCACAGCGTCACTGGCGCTGGTCTTGGGCCGGAGCGGTCGGTGCGCTGGAGGTGGTGTGGAGGCGCAAGGCACCAACGTCCGAAGCGGACAGGACATCTTCGAAGACTTTCAGGCGCAAAACTTGCGCAGCTTTTGGAACAAAAGGCTTGTCAAAGCGGTAGCGGGTGTGAGCTTCCAGGGATGGCTGGAGAATCTGGTGCTTTTGGTGCACGGAGCTGCGGACCATGTGGAAGTGCTGCGGGAAGCATGGATGCGCCGGGCGCTGAGGTCTCCGACGGGCTTCGTCATTAGAGCTGTGGGTACGTCCTCCAGCGCCGCCTCAGTACGTTTCCTGTATGAAAAGCAGTGCAAGTTCAGACGGGGGGCGGTGATCGCGAGGTGAAGCACCTATAAACTGTCTCAGTTTTCGCCTGCAAGCTGACCAAGACACGCCCAGTTGTTGGAGCTGGGAAACTTCAGAATGTGTGGCTGGCGCTGTAGTCGCATTCATGTGGTGATGAAATTCATACTCTAGCGGTATAACAGGTAGTGTTTGTGCTGTTTGTTCAATCTGAAGGAAGTCCCTGAGGCAGGAGCGGCCGCATGAGGGTCCCCTGGCCCCACTGTGTCTACCAGGTGGCCCACCATGTTGTGTTAAGTGTCCATCGCCTGTGGGGGAGCGTAAATGGCTGGAATGCGAGGAAGGGCGACACCTTGTTAGATTCGGGCCATTCCCGTGCCTTTTGTGATGCATTAAGCTGGGGACAGCTTACACATTCACACTTTGGGGATGGCATGTGAGTGCACCAAGGGATTTGAACCCACAACCTTTTGTTAGTGTAATTCTGAACTTTTTGAGCTACAGCGGTTAAAGCGGTTAAGGTTCACCGGTCATCACATTGACTGTGGGTGGACAGCTCTCCATGTCTGTGGCCAGCAGAGTAGACAGGATATCATTTTCTGATGATGATGATGATGGAGGTATTGTCTTCAGCCAGGGACTTACGCCTTCCCAAATTCTAGAATCAAGGGTTAAACACAAGCAAGACACCATTTCATCTATCCATTTAGAGACCCCCCCCCCCCCCCCCGAGCAAGGATTGGCTGATGTGCATTTAATTTAACCTGCAGAAGTTTTTCTCCAGAGCGACATGCACATGTTAGGAGAGCAGGGTTAGACAGTCCGTGGAGAGACTGCAGGTTAATGGCCTTGCTCAAGGGCACAATGATGAGATCACTCAGCTGACCTTGGAATTGGAACCCACAACATTAAGGCTCAAAGGCTAGATTTCCTGCCACTCCCAGTTGCCCCCCCCCCCCCCACACACACACCTGCAACTTGTTCCAGGCAGTTAACCATTTCTGATGGATCTAAAGCATAAAAGATGTCACCTCTGTGAATGTGTAAACTGCTTTAAACTAATTCCTGCTGTGGGGGGATGCCAGAACCAGGGCTGTCAGATGGGCAGCGCAGGAAGTCACCACCTGGTGGCTTATGCCTGGTACAGAGCCCCGTTCAACCTGTTCGGCTCCCACGTGAACACCGAAACCAGAGCTGATCTCCAACAAAACAGGCCAGCAGGCCCCAGGGAGGGAGTAGCGGCATTTTGCCAGAACAACACAACAAAATAACACTGTCTCAGGCCTGCCCATACACTGCTCTACATAAGCATTAGGATTAAGTTCTGAGTTTGGAAACGGGCTTCCCGGTTTTTCCCTGGACTCAATGTCACTTCCTGCTACACCGGTGCCATTAGGAACCTCATACTTCATCTCCAGCAATATGGTATCAAACGCGCAGAGCTGAGCTGACCAGATCTGACACACAAAGCTAGGGAGGGGGTCGTGGGGGCCTTTTCGTGGCTCCTGGCATGACGTGCGGTTGCCATGGCAGTCTGCAACCACTCGCTGCATGTGACAAAGGCCCTGTGTGTGTGTGTGTGTGTGTGTGTGTGTGACGCACGTCCTCGAGTTACTAGCAGCGCAGAAAGTCAGCCACGAGCCAGTCAGACCCGGTCGTGACTGCTGCCCCAACCGTCACAAACAGGATGCCGTTCACCTGGAGGACACTGTCCCCCACACTGGGACAGAGCCTACTTTGAGAGGACACCCCCCCCCCTTTCTCCCAGTTCTGGGGTTCTTTTCATCTCCAGTTTTTCCTTAGAAGCTCTTGAACAATGAGCGGAATTGGAGCAGGATATCCAGTGACAGCTGCGAAGTACCCCCCCACACTCCCCCAGTGTCAGTCTCATGGCGGCATGACTCTCTGTCACTGACCACCACTACCACGCACACTGTCCTGAACTGTGCATCCCTACAGGGAGGCGGATTGTCCACCTTCCCCTACAAGACGAAAGTTTATTTGCACAACAAACAACATGTGCAACATCAATTGAAAAGGCATAGCCAAATGTAAATGTTGCTTAATAACAGCCTAATAATGAGCAAAACAAATGGTAGTAGCCTACCACCAAATGCATACTACGTGCACTACCTATGTGCACTGTCCATTTTACTTTGATTACCCGACAGGAATTCCTACGCGAAGGCGAAGACTAGCGTTAGGTGCGGTGCTTTATATTACTGTGTAAAAAAGGATATCGTATCGCATGCGTTTTTTGAAAATGAACGTGAGAGTTTTCCGGAAATGCACGTGCAGACATAAACTGATATGGATTTTAGGTTTTATCACCTTGAATGCAGAGATTTTGTAACTGATGTTTTGAAAGCCGCAATTTAGCTCTCCTGCGTCCGACCCGACACGAACCCATAAACGACACAGTTTCATCAAAACCCGTTTCATCAAAATTTGCGGGTCACCCGTCGGGTACCTGAACACTGACACTAGTCTAGTTCTGTCTTGTTTTCTGCTTACTTATGCAGTTTACAAAACCAACGTGTATTTTTAATAAAAGATAAAACCAGCGAAGTTACTTGAAAAGTTTTCATATTTTTTCTATAATTGCAGATTTGCACAATAAATATTCTACATTCGTGACTACTATGAAATGTGTTAACAGTTTATTATACAAATTCCTGCTGCAATGCCTTTGCTATGGACATATGTTACCCTTTCAAAAACAGTTATATTGAAATTTAAAGATCAAATCGTATATCCCAATATATACCGTCTATGGTTCAGATTATACCACAATATGAATTTTATACCATATCGCCCAGCCCTAGTAGAAAGCATGTTACGGTGCATTTCATAACATCGCTAGCTAGTATGCATCATGCATATCTTAACCTAGCTTAAACGGTTAATAATAGTATTTGTACACTGATTTCACCAGTACTGACTGCAGAGGTACAAGAAAAAAAATAGTTTTGAAATATAATCTGCAAGACCTTCATATTTTCTGCATGTTAGGAAAAGAAATCAGCTGATGTACATCCTGTCCTTACCTCCTTTGACCTGGTGGGGGCAGCGAGCAGACATTGTCTATGTTTTGCAGAGGAAGCGCTTCCTGTTATCCATGACCTTTGACCCGGCCATCTTTGCATTGTCCCCGCAGGTGACTTAAGCCCTCTACAGATGAGCCCCATAACACAGTCCCAGTTCATTCCTCTGTCAGAAGTGCTGTGCTCCATTATTTCGGACATGAATGATGCCCACGTCACCGTCACCCAAGAGGCTTTGCTCGGCCACATGGCCAGAGCCCACCCAGGTAGGTTGCACAAAGCCGCCCGGGAGGAGAGTCACCTTCTCAGTGGACACTAACTATCGCACGCCGTCCACCCAGGCATGGCCACCCCGGGGTCGGACATCCTGCACAGCGCTTTGGGGTCCCTGATCAAGGACAGGAAGATTTACCACACAGGGGAGGGCTACTTCATCGTCACCCCACAGACATACTTCATCACCCACCAGCGGTGCCGGCCCTCCGAGGAAGATGACCCGCCGCCCCCTCCTCCAATCACCTACCTGCTGAGCACCGAGAGCTGCATGGAAGCGGCCGCGGCTGCAGCTCACTGCGGCTCCTGCAGCTGCTTCAGCGAGCACACCAGCAAGAGCCTCAGGCCACCCAGCGAGCCCCGGGCCTCTGTGAAGCACCGGTCCACCTCTACGGCCCTGGACCGACAGGGGAGCCGGACAAGCACGCCTGCTGGCAGCAACGCACAGGACAAGCCCGGGCGCCGCTTTGGCTTCAGCCTCTTCCGCCGCAACCCGGCCAAGAAGGACGGGGCCAAGAAGGCGCTGGCCACCTTCTCCGGGCAGTTCCCCCCCGAGGAGTGGCCGGTGCGTGACGAGGATGATCTGAACAAGCTACCACGCGACCTGGAGCATGCCATCATCCGGCGCATCAACCCTGCACTGACCGTGCACAACCTGGCCAAGCACACCGTGCTCATGAAGAAGCTGGAGGAACGCGGGGAGCACAAGGGCACCTCTACGGAGGGCCCCCAGCCGCAGGCCACCAAGGCCAGCCGGAGCAGGCGGAGAGGGCGCCCTGCCATTGGGAAGCAAGGAGACGCCACGTTAGTGGTGGCGGTGGCAGCCACAGATGAGCGGCGCATGGAGCCTTGTGGAGACGTCAAGGATCTAGACAAGAAGCGCATTGAGAACCCCTTCCAGGGAAGAGAGAAGGCGCACAAACATGGCCACCGTGGTCAGAGGAGGAGGGATGGCAAGGCCCAGCTGCCTGACAGGGCAAGCCGAGTCAGCCACAGGTCAAAGTCCTGGGATCCCTGTCAGACAGACCCCGGCAGATCGTCTACCGTAATGGAGGAGCCCTACGAGGGCCTTTGTTCAAGCCCGGGTGGGGTATGTAGTCCTGGTTACCCTGATGCTAGCACGCTGAGAATAGAGGACAAACTGAAGCAGAGTAAAACCAGGAGCAGGGCCTCCCTGGATGAGAGGCTGGAGGACACCAAACAGGGCAGGACCTTGGACCGCAGGAGTGTGTGTGGCCAGACCGGCGAGATGGACACCTCTGTGCCTCAAGGGCCCCACACTGGCAGGACGCTCCACCATGGGCCACCAGAGCGTGACACCTGCAGCTCCCTCTACTTGAACGAGGGCTCCGTGACTGACTGCAGTGCAACATCTCAGATGTGCACCGCCTACAGCCATGTCTCCCACACCGCTCTGGGGGTGGGAAGTGGCGCAGCGCCAGGCAGGGGATTCCCAAACGATGCTAGGGAAGATCCTCGCCAGGGCCACTCCAGTGGCCCCAATGCGGGCCCATCACCCGAGACCCGGGGTGTAGGTGGGGCCAGGTGGACTTCTCAGGCTTGGGCCATCAGCACAGAAGCCCCTAGCCTGCCACCCAGGGGAGGAGCCAGCAGGACGGGGCTAGACGATGGACCCCAGGGGCCACCTGAGCCCCACGACAGCCTGTTTGCCATCAAAGCCCATCAGGACAGACCAGCAGAGGCAGGAGAAAACCACAGCAGCCCAGGAGACAGTGGCGTTGACTCGCCCAGGTAAGCAGCCGACAGAGCCAGTGATTAAACCACGAGCCACATGATTAAGACCTTCCTCAAGGGTCACATGACCAACCCAATCTCCATAAGAGCTCTCCATTGCTGCACGTGTTTTCTGAGCCCATTTCCTCCATCTGCCCACAGGACTCAGGTCAGCCTGACGCCCAGTACCTGTGATGCCCTGACGAGCCTGCAGCAGCAGGAATTCCTGCAGGTCACACAGCCAAATGTGCAGCAGCCCCGCCCCCAGGGTGCACTGATGCAGCTCACACCCGTCATGAATGTGTGACACAAAGCCAGCTGATGTACATGTGTAAATAGAGCCAGAGGTCCCTCCAAGAACATTTGTGTATTTATGGCTTTCTGGAATTTTATACACTGATTTTTGGACGAAACATTAGATTTTTACTCACCTTTGACAGTACTTTCAATCAATAAAATGATGTACCCTGTTTCTGAGTTACCAGTATCAACATGGCACGGTAAGTAAATCTTTAAAAAATAGATGAATCTGATAATGACATTCCTGTAGCTACAGGTCGGCGAAATTCACTACACATGCACTGCCACAAAGTACACATTTACTTCACACACGTGCTGCCGTTCATTATGTTTGGAAATAACTCGGACAGCAGAGCCCTCTAGTGGACTAATCGCTGCAAAATTCCAAATATGGAAGAGCAATTCCATTTAAATTTGTTTCCCACAGTACAAAATGCACATTCTAACTAGCTTGCATTGTTTTCTTTGGAATTTGAGGGGGGTAGGTCAGACAATCTGAATGCAGACATCCAGGGTGTGTGACACTGCAGAATTACTCCAAAAGCCCAGCTCTATAACATACCAACATCACAGCAGCATAATGCTAAATACTAAGAGCAATGAGCATTACATTCTGTGGAGGACTAAACCCTACTTCAACATCTGTGTCTGCAACTTGCACCAAGTTTCAGAGACCAAATTAATAGCTAATAAAACTCTAAGGACAATTAGACCATCCAAGCATTATTGTGTAGTCAGGTTATTTGGAAACGGACCGTCATAGTCATATAATAGACCTTGCAGCTTGTGGAGGGAAACATCGCCACCATGAAGCCCTCCCACCTGGAACCATCTGTCTAGATAATGCCCCAGCAAGTCAGAGACAGGCAGCCATGAATGTGATGACATCCCCGCCTTTATTTCATGCTTTGTACAAGGTTGTCTGCCAAATATTGACATTAATGCATAATATGCGACTGATGAATACTGAAGGGATTAATAAGCAGCGTCATAGCTACAGTGGAACCGTGAAGGGCTCTGTCCGCCGAGTGGTTCTCGCCCCACACCCACCCACAGCAGAACCCCAGCTCCCTACCAGTCAGGCAGTAACACAAACAAGGGTGAGCAGTCAACAACCTTTATTTATCCATATGCGTGTCACTCCAAACCCGGGAGACAGCTGGAACAATGGTGAGCCTCTGCAGCAAGAGGCCAATCAAAAGTATGGACCAACCAGATTGTAACTTACTCTAATTATCTACACTGTTGTCAATCAATAGACAGGAAAATTAAAAGACAATAGTAACATATTGGAAACATATTTCATATACATAGAAGCCAAACCAAAAATAAACGTATCGATGAAGTCAAAGGAAAATAGGTTAGTATGTTTAGGAACAAAAGGAGCTAGCCAAAACCTTACAAATATTTTCATCAACAGCTTGGCATACAATTCTACACAGCATGCAATAAGGCACCTATCTCTAACACAATGATTAAGTCTATGCTACGCGCTAAAGCACAATTAGCCCAAAGCAAATTAGAACGCTCACACCCCCATAAAAACATCCCATTCGTTTCCCTTTCAATAATCCAAACGATATTCTAAAAAAAACCCATGTATGTAAAATAATCGTACACAGGACAGTAAGTAGAAAGCACAAACCAATGGAATTGGACATCTGAAGATGCTAAGGTCTCAGTAAAAGCGAGCTATGCTATTTGTCTTGATAAGTACACACTACGATCTATAACACAGTCAAACTGGATAGCCTGTAGAATGTATTCTGAATAAACGTTAACTATGTGCTATACAATGCTAATTCATCGTTTCCAAAGCAATTGCAAGGAATATTCTGAATGTGTTAATATGCACAACCACATATTGTTAATATACATTTGGTATTACAGTACCAGGGACCTGGCTGGGGCCTCTTTGAAGGAGTTTTCAGAATGCCACAGGATCACAACCCCCCCCCCCACACACATGCCAGCATCCAACTCGCCACTGGATGGTGCTAGAGGGTCTGAAAGGCGCTCGGCAGACACGTGCCACGTAGATGTGAGGGGGGGAAGCAGGTGGCGCTAAAGAGGGCTGCAGGGAGGTCAGGGGCGCACCCGGCAGCACCCCGCCGATTTGTGGGCAAGTGGACTTGTCTCGAAGGGACACGGCTCAGTGCTCTCCACATAGGAAAACACCCAGGTGACAGAATCCATGCGGCCTGGAGTCTTAATCCTTTGCTGACAGCTTTCTGAATCTGCTCAACAATCCCCCTTAATGGGGCACGAGAACCCCGCAGGCACACATCAGAATAACGCAGAATACCTACCGACAAACTATTTACACCATTCCTGACTTCAAAGTCCACAAAGATTCAAAAAGGTGGGAAATTGCACCATTCACATCAATTTGTGATAAGCCAATAGTAACTTTGAGGCAGGTGGGCAGGCAGGACCCTCTCTGCGAGGCATCCACACCTATCTCACGCGAGACGTGTTCAGGGTCATCTGCGTGTTGCCTGAACACCACCAAGCAGCCAACGTCAAGCTGTCAGCAAAAGGTTATTTCTCCTGACACCGAGTGCGAGTCGCGGCCCAAACGTCTGGACTGTCTGAAAAGGGTCACTCATCCGGTGCAGCTTCGTATACCTGGAGTATCTAAGGACAGGAGCGTGGTGGGAGGCGCCTGAGCCAACAGGACGCACCCGCCTCGCCTGCTCATCACATCACTGGTCTAGGTGGACCCGGTGGTGTCGTGACAGAGACGATGAATGATTGAAGCCCTTCCCACACTGAGAGCAGCGATAGGGCTTCTCTGCGTTGAGAATGCGCTGGTGTTTCAGGATAGTGGTGTGAGGGAAGCCCTTCTCCGCCTGGGCAGCCGTGTACGCGGCCTTCTCCTCCAGATGGACCCGCTGGTGCCTGGACAGCGAGGAGGAGTGGTTGAAGCGTTTGCCACAGTGATTGCAGCTGTAGGTCTTTCCATCTAGGTGAGTTCTTTGGTGCCTCGACAATGAGGATGAGTGATTGAAGCTTTTCTCACAATGGCTGCAGCTGTATGGCTTCTCTCCCGAATGCATGCTGCGTTTTAGGCTCGAGCCAAATGGAAATGCTTTCCCCCCCGGGTTGCAGCTGTACATTTTGTCATCCAGGTGGATGCGGTGATGCCGGGACAGGGAGGAGGAGTGGTTGAAGCTCTTCTCGCACTGGGAGCATCTGTACGGCTTCCCGCCGGAGTGGATTTGCTGGTGCTTCTTGAGGTGACGTCTCCTCACAAAGCTTTTGCGGCACATGGTGCACTTGTAGGGCTTGTCGCCCGAGTGCACGCGTTGGTGCTCCCGCAAGGTAGTAGCTGCAGCGAAGCTCATGCCACACTGGGTGCAGCGGTGGGGTTTGTCGCCAGGGCCGGGACCACCCACGTGGATCCTCTGGTGCTGCTTCAGGTTGGACGCCGCAGTAAAACTCTTGCCACACTGGCCACAGCTGTATGGCTTCTCGCGGGCATGCATCTCCTGGTGTTTCTTGAGGTGGCGCCGGCGGACGAAGCTCTTGCGGCATTGCGAGCACTTGTAAGGCTTCTCCTCCGAATGCAACTTCATATGCTCCCGCAGGGTGATGGCCGCCGCAAAGCTCTTGCCACACTCAGAGCAGCGGTGAGGCTTATCGGGGGTGTGCATCAGGGAGTGGGCCTTCAGGCCGAAGGCATCCATGCAACCCTTGCCAACCACCTCCACCCCTGCACCATACGGCTTCTCCTTCAAGTGGATTTTCAGGTGCTCCTTCAGACTGGACTCCACGGCAAAGCTCTCGCCGCACTGGATGCAGCAGTAGGGGGCAGCTGCTTTGTGAATCTCGTAGTGCTGGTGGAGGTCCGAGGCACTGTCAAACAGCTCGCCACACTCGTTGCAAATCAGTCTCTGAGCCTCGTGGATCACCACGCCATTTTCAGTCTCCACCATCAGTGCCTGGTCTTCTGCCTTGATTATGTGTGTGGCATCTTCCCCACCCATCTGTGTCTTGATGATGTCACCCAGCAGGCTCTCACTGGTCACACACTTGATTTCAGCCCCAGTGTAACACTGCAGGTCTGTCTGGTGCTCTGCTTTAGTATAATCGTGATCTGTCTCCGCTATGATCTGGTCGGAATCCACACAAGGGACAGAGCCCAGGTCGGCACCCAGACCCTGGATCTTAGACAAGTGTGCGCCGTGAATGTGGTCCAGATCATGATCCCGCTTCACTTCCAGAGCCATGATCTCAGATCCCGATGTATAGTGCACCTCAGTGACCTGACTGTGCGGTATGACACACTCAGAGCCCAGGGTGTCGAGCCCCGGCGTGTCACACTCAGTCTCTGACTCAGCCATTATGACGGACTCCAGCCTGGCGGCTTAGCGGGCTCCTCCGAGCGAGCCGGGCTTGTCCAGTGGCAGCGCTGCCGTGAGCCCCTGCACGTTGATGAAAAGCACGCCACCTGCGAGGGGGACAGGGACACGGGACTCACATCAGGACATCAGGCAGGCTGTGCCAGCTCCCATCATGCAGTCCTTTACAACCCCCACCCCAACATCAATCACCATAGATTACACGTAGATAAGAGGACCCAAAAAGGAGGGTGTGTCAGGCTCCCAAGAGCACAAATCCAGGCCGCAGCAGGGGACCATCATCACGTCGCCAAGTACCTACTTCCTGGTGACTTGAAGCAGCTGCGTAGAAAACGGCAGCACACACACATACACACTGTTCACACACAGTAAATGCATCGACACCACTAAGCGACTCGTTTAAAAAGTAAAACACGTATATAGCAGCATCTCTCTCTAACGCGTTTAGAAGCCCCCAACTAGACGCCTGGGCCCAGGCAGATGAGGAAAGCTCCCAACGTACCGCGCCTAGGCCGAAACCGATCGCGGCCCTCCGCACGCAAAACCGGGCTTAACCTCTTAAGATAGAAAATTGAGTTCAAGGGCACCCAAAAGCGGCCGATCCAGTGGCAATTCCACTTATAAATTTACAAAGCCGAGAGGCCGATCGGGGCGGCGCGCCGTACGCCAGACCGCTCAGCGCAGGCATCTTGAGCCCCACTCCGCCGTAGAGCTGCCCTAAGATGGCCGCCGCCGACTTCCGCCCTTGAAAGCGCATTTCAGCGGTGCGCTCAGCCAGGCAGGCCATCTCCTGCTTCACACTGTAACGGGTACCACGAAACTGGGGGCGACGATGACGAGTCCACGGGGCGCCTTGACGGGAGCTTAGTGGTACCCGGCTACAAGACACCGTGTTATTGCGAGCGACGCAAAAGCCCGGGAAAGGGCCCCCCATCTTATATAATCAACAAAGCAACCGGGCCGAGCTGGAGCGGAGGCCGCCCCACCACACTGGGTCTCCCTGCTTCCCTCAGTCTGGGGAAAAAAGTATTTTGAACCCCGAGATGCATGTAGAGCCAGGAGTACATGACTCCGCTGCAGCTTTCGGAGCAGCGGCGGCCCATGCTAACCGGGGCTGCCAAGGTTAGCATCCGCAGCAAAGCCTGCTAATCAGAGCAGCACCGCCATCCTACGCCTCACGGCCCGGGTGCATCTACATCATTGCCCACAAACACCGGCTTCCAGTGCGGCCACTATCGGCCTTAATCGACAAATATCTCACACAAAGGCCGGGGAACTCGAATCTGGGGCTCGGCTTGCAGCGTGCGCCTAGCCGCTAGCGGGGAAGCAAGCAGTACATCAGTCGGAGACGGCTAGTCTGCAGCTTCTTCAAGCGCCGCAACCCACTCGTTACTTACCCGAGTCGCTGTTACTTTGTTTTTGATCTTCCCGAAGCTGGGAAGGGAAGTTTCTCGTCGAATTTTGTGGCCGGGTCGCCTGCTTTCCAACTTTTGGCCGCTTGTCCGTCAGCTCGCCCTCCTTCTCTGCTCTTCCTCTCTCTGTTGCGCTGGCGCCACTGATCTACTGGCGCCAACAGCGTCGACGTCCTCATGCAAAGGATTTATCGCAGGCAATCCTGCATCGTGACACGCCGCTGCCCCCTGCGGGTGGGAGGTCAGAGCCGCTTCTGTTGTGATTCCTGTGTGTGTTTCGTTGTTCAGAAGTATGTGCGTTTTTGCAGACGCGCTGGACATGCCACCAAGACAGTGGAAAAACCTCCTGTATCTGTACAAATCTACAAAAAAACACACAAAAGGAATATTGTGCAACAATTGAAGTAGGCAGCAAATTAAATAGATAGCAGGCAAACACGCAATATTGTACATTGCGTTGTTTTAATTGTCGCGTGATAAACGCTGTACACACAAGTGGGTCATGAACTACTGCGTTTGGTTTCAGTTGAATATTTATGTGACTTCATCTGACAAGTTTCCTGAAATGTTTATAACTCGACTGACCGAGCAAATTACTAAATCATCAGGTCCTGTGGTTTTACAAAACTGCTAAACAGGTTTTCCCTGGTATTTATGCCTCATATGAGCAGAATGGTGCTTGTAAATGCAGTCAGTTTCATTTTCCAATTTCAATATTTTTTGTTTGTTTACTACATTAAATGTAAAATGCAAATACGCGTAGCATATTAGCCAATAATAATCTCTTAAATTTGGCCTTATTTTTTGTCTGTGTTCATGCATATAGACTGCTGCGATTTTCTTTCATTTACACGGGGTTTTATGATATGGCTTCCCCCCCTTTCCCATTATTTTCCCAATAAATTTATTACCGATATTTTAAGAAGAAAATAAATAATAAACAACATATTAAACTGTTTAGGCAACGAAATATGAAAATAAAAATGATACATCGGTATGGATTATGATCTATAAAACTCAGATTGCACCATATAAAACTCTTTGTAACATGGTTTTTATCTAACACAAATATGAACATGATATTTGACCACAAAATATAGACTTTTTGTGCTGGATAATTCTTAACAAAATATATCTAATTAATAAATAAAACGATATGCAAATTAACGTGCGTATTTATTTATTGCACTTATAAACAGTCTGCATTTTTTCAGCCCCTCTGGATTTCTTCCTACCATCCGTTTTAGAAACTCCCAGTGATTAGCAATGGCAAACGCGGACTGCGCTCGCTCAGCTCTAGAAGGACTCAGACACACGTGCTGCGTATTTTCGCGTTTTTCAATGCAGGGCTATCGTGTGTGTCTGTGTGTGTTTCTATCTACACTATTTTAGTTATATTTTTGTATTTCTCAGATTTCACTGGTGCCTCGGTAGTAAATTACTCTAAACATCTTGACGTTAATTGTACGATCTTAACAAAGTGTGATTACATAAACTGTTTTGCTAAACTGTGTAAAAAATAAACTGTTTCGCTAAAATAACATCTGGCGTTTACGGATTTAAAAAAGACACATCATTTGCTCCATTAGCTGCAATTTAGTGGCTTGATTGGCTGTCTTGGTCACGTGTACCGCCTCCAGGTTGAAGGTCAGAAGGATCTGGCTGTACTGGTCTCACCTGTACCCCATTCCTACCTCACATTCCTGCCCACATCATTCCAAGCTGAGTTTCACTGAAACTTGTCTCTGCCACCAGTCTTGAGGACGCTTCTGTACAAGGTGCCACCAAATGTCTCAGAGAAACGGCACAGGAGTGCAGGAACAGCCGGGCACAGTGGGCAAGAGTCGAAGGTCATCTCTCGGCCACCGCAAAGCTGAAAATGGGGGGGTGCTATGCGACTTTTGCACTGGGAAGAAGCGCAAAGCTGTCAAGTCTTGCCTGTCCTGCCTGGCATCTTACTGCGAAACTCACCTCCAGCCTCACTACGAATACCCAGCTTTTATGAAGCACGAAATCGTCAAAGCCACAGGAAAAATCCAGGACAAGATATGCCCTCGGCATGACAAACTACTGGAGATTTATTGCTGTACAGATCAGCTCTGTATTTGTTCACTCTGCATGATGAATGAGCATGAAAACCACAAAACGGTCCATGCAGCAGTAGAAAGGACCGAAAAGCAGGTAAGGACATAAAGTGCATGTTGGTTTCCCACCTTTTTGGCCCGCTGTGAATTTAGGTGACTATTTAGGTGATTAAACTGACTTACCTGAACATTCCTGATCATGGTGTGTGTAATATGTATATTACTGAATCAGCTGAAGCTGTGGACCTTGTACATGGCATCTTTCTATTTTAATTCAATGCATTTATTTCGTAGATTGGTGCTTTTATTAAGGGTCAATGTGAATAAGAAAGATCCTGTTAGAGAAGTGATGGCAGGAACTGCACACTGGCTGCCTTATGCTTTATAATATATCTCTGTATATTCGCAGAAGCTTCTAGGTCCGACCTTACTGCAGTCCCAGCAGAAGATCCAGGGAAAGGTGAAGAAATGGCAGGATCTGAAACAGACGGTGGAGCTTCTCAAGGTGGACATGGATGCTGGAGAAGGGGGAAGAGAGCTGGCTTGGGTGAAATCTAACTTAACCAATGACGCATCTTCTCTCTGCATCTCCTCAAGCATTCTGCGCAGGTGGCCTTGGAGGAGAATGAAAGGGTGTTCACCGACTTCATCTGCTCCATTGAGAGAAGACACTTTGAGGTGAAAGAGCTGATCAGAAATCAGGAGAAGACTGCGGTCTCCAAAGCAGAAGGAGTCCTGGACAGTCTGGAGCAGGAGATCGTGGAGCTGAGGAGGAGACACTCGGACCTGGAGCAGCTCTCACAAACCGATGATCACATCCATTTTCTTCAGGTAATCTTTCTTCTGGTGTAGCGGCACACAGTAGACAGTGAGCAGTGTCTCTCATAGGACACCTGATGGGAACTCACGGTAAACCTCCCTGTCTCCATTCCCTTCTGAACAGAGCTGGCAGGCTTTTGGTGCCCCTTCCAACTATGAAGATCTGCACAACATCAGTATCAACCACCAGGTTTCATTTGTTGCTCTGAGAAAAGCTATATCGGACATGAAAATGCAACTAGAGGATGTCTGCAAGACCGAAATAGACAAGATTGCTACTAGAGGTATATAGTCTGTATGCTAATCAGTCAGGAATATAATTTTAAAAATCTGAATTAGGTGAACTTTCACAGTTTTATGGTACCTAAATGTATATGATATAGACATGCCCCATGCTTTAAATGGCTTGTGATCATCTCATTAATACCTGCCTTCTGTTCATTGCCACCCAACAGCTAAAGAGATTCAAATTATAGACACCAGAGAACCCAAGGCCAGTGATGACATCTTACCCTGTGAGCAAACACTCCTACTGGACATGAGCTGTCTGTACACAGATACACTAGAATGTTCCAGGTTGAATGCCGGAAAAAGCCTGTGCAGAATCCAGTGTGCATCTTTCTCTGACTTTAGGACGGTCAACTCACTTCCTTACCGATTAACACAGCACAGTTTTATGGGTCTTGTGACTATCTTGTGACTGTGGTGGGCAGTGGTGGTTTAGTAGTTAGGGATGTGCGCTTGTACTTGAAAGATTGCAGGTTCAAATCCCTGACCAGTAAGGCATCACTGAGGTACCCTGAGCAAGGTACCGCCCCCAAGCACTGCTCCCCGGGCGCTGAATTAGCTGCCCCCTCCTATGTCACATTGTCACATATGGGTTAAAATGCAGAGAACATATTTCGCTGTTGTGCACTGTGTGCTGTGGTGTATCAACTAAATTCTAATTCTAAATCTTGTGTCCGTCTCCTTCCATCAGATGCCTGCCAGCTTGTGCTGGATCCCAACACAGCCCACAAAAACCTTGTCCTCTCCAAGGGGAACATGGAGCTGACGGTGAGGAGCCAAGAGCAGCCGTATCCCAGTCACCCTCAGAGATTTGACCACTGGCAGCAGGTTTTGTGCTTGGAGGGCCTGAAAGATGGCAGATTCTATTGGGAGCTGGACTGGAAAGGCAGTGAGGTAGATATAGCTGTGGCCTATAAAGGGATCAGCAGGAAAGGCGCCAGCAACAACTGCAGCTTTGGCTGGAACGAAAAGTCCTGGAGTCTGTACTGCTCACACTCAAAATGCTGCTTTTTGCACGACAGTGTGAGCACGACACTGGCTGTGCCACATTCCCCCAGAATCGGGGTCTTTCTGGATCACCGGGCTGGAATCCTGTGCTACTATAGCATCTCCGATACAAAGAACCTCATCCACCGAGTCCAGACCAAATTTACTGAAGCACTGTACCCGGGCTTTGGGCTCTGGGGATACAGGTCGTCCATATCCCTCCACTAGGCCCCTGACAGAAAGAAGGAGGCCACCCTATTAAAACATTGTACTCATTTCTGATCTTAGCCAATACCTTGACAGGGAAATCTATCATAATATGTTTCTTCTCTGCAGCTAAAAAAATTAATTTGTTGTCATTTACATATTAATTTTGCAATACGAAGTTGTATGTATGCAAAACTTTACATGCATAACACTTTTCAATTAAATGGATATGTATGTCAAATCAATACCCACTGCACTGATAATTACTGATTACCACATTGGTGGAAATGATTTTAAAAGCTCCAGACTTTTAACACATGATAATATTAGTTACAGGCAAGTTGAGAGCAGCAGTGTAGGTGTATGTGTGAGCATGTGTCAGTGGGTCATTCAGCATTCCATCTCTTTGCTACATGTGGCCTAATATACAAGTTAATATATTAAGTTGGAGAACCCATACACACAGTATGTGAGGTAGTCAAGCGTACCACTACAGGAACTCTTGGGTTTACAGTATGCGCAGGAAATTATAGCTGTTTGCACAGTATAAATTACAGGAGTGAGTATGAATTGGATCCAAACCACTTAGCTACCAAGTAAAGAAACAAACAATAATTTCATGGCCTGTGCCTGTTTTCGACTGCCCTCCTACTGTGACATAAGTTATCATTCTGGTTGTAAAGTGAAATAATTTCAACCTCCAAGACAGGCTCCGGAACCAACCCCCCCCCAACCCTGAATAGGACAAGTAGTTACAGAAAATGGATGGATGGATTCAAGATACAAAACAGAGGCATCAAAACTGTATTGTTACTTCGCTTTTCCATCGAAAAAAATGTGCACTGTATTACAGAATCAGTTCCCTGAACACCATGCTTATTTAAAAATATGGTAGAAGGATGTGATGAATGTACTTCAGATCATGTCGAATGTGTAATCTGTGATGCATAGCCCTGAAAAAAGGCTGCTCTGACGGGCTGGTTTGGTTTGCAGGGCTCTAAACAATGAGAGTTTCAGTAACACGTACAGTATATACGCTTCTCTACTAACGAACTTCCAGACATACGAACAAAGAAGACTCTAACTCCAAATTGTGTTCCTTGTCCGCAATATTATTATTTTTTTCTGCACGCCAATTCCGCCTAGTATGACTTCTGTCCGCTACTTCCGCCGCATACAGAAGCGTAGTGTGCGTACTCCCAGCACCCTAGTTCTTTGTATTTGCTTATACCCTTAAATTGATGTTGAATAATGACTTACGAACATTTCAAGTTACGAACGGCCATTCGGAACGTAACTCGTTCGTAAGTAGAGGAGCGTCTGTACATGAAGAGTGCTAGCTGATGCGGTTTACAGAGCATATAAAGTACCGAAAGTCTACAGGATTTCCTTTACCGAAGAGGATAATAGCCCGATTAACCAAAAATAACCAAAGTTTGGGAGGGAATAAATAAAAGAGGAAGAAAAAAAACAACCAACTATATGATGGTGATGCCGGTGCTCTTTTTTTTTTTTAAAAAAAACAACACAATGTGCCAGTAAGAGGAGCTAAAAAAAAACTTGCTCTTGGACCAAGCAAACATTTGGAAACATTTGTAGGCTATGTGAAGCGCGTGATCGAAAGTTGTCCATTTATATTAGAAAAGTAACCCATACAACCTATATTAAAACAAAGATTAGATTGATGCAGTTAAAACAGCTAATGTGTAAATTATACTGAAAGAGCATATTTTTAAGGCTCATGCACGTCGTTCAGTGCAACGACAATTTTGCAACCACACGCAGGGTCGCCAACTTTGGTCAGCAGGATGGCGTGAGATTCTGCACACATATGCACACGCATTTACATGGAAAAACGGTTTTATTACCTTTTAAATGGTATGTAGGGTTTGCAAACTACCCCAACGCTAATGAAGTAGACAGGTTTAGGTTTTAAAAAATGGAATAATACAGATTTGCCGAAAAAAGTCTTGCGTAAACGAGAGTCTGAAAGCACGAGTGTCACACCACCCCTGCAGACGTGATCAAAAGCAATACGAGTCGTACATTTTGTCCAATAATTTTTGTTTGTAATTATTATTATCTTCTTTGACTCTTTGTTGCAGTAGTTTTGAAGAAGTGTACTTCTATTAGCCCTGAAAAACCTTTCTACACATTGCAGTGCTCAATTGCTTTTCCTGGATGGATCGGGTTATCGTAGGTTGACCCTATATGCCTGGCAGCATTCGCCGACCATCGGTTGATCGTTGTCCTGTCCTGGTCTGTCAGTAGGTATGATGGTTTTACTTAATCTGTTAATAAACCGATCGTGTCTGAATTGTTGACAGTGCATGTATGACATGACGTTTGTAATGTAATCCTCAGTACTGTCGGGTTTTTAAAAATTGCGAATAGTATCGTGAACATCTCATTAAATTCGCAAGTAAAATATTAAACGTATTAACTGAAGATCATTCGTCAGGTTAAATCGACAAATAGGTGAAAACATTTTTGTTTTAGGCCACTTAAACTGCAGGCCTTTTTAAAAACTCACAGAAATGATTATAGTGGTTGGTTGTTTCCTGTTTATTCCCTATCATCGCATTAAATTTCATACCGTTAATGCTTTATTTATAGCCAGGGATTGATATCACTGTACGCATGTATACATCGGCGGCATGAAAGTTAAAACGTGTGGATTTTTTTTTATCATAACAGCACAAATGGACCTTAAAATCAGTACGCATTACAGGAAAAGACGCGGATTTTAACCTTTGTACCACGAAAGCTTAGCAGTTCATAACGATGAGGACAGCGTACGCGAGCGAGTCTGCCTGCGGTTTCCGTTGGCGCGCTGTGGGACCGAAGGGGCACATCCGGTGTGAGGCGGCTTGTAGGGGCTCTGACAGCACAAAAGCGCGTCTCCCTCAGTGTTTACACATTACATGTACTTTTCATCCTCAGATAGGAGTTACATAAGAGGGTATTTTGAGTTTGAGCCAGTTACTGACCGCATGACCTTGAGATTAAACCTGCTTTTAATAATTAATTGAAAGGCAGGCTGCAGCGAAATCAGCTTCTCACTTGCTGCAGTCACTCGGGTTAAGGCTTGATTAACAATCTGCTATTTGCTTTTAGGTCTAGAAGGTGCTATTCAGGGAATTAATATAACAAACAGCCAAACAAAGAGAAGAATGAGGGAAAACGGGTATGATGAGTCAGGCTACAATTTACACAGCACTGCTTCTTGTATTGGCCCAATTGGGAAGTTTTTACATGAGAGTACAGTGGTATCTATTAATTCAGACAGGGCTTGGCTAGGTCTTCTCATTAGTACACTGTACCTGTTTTTTCAGTATTGCTCATATGGCTCTGTTTGGACCCGACAGTGGTTTGCTCTTCTCTCTCCCAGCAAAATAAAGTTTACTACAGCAAGCTTTTGAAACAAGCTGGGTTAGAGATGGTTAACTGGTACACCAGGGGTGCCCGGACAGTCGATCGCAAAGTGCGTGGCAAGCGTCCGTGCACTTGCGCGCATGCGCCCACTTTTCAGGGTGCAGCTAATCGTGTACTGTAAACATTTAGCAGGCAAGCATGTCAGAAACCAAAAGATCAAAAACGTATCATTTTCATTCAGAGTGGGAAGAGAATTATTTTTTTGCTTACTCAAAGTTCATATGCAATACGAGCGTGGCTTTAACGAAGAAGGGCAATTTGGAGCGACATTTCGAAACGAAGCACAAAAGCTACGAGATAGAGTTCCCTGCTACAACAGCCCTATGCAGCCGAAAAGTCAGCAGCACAGCAGTCAATTTTTACCAAGAAAACACAAAAAGTAAGGCTGCAACGATAGCTTCCCAGTGCCAGCGGTCCCAGTATGGTAGAGAAATGCATTTTTTACACCTGGAGAATTACCTGGATTTCTCTGGTTTTGCTGTGTGCGTCTTAACTATGGAGAAAGGCAATAGCTAGAGTAATAATAGCGTAATAGCTATGGCTCCGTATTTGAAATGGTAGATTTCGACACACTGACCACTTGAAAAGTAGATTTTGAGTTTAAAAAGGTTGGGCACCCCTGTGGTAGAATATCGAAATTTTAAAAAAAGTGCAGACTTTTATTCTTTAAAAAAAAAACGTGTCTGATATGAAGTGAATGACTGTGGCGAACAGTGCCGATTCTGTCCCGGTCCAAGTTTGGCTTTTCATATCTGTAATGTAAATTATTTTTTTTTGTGTAAATTTAAGACATAGAAGTAACCTTGACACCTTGTTTTTGCAGTGCTGTCCTTTACCCTGTAGGGGGAGCTCCTGGCCATGTGGTCACTGGGCCTGGGAGCAATTGGTGCAGCCATTGCAGGCATTTTCCTCGCCAACACTGATTTGTTACTGGATAAGCCAGAGCCGGCCAGTGTGGAATACCTGGGGAAGACTGATCTGAAAACAATAGCAGATGGTGAGAAAACCGTTGGTGTTAATGCAGGACTGTACTGCTTGTAAGCTGCTTATAGAAGGCCCTTGAGAGAGGAAGAGCTTTTTCTGATATGGCCATTGTGCATTAAGGTTAGCAGTCTGACTGCGTAATGTTCAGTTAGGAAGGCTGTTGTTTAAAGAGCAGGTCCACTGAGTGCTGTCTTGTGTGTCTGCAGATGAGAAGACGTTTAAGGCTGGGTCACTCTGGGAGGGATCCGGGGCCGTTGTCATGGCCGTGAGGCGGCCTGGATGATTCTTGTGCAGAGAGGTACCGGTGCCGTTTCGGAGGCTGTGGGATTGCTGCAGGGGGAGGAGCTGTGACAGTGTGGATTGCTTTCTGCACAGGAGGCCGCAGAGCTCTCCTCTCTCAAGCCTCAGCTGGACCAGCTTGGTGTTCCCCTCTATGCTGTCGTGAAGGAGAACATAGAGTCGGAGGTCCACGACTTCAAGCCGTTTTTTTCTGGCGACGTCTTTCTGGATGAGAAGGTGAGGGGGCAGCAGACAGGGGCTCCTCCTGTCACCATTGTCCCAGTGAGGTGCTGTAGCACAATGCCGACGGCTTCTTCCCTTTCAGCAACGTTTCTACGGACCCAGGCAGAGGAAGATGGGCGGCTTGGGGATCGTTCGCCTGGGGGTGTGGGCCAACTTCCTGCGTGCATGGAGGAGCGGGCATACGGGAAATGTGAAGGGCGAGGGTTTCATCCTGGGCGGCGTGTTTGTCATCGGAGCAGGAGAGCAGGTGTGCCTTGCGCAGCGGCTGCTTGTCAGTGCCACCCTCAGATGTGAGTATAGACGGTATGGGTCGTCCTCTGAACCGCCACCTGTATCTGATTCCAGGGCATCCTGCTGGAGCACCGCGAGAAGGAGTTTGGGGATAAAGTCAACATAACTTCTGTTCTGGAAGCAGCCAGGAAAATCCAGCCAGTGAAATAGTGTATTTTTGACAGACTGTTATTCATGTCTTCTCATAGTTCTCCACCGGGGGGGCGCCATTCGGTGTGGAGGTGATTGCTCTCCCCCTCTAGTTCACAGAAAGTAGATTCAAATTTAGAGAAGCATCCTGAACCTGTATCACTAGCTGCTCTGTGTAACCCAGGGGCTGTGCCTGGGCGTCCACAGCCAGCTGTGTGTGTGTGCACATGACAGCCTGCGCCTAACTCTGCCGAGGGAGCTGGCTAGATACCTCACACACCCACACGCAGCCGCGGCTGAGGGCGTCCCTGCACAGACAGCTCCGGCTGCAGCAAAGGCTCACAATAAAAGGCATTTGGAGCTACTGGTCTTGATTGCGTCTCACTGGGACGACTGGGAGCCCTAGAATCTGGCCCTCTGAGGCTCAGGAGCAGGACGCAGAGCTGGGTAACTAAATGAGGACAGCAGGAGACTCATCACACATGTAAGGACAGCGTGTTTGTTCCCCATCCCTTTATTACACACATACAGTGCACACAATCAATACAACGCTGAGATGATTACCCTCAGTCACTTTGCATATTAGACATTTGTGCCTTTAAACAGCCACTTGAAACAATTTCTGCTGGTGGCTTCAGCTAAAAAGCAAATTCATCCACTAACTGATTATATTGTTTTGAGAAGAGAAACGAAGACCACAGCCACAAAGCACTGGTTTAAAAACGATGGCATGGAACAGTGTTTCTCAGCCTGGTCCTTGGCGACCCCCAGTCAGTCTGATTTTTGGCAGAGTGGGCCATCTGGGGGTCCCCGAGGACCGGGCTAAGAAACGGTGGCTGTTCTGCAGGACGCCAGCCTGCTCGCAGCCTTAAAGGTTTCAAAAGGATCTCTGATGTGAGTTTTCTACTACTGGACCACAGAAAGCGCACAGCGGCTGTACAGAACACTGAAAGAGCCTCATGGATGCATAGGTTTGGTCACGATACCATCACAACGTCTCCGAAACTGCTCACGGGGTAAATACGCTATAGGGGTGTGCCGAGAGGAAAGGGGAAGCACCACAGGCAGCGGACTGGTCACACTGACCATGGCAGGTGTAAAACCCACAGCGGATTCCTGCACACACACACAGTCAGCTGGAAGACATTCTAATTGTTAACAATCGGCAAGGTTTCGCCCTGTCAGCTGTACTCTGCATTTCTTGCACAGACGCTTCTGGAAATTAAAAGTGAGCATTTAAAATACTTGTGCTGATGGAGTGGCTGAAATGAGCAGGGTTGCCAACTTTGGACAAGTGGCTGGAGTGAGATTTTCAATTTGAGACAAGTCGGTACACACATGCGCACACAATTACGTGTATGTAACAGTTTGATTACCTTGTAAATAGTCTAGGGTTTGCAAACTAACCCAACGCTTTTGATGTAGCTAATTTTAGGCTTATAATGGAGTAATGGAGATTTGTCGTAACATATCTTGCGAGTGTGCGAGACTGAAAGTGTGTCACGCCTGATGTGTGAGATCTGGCAACCCTGGAAATGAGACTGTTTGACGAGGATGGAGCAGGGTCTCGCTGCCTCTTTCAGACTAAAACTGAATACAGCATGTAAATCCTCACATGGCACATATGGAACACTGTAATGTGGTTTTTACAGGGACTGTGGCGTACCACCCCGTCTGCCATATAAAACGGACTTCTTGTAGCTGTAAAGCAGACTCTGTAACTGGCTTGAAGTCACACTGTACAAATACCTCCGGAATGACCAGTGGCACACTGTGGCTTGCCGGTGCATCGGCCCTCTCGTGCCTGTAGGGGGCCCCGGCACTGGGCCGGCCAGCTACAGGCCCTTGTTGAAGTACACGGTGACAGTGTTGGGACTTTTCTCAGCCACCCGCTGCTGGAGTTCTGCCTCCAGGCTGCTCACTGCCATGGAGCTGTAGACACAGAAGAGATGGGCGTCTGTGAGCACGTTCCTACCACAGGGAGCCAAAGGGCTGAAGGCGGCAGCTAAAGGTAGTAATACCTCCTCTGGGGAAACAGGGCGCAACATAGCGGAGTGGCAAACACCAGACTGAAAGGAAGGAAAAAAAAAAAAGAGTTGGTTAGGTACACTCCTGGCCACAAGGGGGCACTGCTATGTCTGTTTTGACTAAATCACCAAAAAAAAAGCAACCGCATCAAGCATCTAGGTTACATATGTGCAGCACATCCCATCAGCAGCCACTAGGGGGTGTGGCCTGCTGGATACTCACCAAATTCCCACTAGGCCCACCTGCACCGGTGCATTGAGCACAGGAAACCTCTGGGAAGAGAAGGCGACACAGGGCATTAAGATAGACCCTCCAAAGGGCACCTCCCTCACCAGGTCGGGCCCTTCCCAGGAAGTACCTTCATGATAGCTTTCTTCTCCAGCGCGTTCATGATGACAGGCGGGATAGCTGGGAACACAGAAAGCAGACAACTGTTCTCACATTTGCTAGCTGTGAGCCTCTGGCCTCACAGCCTCTCTGCCAGCTAGCTGCGGTTAGCCAGTTATCCTAATTTCCGACACACGCCTCCGCAACAAGTGTTCTAACGGCACCGAATCTGTTTTCACGGTACGCAGCGTTTTTCACCTCCAGCACAGTGTTTTCCGGCTGCCATCCCTTCGTTTTGGTCACACACACATACCTCACTGCATGAGTTCCCACCACATGAATACAGGAGAACGGTGACCACCTGGCCACCAGCGAGAGCCCTTACCCATGGCTGGCACAGCCATGCCGATCCGAGACACGACCACCTGAAAGATGGCCTGCTGCGCTGCCTTGGTGGATTCACCCAATCGGTTGCCGTTCTCATCTGTCACCGGGATGCCGTACTTCAGTTCCCTGAGGAAGGCAGCAGATTCCCGTTAGCAGCACAGTTTAACGGCCCACCCTGCAAGCAGCACAGTCTAACAGCCCCCAAGCCTTACCTCTGTCTCATGAAGGGGATATTGATGCAATTGGCAGCAGCAACCGCAGCAAAGGGAACAAACCGGCCCATAATAGCAGGCAGGTGCTGCAGGGAGAGCAGAGAAGGGGGCTTAGAGTGACAAAGGTTGGCAAAGAATGACACCGGGAGCCCTATGCAGACAGCAGTACCTTGGTAAGAGACTTCAGCCCCAGTGCTGTGACTACAGCCCCAGTGGTGGCACTGACATATGCAGCTCCCAGCTGACTGCAGAAACACAGGAGGGACCACAAGTTGTCTCATGACGGGTCACATGACTGTCGAGCTGCATTTCACAGGTGGAAGACAGCCCACACCCCCCAGGGGAAACCTACTTTACAGTGAGCGGAGCATCCCCGCTGCGGTTGGTGTAGTTGACGATGGCGTTGAAGGACTGGTTCACCCACTGCCAGAACACCACAGCTGGAGTGGTCCTGTGGAGGACAGCCAAAGCAGGCACTGGGTGTCAGGATCGATCCAGGCCTTGTCTGTTAGTTCCCCGTTTGGCCAGCTGGTGTCACTGGTCATCCCGTTCTACATTCCCCAGGTTTCCTTGCTTCCCCGGCCGCTGCATGGCTGAATGGGCTAAGAACTGTACCTCCCTACTTTCGTCTTATTTCTTTTGTTTACCCTTGTTTATGTTCCGGTATGGATCTTTGTTTTGTTCCTTTGTTAGTTATCCCTGCATGCATCTTGTTTGTCGTAATGTTCTATAACCCTTGCTCCTGGAGTTTGAATCTGTAATGATCATTTAATACCCTCACCTGTTCCTCGTACTCCTTATCCTTAGTGTTTTTGTTGATTTAGTAATAGCCCACATCTGTGCCTTGTTGAAGCCCTCATCATTTGTGTATTTCAACTCCTGCCCTTTCCACAGTTAGTTGTGTTTGTTTACGTTTGGGGTAAGTGCTGCTTTGCGGAGGTTCCTTGGATGTCTCACTGTTAGGTTCTTTTTTGCCATGTTGATGTTAGCTCTTGTTTTACCCTTCTGCCTTTATCTGACCCTCTCATGATTCCTCCCCCCCCCCCAAGCCTTTGAGTTCAGTTAATAATAACGTTTCATCAGTAACCGTTAACTGCACAGTGGATTGTCCTTCCATCATGCCCCACCATAATACAGTCTGCTGGCAGCCTCAGTGCTGCAATGCGTCTGTGCTCTGGATAGGGGGGTGGCAACGCTCACCTGTAAAAGGTCAGCATGCAGCCAGTGATCGTCATGTTCATGGGCACCTGCGCAGACATGCGGCCAATCAGAAGCATCTTCTCACCGGTATCCGGGTGGAAAGCAGAGTCATAGATATACTTGGCCCTCCACAGCTGGTCCTCGGTCAGGCCCGGCTTCACGATGCCACGCCTGCACACAAGAATGGTTAAGTGGTTGAGAGTGAGGCCAGTATGGTGGCACCGTGAGACACGAGAGCAGCTGGGTGTCCTTCCTACTCATACACAGTGCTTACGTGCTTCATTATTGTGTCTGTTGCTTATGGAGAAACACAGCAAGACATTTATGTATGTTGATGCTTCCATGTCCCATTCTTGCCAGTGTGGGGAAGCAATAAAAAATGCCAATGGGATGTTGGGGTATATCTCCAGGTGCGTGGAGTTTAAGTCAAGGGAGGTGATGCTAAGATTATACAATTCCTTGGTGAGACCTCACCTAGAATACTGTGTGCAGGTTTGGTCGCCATATCTTAAAAAGGACATTGCAGCCTTAGAAAAGGTGCTGCGTAGGGCCACAAGAATGATTCCTGGTCTTAGAGGAATGTCATATGAGGAAAGGTTAGTTGAGCTAAATCTGTTCA
>JAODKE010000068.1:12644329-12660499 GCA_026779605.1 Mormyrus hasselquistii
ATTAGTTAAGTTCTCCCCAAGCGAGCTTGATGGGCCGAATGGCCTCCTCTCGTTTGTATAGTTCTTATGTTCTTATTTTAGGTGTTCAGGACTTTGCTACCAATCTGCCATTTTTTTTTCTATTGTCATTTTTGGATGTAGTGAACCTTGGCATCGTGTTGCTGATGGAAATAGTTAGGGACCCCTGCCATATATAAATGATTAATATCAGTACAAACCCAGCTATGAATTCTCACCAAGTGCATTTCCATAGAGAACTGCAAATCCAAGCGAACCTGCATGCAGGTTGATCAGGCTTTTTATAATTGCATTTATTGAAGAGGAAAAAAAAAAAGCTTTTAATCACTCGGATACCACCAAGCAGGGTCAGTAACAAACAACATGGCAGAATCATGGCGGTTCTCCTTCCCACCTGTAGTTCTCCACTGTTACCCGCGCATCCTCCAGAGTCTCGCTAGACAGGAGGACGTTTCGAGGGTCGGTGACGGTGAAAAAGTGCTGTGCCCGACCCATGAACGTGCCCTGGTCCCACCGAGGCTCGCGGATGTTGATGTCACGGGGCAGCTCTGCCGACATGGTCCTGGAGTGGCACACACAGGCAGAGATGGAAATTTCAGGTACAGAAAGTAAAAATCCAGACCAAGATTTTGCTTCAACCAACTAGTATAAAGTATAAAGAGTCATAGCCACAGAGTACTCAACTGGTTGAATGAAACAAAATCCAGATCTGGATTTGTACTTTCTGCACCTGAAATTTCCACCTTTGTACACGAGCACACATCAAATGGTGGAAATGTCCTGCATGCAGATATCATCTCGCACATCACACGTCAGTGAAAGCGCTATCTGATAGCTTGGCTGATTACGCTAACACGTCACTTTCCTTCTCTTCCAATTTGAAAGCCTCAAAGTCAGGCATGCAGCAGACCAAGGTGAGCTATTCTAACACTTGCTACAAATTACTCATTGACTGGAGTGACTCTGGGCAAAACACCAAAGCTCTTAGCTATGTGCAATCAGCCTTCCTGGAAAATAAACTGATATCTAGATGATCTGTTTAAGATGACCAGTGGAAAAAAAAACTCTTATTGGAAAAGGGAACACTCCTGGGTCAAAGACACCCATATTTTGGGAAAAACATGCAAACACTGAGTGAACAGGCATGGCACTACACATGCATACATACATACAAATGCACACACACATATTTGTATTGATGTCTTTGTGGTGTATTCATTTCTATCGGGAAAAACCCTAATTCCAACAATGACAACCTTAACCAGTTACAGATTTTTCTAAAACTTTTTTTAAATCACATTGTAGGGACATTCGGAGAGACAGTAAGATGTTTTAGGGGTACGCTGCTTTGCTACTTAGATGCAAACTAAGAAATGCCACTTGGTCCCCACAATGCCCCCCCCAATACACAATGTGAGGTTAGGACTCAAACTTTGAAACCTACGGGTGATTTGACAGTGCCGCCCACTGCCATTAGAATGGTGTAGGTTTGGTCTCAGCATTGGTAAGGATCAAATCAGCCCTGAACCTCCCATCCCCTAAACACACACGGTACTCTCACAATATTGCTAGTTACAGGCCGCTACCGTCCATACGCAAATCTACGCCCTTATTTTAAGCATCAATCTTCTAACCACTTATACAGTCAATGGGGAGGGGGGCATATGAGAGGAGTCTCTCAAGCTGCATAGAGCACAAGACTGGGAACATCTAGGACAGGATGCCTAGGACACAAACACAAACAAATTATGGGTAATTTAGAGATCTCACCACATGCTTTAGGATTACGGAAAAAAACAGAGGAAACACTGGAGGCGTGAAGCTATTGGTACTGACTGAGCCTTGTAAAGCGATTGCTACTGACTGAGCCTTAAACAACTCGACGATCAACGATTATCAAATAAAAAACACGAGTCAGTTCTCCACATCTCAATTCTGGATAATACTCAATAATTGAACTGGGTCTGAGATCTTAATCGCTAGAACTAATACGACAGACGGTCAACCATGAGCCCCCCCCCAATAGCCGTAAAAACAACATAGACTATTACTAATTGCTCAGATGTTCGTCATCTGATTAAATGGTGGCTAGCATATCACACAACTGAGATAAACACTGAACTAGTACATCGAGCAAAGAAATGTGGAAATCTCTCGTGTGAGTAACAGCACGACTGAACACGCAACCGCACGCCATTCTGCACAATAAATGAAATGGCCTCACGGAAAAGGTGCCGCGCACTTTATACACAAAAGTCGGAACACGTACCTGGTGTCACTTCAATAATACTTTCCTTACAACAACTTGACAACCGTCACATGTATGACCTTTAAAATACACCACCGGCACACGAACACTCCCAGCCTAACTATCTTGACGCTCTGCCGTGCTGTTATTGGCCAGGTCTGGCCAGAGGCGGGGACACGATGGAAGACAGCGTTCGCATCTAGCGTCACAGTGTGTTTAGCCTCTAAAATACTGGATTGGCTGAGTGTAGAGGGTGTGAATTGGAGCCGCCTCATGATTGGTCTACCAATAGATGCTTTTTATAGCAACACATCGTGGGGATTAATATCAATTTAAAAAAAACGGCAGCAAGATCAATTTTAAAACGTAATGCTATCAAACATGTCTAGTAAGCAGTTCCTATATCAATATGGTTTTAGTCTACATGTGTGTATTTCATTTTAATGTTACATCCTGGAACTCATTTAACGAACGACACTATAACATTATTATATATATTTAAATAACTGCAGTCATCAAGGTCTAAATTGTAGATCATACAGACGTTTTGAAAAATGAACCATAAAATATATAGTGCATTTAAAGCCATCCAATAATATCCATGCATGCTACATTACATAGATTGAATTTAAAATTACATGGTCCAACTCTAAATTCTAGAATTGCGTTCAATGGTTTGGAAATTATTCTTTTAAATAATTGTTACAACTCATTTTTATTAAGTCAGAAAATGTCGCTGGCTAAAAATACAGGTTAACCTGAAATTTTGAAAGGGCGCGTCTTTTTTGGTGTATTACATTACTAGCATTATTATAGTTTTGCTCCTACTTCAGATAATGAATACGTTAATGAGTTCAACGGGAAGAGGGTGTATGGTAGGTGATATGAACGGTTTGAAGTCTTAAAAGGTTGCTATTAAAACGCCAATAAAATTAATTTGTATGTGTTTTTTATTATTAAATTATTCTTATATATAGTACTACAAGCGATTCTTAAACTGAAACCTGGTAGGTGATATTAATTTCAGCAGCGCACGCTGTTCTAGAAGCCCCAAACCTTGTAAGACGGACATCCCGAAGATCCAATCAGAAACAGACACCGCCTTTGCCTAATTCTGCTAAACCAATGACATTGTCTTAGGGGGCTGGCCCTAGAGCACCTGAGACCCACCGTTCTGACAGGTGAGGTCATTCGGCAGAACGGGAAGACATAAAGGTAATGATAATAGTTTCGTATAAGGCTTATTTCGATGTCTCTTTGAGTACTAGGTAGCTATATAGCCATTCCGCAATCTGTAGCCAGTGCAGCATCTTATATGGATGTATACACTGAGTTTTGGGTCACTAACATTTCCTGAATCAATACAATTTAAAAATATAATTTCAAGGTTTGACTTCTTAGAACCAACTGTTATAATTAATATAATAGCGTGACATTTCTCTGGGGAAAATTATTTACAATTATGAGCTACTAGCTGAAACATTTACGCCTAAACCGATCGTAACGTTTCAGTGTTAATGCAGGAGAGCCAGGTTTAAATACCAGCGGTGCGACTCGCGTCAGGTAGCGGCTTCTGTTCAGGCTGCCGGTAGAGGCAGCCGCTTCGCAATCGCTGTCCGAGGTGCTGGAAAACTTTCACATGGTGCTTTGCGGACAAGCTGATTCTCCTAGCTGACAAAAAACAAATTGGCGGTTAGAGTTTGATATGATATATAAAAGATAGGTTTTTGTTCTTGTATTAAATGCTTGACATTCTTATGCCTGTGTGCCTTCTGGACCGTAGATGGCAGATCAGCCTTAGACAGGTGAAGGTGCAGGCATGGCCCCCAGGAGGCAGTGTGGAGACAGCTTTTAGTGCAGACAGCCCAGGTGACAGTGCCCAGTGGTGGGTAACACCCACCCAATGCTGGGGAAGCCCCATTCACCATGGCCCAGTCATCTGCCAATGGGGCCTTCCCGAGCAGCCACGCAGGAGGTGCTCACACAGCCACACGCTACCTGCATAAAAAGCAGCAACGGCACAGGGGCATTAGATCTTCCTCACCCATGGGCAGAGTCATCCTCATCAACTCACCCGTGGATGGTAAGAGCGGGGCTGCAACCAGCTATAAGCCGGCCATTGTGACACATCTTGAGCGATTCACCCATGGCAGGCTGCTGTGTCTCACTGTACCTGTCCATACAACACCCCCAGGGGGCGACGATAGCGAGGATATCCATACAGTCACGGTGGAGAAGAGTGCTGATGGCCGGCTGGGCTTCAGTGTGCGCGGAGGGTCTGAGCACGGCCTCAGCATCTTTGTCAGCAAAGTGGAGGACGGCAGCTCTGCGGGTGAGAGCAAGCAGTGTGACGTCAGAAGAGGTGAGCGCGGGCACGTACGTGCGTGTACATATGTGTCCTGCTTCTCCCAGAGCAAGCGGGCCTCTGTGTCGGAGACAAGCTGGTGGAGGTAAACGGCGTCAGCCTGGAGAGCATCACCATGAGCAGCGCCGTGAAGGTTCTGACGGGCAACAGCCGGCTGCGTGTGGTCCTACGGCGGGTAGGGAAGGTGCCCGGAATACGCTACTCCAAGGAGAAGACCACATGGTATGGGCACCCCTCAGCGGGCTGTGTGGATCATCAACGAGGCGGCTATACAGCCGTCAGAATGTCTGTGTGCGTGTCTCTGCAGGGTGGACTTGATTCACCGTAGGATGGTGGTGGAAGAGAGCGGGAGGACCCCCTCAGACGCCAGCTCGGATGGCGCCCTCCGCAGGATCGTGCACCTTTACACCACCTCAGATGACTACTGCCTGGGCTTCAACATCCGCGGGGGCAAGGAGTTTGGCCTGGGCATCTACGTGTCAAAGTACATGCCTGAGAAAACCGCTGGGGCGTTAGGGAGTGCTGCAGATAGGCAGCTGTTTTAACAATGAACAGGCCTGCTTTTTGGTTGCTGTAATGTTAACTGGTCACCTTGAAGAACAAGTTAATAGCCACTACCTTATGTGGGTCTCTTGGCCAGGCTGGACCCAGGAGGCTTGGCAGAGCAGAATGGCATCAAAATCGGGGATCAGATCTTGGCTGCTAATGGGGTGACCTTCGAGGATATCAGCCACAGCAGTGCTGTGGAGGTGCTGAAGAGCCACACGCACATCATGCTGACCATCAAGGTGAGCTCACTGCTCTCCTGCTTACTCTCATCCCTTCTGCTCGGGGCTCCATCAAGGCAGGACATCTTGGTTTCAACCATGTCTGAACAATACTTATCACGCTCGATTTTAAGGCCAACAGCCTCATTTTCTGTCTATTTAAATCTTCTAACAAAGGCTACGGTCCTAAATATAACAATCGCCATTTACAATAATAACTACCACTACATTTAGGTGCCATTTTGTGTTTCTCTTGAAGGAGGTAATAGAACACAACAAAAGAAACCTGCATTAAGTTACTTGTCCTGTGTTTGACAAGGTTTGAAAGAGATGGTGGAGCTCGTGTTAGCCGTATGTACCCATGTGGCAGCGTGTTGGAGTGTGGAGTGAGGGCGTGAAGCCACGCGGGCAGATGGGGGGTGGGGGGGGGAGTGCACAGATCACTGGAGTGAAGCCCATCACTGGTTACTCACCTTACGCACGGGGGCTCAGGTTCCCGCGGCGACAAACAAGCCCCCACCTGCATTATTGACAGGCTCGGGGGATCAGGTTGTGAGCGGCGGACCATCACCCTCCCCCGGCAAATGTAACGCTAAGCCAAACCCCATCCATCTCTTTACCCCCCTCCACCAAGTTTCATGGCAATGCCAGGCTGCCAGCTGAATCCTCGAGACAGGACCGCCATCTTGTCCTTCACACCTGCTTGTCACTGTCTTGCTGCGTGATGAGTGCCCTCTGCCTGTAGGCTGGCAACACTGCACCCAGACTCCCCCGCCAAAAACAGCTAGCAGGAAAGCTGACTTCTGACACTTCTGTTGCAGGAAGCTGGTCGATATCCTGCTTACAAAGAAATGGTGGCGGAATACAGCTGGCTCAACAAATGTACGTCGCCTTCTGCTCTAATGTGATATAATTTATGAAGTCATGGTGGACAGCTAGGTTACTCCCTGCCTTATATGACATAATCGCATTGTGCAGTAAGTAGATGTAATGGGCTGTGCTGGCTTTATTAAGCAGGGTTACAAAAAGCTCCAGGGCCCGCTGGCCATAGTATTGGAACTGAAGCCTATTGCTGGCTCTCTCCTCCTCCCAGTGGCCAATGGCCCCCGCAAGGCCTCCTCCCAGGGCTCTGACACCAACTCGTCCACCTCGTCGCTGTCCTCAGGGACGCCCATCAGCTCCCTAAGTGGCCTGTCTCACATCATGTTCCCGTCAAGCGTGTCAGCCTTTGGCACCGAAATGGCCGACGTCTGCATCGCTACAGAGGAGCCGTCGGCCATCGCGAGCTACCACAAGACAGAGACCGCCATCCAGACAGACGTTCTGGAGCCAGAGTTCACCCCGAGGGGAGGTGCCACCATCCCCACGGAGACCAGCCACACCCTGGGGGCCACCGTCCTGCTGAAAGACACGGCCATTCGGAGCAGCAGTGCGGAGAGAGGGGGACGGAGCCGCGGCAGGACATTCTCCGTCGGGGACTCCCCCAAGACGGCGGTCCTGATGGCGCTGAGCAGGCCACCCCGGCCCATAAGGCGCTCCCAGAGTCACATCACGCTGGCAGGTAGGATGGGTGGAGAGCAGGCCTGTTAGCATGTTAGCATGTTGCTGGTCAACCCCCTCCCCCCTGTGCTCTGCAGAGGAGAAGCAGAAGAGGGAGCAGCAGAAGCGGCAGAGGGGCCGTGAAGGCGGGGCGCTGCGGCGTTCCAAGACCTTTGTCAGCCTGCTGTTCAGAGGGGCCCGCAGGAGAGAGGCCTCACGAGACCACAAAGAGCCGGGGGTCGCAGGGAGACACAAGAGCCGCTCCAAATCTCCGGCTCAGGACAAGGAGCCCTTCCCTGGCTTAGCTCTGCTGGATGCGGTGGAGGACATGGCCGAGAAGCTGCTGGAAAAGGACGAGGTCATCGCAGTACTCAGGCACTGCAGGAGGGTGAGCAGAATCAGCTGGCGAACCCCAAATGATCATTGTGAATGTCAACCCGTGAGGGTCGTACCACACTCCCGACCAAATGGCTTCCTGATCAGGATTGTGGACTGTGGTAGTATGTGTAGTATGACAAGACTAATGATCACACAGAATGGGGATAAGGAGACAGAATATCCATGTACTGATGAATGTTTCAGAATTCCAAAACCACTGACATTTAACAGCTGACTGAAGCCTCAACTATTCCCCTCTCCCTGTTTTTTCATTAGTTTCTTACAGAGAGGGCGTTGGAGGAACTGGTGCACCCCCTGCTGGTGATTTTAGACCGGCCAGAGAAGCTGTTGTTGCTGCGGGAGATCAGGTGAGCTGCATGAGGGTGGAGATTGCTGTCACGCTAATGGAGCTATGCCAAATGTTGGTGTGGGTGGTGGCAGTCAGATGATCCCAGAATTGTCCCACATTTTCTCGCCACAGAATGTTGTTGCAGCCCACAGAGCTGGGACGCTTCGACAGCCTGGTTCTCCCTTTTGAGCTGGAGGCTTACGAAATTCTGAAGAGTCGATCTGGTGAGCACACGGCATACAGCTACACTCTGCACATGCAGCACTATTCCAGCAGAGGGCGCCCTCTGTGTCGGTGATGAGTATTAAGTGAGCAGACAGCTGTAAATGGTCTGTGTTTTGACACAATCTCTGCTCCTCAGCCAGGTCTCCCGCCTTGCGTTCGCCTAGGGCTGGGCTCGCTCCCAAACGCCACCTCATCACGCCCATCCCAGGTGAGTTGGAATCAAAGAGGCTCTTAAGTCTGTAGCTCAGAACTGTTTCATGGCACATTACATGATGGCCTCTCAGCTGCTCTCCATGTGGTCGGCCATGTTGTATAGAGTTGCCGCTGGTGACCTTTGACCTTGCAGTGCGGGACACATTCTTGCTGGTAATTAATGCTGCGCTCCCTGACCTGGAAAGTGAGCTGCTGTGCTCTTTGTCCACTGTGCAGCGTTACAGAGCTGTAACCCAAGCCCTCCATCTGAGAGTGGGATGAGTGTTTACCAGCTGTGTGGCTGGAAGCGCCACCTGACCTTAATTCTTGGCCTCTAATTGGCTGTTCGCCTCATCTCAGACTACAGGGGAGGCTTCCACCTGCAACCGACCCAGGAGCTGGAGAGAGCTCGGCAGCTAGCAGAGGAGATGGCACGCCTGCAGCTGTCTGGGACCCCACTGCTGGATGTACCGGTGGACGGCCATACCGCTGACACACTCTGCCCACATCCCACCTCACCCGTGGCTCTACGCCCCAACTGGCTTCTGGCCGAGTCCATCAGAAGTACCAACCGTGCCTCCCTTCGGACACCGAGCAACGACACGGTCCGCTTTTTGTGCCATGAAGTGACAACCGTGTCCCCAGCCCCTGAGAGGGGGAGGTCTCCTTTCCGGACCAGCCACGCCAAGGCCAAGGGGAGTGCAGTGCGCAGCACAGCAAGCCCAGTGTACCCGCAGAGACCCCTGCTGTCGCAAGTCTTTGCAACCCCAGTCTCTATGGCAGCCTCTGCAGGAAGGGAGCAGATAGACAGGTGTGACACCAGTGCCCGACGCCAAGACCATGAACTGACCAGTGTCACAATTTCCAAAACGAAGCAATCCCTGGGTGAGTCTACAATTCCTCCATCATAGTTTGCCTGGGCCTGGATCAATTAATATTAGTAAAGAATAATCAAATATACAGAATGAATACAGTGAAAATACATACAGTACACTTATTACTCTCCAAGTCATGTTTTATGTGCCTGAGTTACTTGTACTTCCACCTGTACTTCACAGCTACAAAAATGGCTTTAGGTAGTGGTGGATGGCAGCGGAGCAGCAAAGAAATTAAACTCATGATTCTGAAATTAAACTCATGATTCTGTTAGCAGCCAGGGGCTGTTTAATAACACATCAACATTCCATGAATCACTCATACAAAACTACATTCAGAAAAAAACGAATATATATATATATATATACCGCAAACCGAACCACCAGTGGGAACGACATAATAAATGAGCCCAGAGTGTGAGCACTTCTGGGATGCCATGCTCTAATGATAGAGCGCCCTGGGTGAAACTTTACACAGCACTAAGGAGTATGTGTGACGAAAGCCTCGTCAGATGAATGAATTAGTGATGCACCTGAGGAACAACCCAGTTCCACCTTCTCCTTATGTTTCCCCAGGAATCAGCATCTCGGGTGGGATCGAGTCCAAGGTGCAGCCAGTTGTGAAGATAGAGAAGATATTTCCCGGAGGTGCAGCGTCGACGAGCGAAGGGCTTAAGGTACCGTTGGCTTCAGCCAAAACCCAGCATCATCACCCGTGTTCTTGTCGGCTCAGTCCCATTCCTTCTGCTTTGCTGTGATTTTCATGCACATTGGAAGGTGCCACCTCACTTACCCGAGTTTTCACTAGGATTACCGTGGTCCAGCTAAATGTGTCTGTGTATTGAGGTCATAGAAAAGGTCTGGAGAGGCTGTGAAGGAAAGTGGTGATTACTGGCCTGTGCAGTAACAGGACAGCATTCCCCCCCCATAACAGCTCTGAGCAGCATCCAGCCCTCTGTAAGGACTTGAGACACATTCATTATTCATGGAATGGCGAGGCAGCGAGATAACTGCCTGCTGCTGGCCCTAAATGACATCCTGCTTTTGCACTCGTATGTCCATGATGGTAGTGATGACCTCTGTGAGCCCTGCTGGACACACCATTGAATGGCTAAATCGGTGCCCCTTCAAAAGATTGCACCAGTGTCCCCTGAGGGATTGACCAGCGCTGGCCACGCTGCAGACAACCTGTTCCTCCAGAGCCATAAACCCAGGCCTATAACTGACGCCAATCATGGCCTCCTCCTATTAGACGTCAGCAGACCCAGCTCTCACGTCCTAGTGGGCATGGGATAGTCCAAGGCCACCCATTTCTAGCCATTTATGTCATCTATGCATTTCCTTTGGTCAGCATTGTGCTGCTGCTCCAATAGATTCAGCTTCATCGTGGTTCATTCTTAGGAGACAAAACCTGTTTTGAGGTATAGAATCACTTAAGTCATGGTCACCAGAATATCAGTTTCCATACCATTATCAATTAGTAGAGTCCTTCTAGGGACACTCTGATGGACGAACATGTCTTTGTGTATCGGCAGGCCGGGTTCGAACTGGTGTCCGTGGATGGGGAGTCGCTGCAGGGTGTCACGCACCAGCAGGCTGTGGACATCATCCGCAAGGCCTTCAGCAACAAAGCCACAGACCCCATGGTGTTTGTGCTCAAAGTGCCCAAGGGCCACAGACGCCCAGAGCCGCAGCAGGAAGATGCCGCTGTGTGACGGACGCAGGGAATCACTTGCCGCTTGGGAGTTTGGTGAAAGACCAGGAATGATGCTCTGCTGTCACACAGACAGCATGGGAGGTGCCAGAGAGAGACATGCCTCACTTGAGCCTTTGTTTTGGTTTTCAACTGAAACACAACCCAAGACAGGCAGGTGGAAACACTCGGCAACCCCCAGCTCCCACTGAATGGGGTACACTGCTGGGATCTATGGGGCACGGCTCACATTCAGTGAGCGCCAGGGAATCCCCTCTACGTCAGATATGTGGGCGTAAAGTCAGCATAGCCTTGCACAAAAATCATACCTCCATGATCTGGAGTTGATCTAGGGGATTCAAAGCCAATTAGGCTTATGGCTTTACCAGCCTGGGGCAAGAAGAAACACAATGCATCATGGATAAGCCTATAAAGGGATCCATCATGCCTACTGTCCTTCTACTCTACTGGTCATTATCTGCAAATGTCATGGCTTCTATGTATAAATGGGCACCTGAGACAGATGACGTTGTGTTCACATCCAGGACTGGAGATGACTAATAGATCGAGTGATAAAGTTATCTACATACACAAGCATTCTCAGTCTCCAACAGAGGAACCTTTTTAAATCGAGAGGAAAAAGACACACCGAATGATTTAATGAATCACATTTTTACAAAATAGGTTTTTAAACATTGTTTGTGGTTATTACAATACGTATATTGCAGTAAAAAACAAATTAGCCTGTTGTGTTTCATTTAACGTGCAGCATTGCAGGAATTGGGTGGCGTCCGATACAAGCAGCACATCACTCAGCAGACGCAGCACGCTGTCGTCAGTTACAGCACGGGGCTCCCCTGACATCCAGGGCATGACATGTCAGCAGTAGAATAAGGAGAGTCCAGAAGTCTGGGCAAGCCTCAGTAAGGCTATTTTACAGCCTTATGGCTTCACCGGGGCAGGACTGTGTTCAGAGACCCATCTTATGGGCCCCTCAGCACAGACGACAGGATACAGCCAGCTGCATGTGCTTAAAGTGGCGGCAATTCATACGTGCAGTACACCGCACGAGATCACCCACTCACCACAGCAGAGTCCGTCGGCGTGACGTCCACAGCTCATGTTCGCCACATTTGATACACACCTTATCTGTGTTTTCTAATATAATTAAAATAAGGCAGGTATCAGTCTGAATACAAAATACTGAACATGTCACAGCAGTACATGAGCCAGACCCAAAACCAAGGTGAGAGGTATGTAAAAGATCTGAGCTAAAAACCAAACTTGCTCAAGGGCTGACAGACAGACCGACCATACTAAAAGTACTCCATGGTTTTGTGTAGGGCTCTATGACATACACTGACGCAACAAATGATGAAAGCATTGTGCCTTTACTAACAGTCTGAAGTAAAATACCTGAAAACCTGCCTGTATATTTATTAAACAAAATGTTACTGTTAAACACTGAGAAAACCTGAACTTAAAAGCATGACAGTTACTTTATGGTTAGCTCTGGATACCGCCAGAAGTGAACAGTAGTGAAAATGGCCTGAAGTGTTCTCAGAGGTGCTGTGGTGAACTGGAGGCTGCATTCGCCCTCCCACCACCATTACCGACTGGCCCAAAGGGGCTGTGCGTGCAAAGACACAAGGGAGCTGCTACTCCACACAGAAGGGCTACGTGTCCACGCCACAGGGCCCGGGATGAAGGATCCAGAAGGGGTACGTGTCCACTCCACAGGGCCCGGGATGAAGGATCCAGAAGGGGTACGTGTTCACGCCACATGGCCCGGGATGAAGGATCCAGAAGGGGTACGTGTTCACGCCACATGGCCCGGGATGAAGGATCCAGAAGGGGTACGCGTCCATGCCACAGGGCCCGGGATGACAGGTTGCACTGGTCTGGACACAGCGTTTAGCTGCCACCAGCAGCAGAATCTGGAACAAAAATAGCCATAAAAGTTACTAATGACATAGGTAGGGTTAGAAATGAAGCTTAAAAAAAGACATGTACTGTGAATGAGTAAACTTAAAAGTAATAATTGATATACTGAAAAAAATTTACTACTGTAAGATGTGATGGCCTTTGGTTGCTTGTAACATACGTGGTAGTCTGACAGTATTAGCAGAGAGATGTTCCTACTGCTCACACTGAAATCTGCAAGCCTGCTGGTGAAGTTGTCAACCATCACATAATGAATATAAAATGCAGTGTTCCATTTTAAAACTAGTATGGGACACTGTCTCGAATCTCTTCAGATTGAGAGTGGAAACCCTAACTGCTGATTTTTGTGACTAAGCACTTTCATTCCGTATGATTGACAGGATGGCAAAGCTTCAAGTGGTATAACGCTTGGCGATTTAGTTGGCATAAGTTTTCATTTTTCAGTTCACAGTGCACAGCACTACGCTGTTGCAGGTCAGACTTTACCATCACACTTTCAATGTCTCTACCTGGTTTATTTTTTTAATTCTGTGGATGTTGAGTTGTCACTTTCTTCAGTGAGGGAGCGCTTCTCTTCCATATTACCAAAACAGGAACATGGGCCTGCTCCACTAACTCAATCAACACTGCTGTGCATTTGTATAACTTATTGGAACTACCCTGGCTTCTGTAACACAAGAGGCTGTGTGCGCTATCAAACAATGTTCCTCATTGACAGTTTATCATTTCTCATTTTCTTATTAAATTTAATGTTAAGCTGACATTATGCCCAGCCATAGCTGTAGTACATTTTTAGCCAAGCAGGCTAGCAGAAAAAATTCTCACGTCCCACCCCTTGAAATATGGTTTCCATGCTTCGAAACCCAAAGATCAACAGTTTGAGAACAGCCCATCTGTTGACAAGGTGATCAAGTATCAATTAACCAGGCCTTGAGGCCTTATCCTGCGTTCGATTATTTCTCTCCGAGTCTGAACTTGGATGTAAACATCACAAAACACGTCACTTCCAGTCGGAAACACGCCTCTTTTATGACGTTGATGTCAGAATTTTTTTGCCCAAGCTGCCTGTCATCATTTCAACATGGCAGCTTATATTTCTATTTTATTCTATTTTATACATATTTAAAAATGTTTATTTTGTTAAATGCATTAATAGTTATAAATGTAACTGCATGTGTTCGATTTAGAAAATACCATATCATGACCGTGAACAGTATCCTAGCATGCAATACCAGATTTCTACCAGACTTAGTGTCTTATTTGTAGCTTGTTTACCTCTAGAAAAAAGAATATCGCTATGAATGTACTAGAATATTTTATAAAAACTTTTAATGTGGTTTGACTAGTTTGTGTTTTTTGTTTGTTTGTCTCTGGGGGAAAAAAAAATATTCAAAAAATCACTCCAAATGTGCTAAAATATAAAGCAACAACACACAACAGCGTGTTCATGGAGGCAGCCATGTTTGTTCCGAGACGTAGTAACTCGAACGGGAGATTGGAGATTGATGTGATGTCACTCACCTCAGAATTTCCGAGTTCCGAGAAATAATCGAATGTAGGATAAGTACCAAAGACAAATTTATGTTGACAAAGTATAATACCAGCTTATTTAAATATCTGAATGGGACGTTAGTCCACTTAATATATGTAAATAACATACTCAGAGTGTGACCGTCGTCAGGAAGTAAAGCTGCTAACTGAGGACTTGAGGAACTGCGTTCGGTCTGGGGCACATCTGTGCAAATGGCTGCATCCTGACATGTATTTGACTGGCTCTGTTGACTGTCGGACCCAGCATCCTCAGGCAAGGGCTGCCAGTAGTCATACAGCAGACCCTGGAGAGTCAAAAAAAAAAAAAAAAAGAGAGTGTTAAAAAGCTAAAGCATTAATAACATTTACAAGCAGAGCTTTGCCTTAGTCTAGCAGAGAGGTTAGTACCTCAGAAGGCCCGGACTTCTGAAGGAGAATTTGCCATCTAGTGTAGATCCTCGCCACGAAGTCCTTCACCTGCAGGACAGACATTAAGGTTACAGTATGGTACTAGGTATTGCATTTGTCCTGAATGCAGATACCTCTGGGCTTTACGCTTAGACTGCGGTATCCCATATGGGGGGGCCGACAGACAGACAGGTACAGGCCCCCGGCCCAGTGAGGAGCATTACCTTACTCCTGTACAGACACTTCTCAGTCTCCCTGATGTCACATTTGATGTGCTTCTCCAGCTCCGCACTTAGTATATGGAGGTGTTTCTGGAACAGGAGGGGGCAGCGTGTGTGAGGGCAGGGACTCACACAGCCGTGTTTAGGGCGGAAGACAAAGGGCCACTTAACATGTAGTTTTGAACAAGTGTTCACCATAACTTGGCTTCCATTCTCCAGAGTGATAATTCACTCTCATTTTAGCATATTCTGGTAATCACCAGTAATTTCGTCAATTACCTTTTGGCCCAAGGGAAGAGACTCAAAATTTGATGCTTCGTTAATTAGAATTAGGAGGCTGTAGCAGAGATAATAAGCCTGGAACAAAAAAAAAAAAAGAAAGAAGAGAATTTCAAAGATGATTTGGAAACATGGCGTCATGAAAAGCTGATGGGGTCCCTGAGTTCACCTGCTGGTCTTGGGAAGTGGCTCCATCCTCCTGGGCCTGGCCCTCCCTCACAGGAAACTGGACTTTGAGCAGCAGTGAGGGGCGCATGTGCGGGATGAATGGCCGCAACACTGCCAGCTGGGGGCAGGACATGGGAGCCAGTTACACAGGCTGGCTCAAGGGACAACGCCCAGGTGCTGACAACAGGCTATTGCTTACGTTCATACCAGCTGCTTCCTGTCATGCCAGGTAGGGCTGTCACAATCACATCACAATGTAATCACGATTACAGACGCTCCTCTACTAACGAACGAGGCACATTCCGAACAGCTGTTTGTAACTTGAAATGTTCGTAAGTCGTCATTCCACATCATTTTAAGGGTATACGCAAGTACAAAGAACTAAGATTGCTGGGAGTACACACACTACGCTGCTGCGGGCAGGAGTAGCGGCCAGAAGACGTACTAGGCGGAAACGGCGTGTAGAAAAGAAAACTGATGTTTCGGAGAGGAAACAGGAGCCCAATGAACACAATTTGGACTTACAGTGCTCTTCGTTGGTACCGTGTTTCCCCGATTATAGGACATCCCCAACAATTAGGGCACCCCCCATTTTTAAAAAATTGGTCAGAATAAGGCACCCCCTGCAAATAAGGCACCCCCCGCGTGTGATGCCTCCGGCTGCAGTGCGTGGGCTGTTCATTGACTTCCTGGTTCAGAGCGTACCATTAAGTCAATGAACAGTCCGCGCGTTCGCGTCAGCGTTTCCGTGCCAGGAAGGATCCCTGTTACCCTGACATACGAATTACCGTAATAAAGTCAACAGAAGGTACAAATGTTTACAAGTCTGGTTATGCTGGTTTGCGACGACAACTACCGCTATTACTGTTATTACTGTACCATATACAGGTAAGGTCACGTCCGGCGGGCGAGCGAGCGGTTAAGCAGGCGAATGGAGCCAGACAGACGGTGAAGACAGGGTTTAATCAGGG
>JAODKE010000068.1:12676062-12691415 GCA_026779605.1 Mormyrus hasselquistii
TATAAATGTAGCTCTGGGCCGCAGAGGCGGCAGTGGCTTCCTTCACGGTGCCGATGTTCTGTGATCGAGTGGTCAAGCTCATCCCACTGCATTCTGACGATTGCTGGAATTCAGCCTAGTTAATTTTTTCCTGTAGATACCGGAGTGAAGAATGTGCCATAAACAGCAGGCATTTGTGGGGAGAAGGGGCTGTTTTTTTTTTTTTTTTTTTGCACACTGCTAGACTGAAGTGCCGGCCAGCTGCGGCAGCTTGTGGCTACATGAGCGGTTAGCATGTTTTTCTCCTAATTTCTCCATAGACAATCAGTGGGCCATTTGCAGAGCCAGCAGACGTCAAGGTAAGAACAGAACGTGGAAGGAGGTCTGTAAGATATGGAGGCAGTGGTCACGCACCATGCCCTCGCTGCCCAGTGCTAGGCGGTGACAGACAGAGATACCCCTGCCGGTTCAGCGCCGGCTTGCCACCACGGAGAGACCGTGTGATATCAGCTTCACGTGTCCCGACCGCTGTCCCTGGGTCGCGTTCCCCTGCTGACCAGATGGCCAGGCACAATTGGGTTATGAGGCAGGGCACCCGATGCGCCGGCCCAGTGCTACTGGCGCTGCTACGGCCAGAGGTCGTCATGGAAACCGGCGTGCCGTTTCACTCTCTGAAAGCACCGCCTGTGCCGTTTGTCCGTGACGTTGGTCTGTCGCATTACAGACACTGAAGTTGCGATGGATCAATGGATCAGTGCATTGAGAATGGGCCGGGCAGAGGGGGTAGGGCTTGTGACCAGAATCTCCCGCCTGACAGGAGTCGGAAGGACAGCCTGGAGAGCGAGAGGTCAGCAGCCATTGTCCCCCACGAGCTGGTGCGTACACGGCAGCTGGAGAGCATTCACCTCAAGTTCAATTTGGAGTCCGGCACTCTTCTGCCTCTGTGCCTCAGGTATGAATCTTGATCCATCAGGTACTTTGTGCTTTGGATATGAACTCTGCTCCATTGGGTGCACCTTGTGTTTGGGGTAGAAGCCCTGATCCTTTAGTTAAGCTCTGTGCCTTGGGTAGGAGCCTGGCCCTTTCCAAGCCTATGTCACTCTCCCCACAGGGGTCGTTTGCTCCATGGACGTCACTTCACGTACAAAAGCATCAGTGGGGACACAGCCATCACCTTCGTGTCGCTGGGCGTGGAGGGGGCCTTCGCCACGGAGGAGCACCCCTACGCGGCTCACGGGCCCTGGTTGCAGGTAGGCCCGAGCGTCAGTCTGAGCCCATCTGCAGAGCAGCCTGAAGATGGAGAGATGTATCATGCTGTCTCCCTGGGGTAGGTGCTGCTGACGGAGGAGTTTGTGGAGCAGATGCTGGAAGACCTGCAAGACCTCAGTGTGCGAGAAGAGGTGAGATGAACGTGCTCTGTTTGATCCTTCTTGGGGCTGCCCTGGCTCATCTGTGATCCACTTCTGTTCCCCACAAAGCTCACCCTGCCACGGGAGTTCAGCTGGACCGACAAGAAACTGAAGATCTCCATCTTGCCAGACTGTGTGTTTGACAGTCCTTTGCAGTAAGCCAACCTGCTGATGGGGCAGCTCTCTGTCAATCTTCTGCTGCCTAAAGGCAGGTTTCCTGGGCCTGGATGAGCCCCTTGTCCCTGGGTGCCTTGTGGCAGCATCCCTGTGGTGTGAGCACTGAACACACATCAGGTTTCACAATCTTTCCTCTGGACCAGTCACTACAGCTGTGGGCCATAAAAATGCTATATACTTTAGTGCGTGTGTGTGTCTGTGTGTTTCTCTCTGGGATTATGCCAAAAATGTGTTTGATTGATGGGTAGTCTTTTCTATTATGCCTGAGGACTGAATAGGTTTCCTTTAACGTTTCAGTGAAATATGACAACCTGATATTTCAGTGCCCAAGGATTGTTACGTGCTAAATATGGATTGAACAATCAAACAAGGAAGATTCCTCTTTATAAGTTGTAAATTGTCGATCGGTTAGTTTTTAAGAACAGTTTGCTTGTATTTATGTAATATAAACAAGGAGAGCATCTGCCCAGTCAGAGCCCCTGCATGTTATTACACTACCTGAGTGACTCCTGTGTCACATGTGACCATCTTGGGGCTGAACCCAAGTCAGTGCCTTTTCTTGTCATAAAAGACAATGCTGTGGCCAAACGTTTTTACCCTGCCCCTGTAAGGTTGCTGGCTGTCCACTTGGATGTTTCCCGTTTACAGCTGATGGACGCCAGGCTGATATCTAACACCTGATGTCAGTAGGAACATTTCACCTTTATATCTACCCTCATGGACCTTTGCTCTGTCAGAAATAGGACAGCTTCTGCCAACCTTCCATCACATACTCTTGCCTTCTTTTAACCGATAATGTTTTAGTGCAGGTTTTTATGCACACTGACACAGTTGTCTCTATTGTATGGTGGAATACTGTCTGCCTGTTTATCATTTGAAAGAGCATTAAAACTATTTACATAATGTCTGTGTTTTGTCTTTTTTTTTATTCTTTTGACATAAAAGCAACAAGTCAAAGGGTGGATCTCTGCTTTTTCACAGTGAATCCTTATTTGCCTTGAAGATGCTGCTATCCAGATGAGCTGCGGTACGTAAATTTGTGGTGGTGGAGGTTATGTTTACAAAACTGAAACATGGAGGCAGGGGATGATTTCTAATACAGCTGTTTCACTTTTCATCAACCAAAGTTAAAACCCTTATAAATACTGGTGTTTCCTACCCAGGCTTCCACTGAAGTCTTATGTATGCAAGTTGTTTCACAAAAAGTCTATAACTATCTGAAATTATTTGGAGTTGGGGTAACTGTTCCATCCCTCTCCCATACATCATACCAGATGGTCCGAGTCATTTCACCTGTTGCTTGGGGTGGGTAGGCAAGGAGGTAATTCTCACATTCTGGTCTGAATAACAGCTAGGTCAATTCCCACAGTAAGGCTGATGCAGACAAAATCAAAACGATTACAATATTGTGATCGCCGGGAAGGACGAAGGCAGGCAGGTGAGGATACAAACATGAAAGGGTTTTATTATGAAATTATGGCAGGAAAGGGCAGACAAACATCAATGACAGATCTGGTGAACAGGGGGAAGACGGACTGATACACAGGACAAGCAGAAACTAACAGGCAACAGGTGAGTACGATCAGGGTAATACACGTGGTTAATGAGGGAGCGTGGCCTACACGAGGATCGGACGAGCTGGGCGTAACAGAACCACCCTCCAAGGCGCACACTCTGGGCACACCTCAGGGGAGGCAACGGACGAGATAAGACCGGAAAAGTGGGACCTGGAAGACAGAAGCCAAACTTTACCAGGGCACAGGGAACAAAACAGAAGCACAAAACAGGCAGAGGGGCAAAACACAGGACAACACTTGACACAGGACCGAAAACGCAGACAGGCAAATCAGGAAGGGAGACAGAGGGCACAGAGAATGAAGAAACAAAAGGACCAGGGGTGGACAGAGGAGACACAGGGACAAGGAGGGACAAAGAAATGAGGCGGGACGACAATGGGGAGCCCAAGGGACCCACAGTGGGTGACAGCAGCAGCTGCAGGGGCTGCAGGCGACCATGAGGCCGGAGCTGTAGGGGACCTGGCAGGGGCTGAGGAGGTAGGCGGAGGGACAGGCAGAACAGGCTAGAAGGGCGTCGGAGGGGAGCAGAGCACAGGTGAGGAAAAAAAAAGCCGACCAACAATTCGGGGCTGGGGAACCCGCAGGCAACAGCAGAGCGGGAGCCAAGAGACCTGCAGGGGCCCCCCGAGCCCCAGCCCAGGCAAGCGAGGGCAAGCCAGGAGGCAGGGCAGAAGGGTCCCTGGCCTTGCGCCTGTGTCCTCTCCCCTTTTGAGACACAGACAGGTTGGGTCTCAACCTTCAACCTCGCTGGGGTGAGGGCAAAGGAGTCATTAGGGAGGTCCCTGAGGGGTCGCACTCAAGCTCCTCCTCCAAGGGGGAAGGAGTGGTGGTCCGATAGTCTGGGACCGCCTCGGGGACAGGGACTGGTGCCACGGGCAGTAGTCACGGGCGGGGCAGGAGGCAGAGGCCCAGGAACCTCGGGTGGAGCTGGAAGCAGCGTCCAGGCAGCGGGCGTAGTTGCAGGTGACGGCAGGGGCGGAGCAGGTACCTTGGGCAGAGGCGGTGCCAGTACCTCGGGCATTGCAGCGGCGGCTGTGTCGGCAGGCAGGAGGAGCGCAGGCAGAGTGGCGGCAGCTGGCGAGAGGTCGGGACCCTCGGCCAGCGCATCCAGGGATGGGGTTCCCGGTCTTGTGTGGTCCCTTTAAGGGATCGTGGACCCTGAGGAATGGCATCCCACACAGCCCTGGCTAATTGATTAGCCAGGCGTGCCTCTGTGGCGAGCGGCAGGTCTAGCCGCTTCTCCTGCACCCTGTTGAGCAGCTGCCGGAGGTTGTCATGCACCTCATCCTCCTGGTGCGCGTCCACCTCCAGGGTCATCTCGTCCCTGCTATGGCTGGCTATTGTCCAGGCTGTGGGTTCCTCCATTACCTCTGGTTGGGCCGGTAGAGGACTTCCCTTCCCAAACCGAGGTATATTTCCTCGGTCAGGGGGAATCCTTGCTTCGGGAGATCTGTCATTCTGTTGTGATCTCCGGGAAGGACGAAGGCAGGCAGGCGAGGATACAATCGTGAAAGGGTTTTATTATGACAGGATAGGACGACGACGAACATCAATGACAGATCTGGTGAACAGGGGGAAGACGCGGACTGATATACACAAGACAAGCAGAAATGAACAGGCAACAGGCGAGTACGATCAGGGTAATACACATGGTTAATGAGGGGGCGTGGCCCACACGAGAATCGGACGAGCCGGGCGTAACAAATATTCTGTTTGCTTTCTTAATTATACCTGTTGATTTGAAATAACTATTTTAATTGATCAGCACACAAGATTAATCAATCACTGAGTAAAATATGTGACTAGTAACTAAAAGTAATCAAGTTTAGTTGAGTAATTGCAGCAGCTTTAAATGACATAAGCTTTTAACTTATAATTTTAGAAGACCTGAACTGTTCTTAATATCAGTGCGCACTCCAGAACTAAATGAAGAATGAGGAATCCCAGGGGACTTTGTTTACGTTTCAGATAATGCAAAGTTAACTCAGGCAACAGAGAGATTCACTGGCTGTTATAGCCCTCAGGTTAAGTTTTTTAAATTTGCATGTAACTACGTTCTAATTCAGCCTGAAAGTTCCTATTAGAGCCACTAGAGGGCCTTAGTGTTCTAGAAAATTGTGAATGAACGTCATTTTTCCTGATGCTGTTTTCCAATATTCCATCCCTTTTGAAATGACTGCATACACTGTGTTGGTGTTATTCTTCAGGGAGCACATGCATTGCATATTGATTTATCTGCATAATGGGTTTTCACTGAGAACTGGGAGCAATACATATTAGAAAGTAGAGATCAAATGTAAAACTGCCTTAATAAAGAAAAAGATTTTTGCAAAACAAATCAGATTAATTTGGATTAAATTAGATTAATTAAGATTACCTATCATCTCAGAACTAATACAGCATTTTGTCTGAAAGTCTTTTCTGCCTGTGGGACCAGGGAAGGCATCAACACACAGGAAAGGTGACACTGGGAGTAGAGCAAGATGAAACAGCCAACAGATCATTCAACACTCTTGACAACATGGATTTGGCACCCGGGACAGCTGCCAGTGTCACCTGGGACAGGTGAATCAACCCCAATTTGCGCTCTCTAAATCCATGTCAATGCAGTGACTTCAAAAAGACAAACTGCAAGCTACATGGTAGCTAGATTCTACTGCTTCGTTGTCCCCCCCGTAAGCTTGGTGCTCCTTATCATTGGGCCTTAACAAAATGGCAGGGTCAGCATTGTAGCCTTGGTGCCTGTAATGAACTTTTCATCTTAAAGCATGTGCTTCCCGCAGCGTTGTTTCTGATTGCCAAAATTCCGCTTCGCTTTTAGTGAGCCTTTTAGTGGGATACACCCACACAGGGCCACTTCCTGGCTCCTGCTCTTCATTGCAATTGTGTAAGCAGTTGCCTGTGTGCGTGCTCTGCACAGCATGTTGCGTGCCAGCTCTAAGCACGCAAAAGTGTACATGCATACCTCTCACATACCAAACAGTCAAAAAATGTCCATTTAAAACACCATTCATTTCTAGCATTCATGCTGCTATAGCCAATAAACCTTATCATGCACTATCAGGCACTATATAAGCCTATTCACTCGTACCTATTGTCTTAGGGTGTGTGCTTGTGTGAAAGGGACACGTTCCCAAGTCTTCTAAAGGCTGATTGGAATGTCACAATTATCTGACATAATATGCAGGCATGTGTTTGCGCATCTAAATATGAAAGGGCTAATTTTGTTTTTTTTTCCTCTCTACTTTTTAAACATTTATCTTTTTATCTTATCTACATTTATCTTATTACTGTGTTTGCATTTCTGTGTGCTGACTGTCTATGTACTATGTCCATTTATTTACCAAATGTATTCTTTTCCAGTTCCATCAGAATCCCTTTCACTGAATGGCACCCACCAACCATCTCTTCTCTGTCAGCCAGCAGTCTGTTTGCTTGATTTCATCCACAGTTCAAGAATTTCCCCAATGGGATCAATAAAGTTTATTTTTATCTGGTTTTATAAGGATAGCTGCAGAACCAGACAGACATACAGATGAAGAGGAAGAGAGCAACCCATTTTCCAGTGTGTGTTTCTTGAAAAATAAATGACCAGAGCATCTGTTGTATAGACTTCTACATCTTGCCTCTAAAAAGACTGAGACAACTAAGTAATGGAATCAAATAAAATGTGCCTGCAGACACGATACGCAAAGTTTTCTTTGTGTGTGTGTGTATCTCGCTGTGGGCCCTTGAGCAAGGTCCTTAACCTCCAGCTTCCTGGGCACGACTACAGAGAGCAAGATGAGGCAAGCAAAAAGAGAACTTCCCCACAGGGATCTATGAAGTATCACCATCATCATCATCATCATCACAGTACTACAACTTTTCATCTTAAAAGGTTAATAAAGGTATTGTAATAACCAGAACTCAAAACATTCAGCTATCACCATACAGAAAAGGCAAGGTACCTGGGACCTGGCATGTTTTCTGTCTGACGGTCCCTGAGATCACTGGACTGCACACTACTGGAAACAGGTCTCAAAATGGGGCTTGCGGCTGCTGACTGGATGCAAAAAGAAAATTTTGAAATGGATTAATGTCTGTAACCTTAAACATTTCTTACTATTCAGCAGGAAATAGGATTGTGGAGGTTGTGTTCTTTGTAATTATGTAGGTACTCTCTCACTACAGTATCTAAAGTATCATTCACTGTGGAGACCTGGACATCTGGCTGCCTGCCAGCTACAGCATTCCTGTGTTTCCCCTCTGCTCTCCTGGCCAACCGCTGAACCTCATCCTCTGCCTAGGAGAAGTGAACATTCACGACAGCAGAGCTCTGTGACTACTGAAGTATGTCCCTGGGACAGAACAAAATCAGGTTAATCTTTAACGTTTGGCCTCCATTTTCACAGCAGCCCGACTAGAAGTGTGTGGTGGATGAGTACGGCTGATTAAACACTGCTGGAGTTTCCTCCCAAACACATTGCCTGAGGTTAAATGGACCTGTGGAATAATTCAGCCTTAGGAAAGCATTACAATATAAAGATTTAACAATCAGCACAGCACCATTTTAATCATTAAGCATTAATATATGCCGTGTGACTGTATGCATGAATGGTATCTGTGTGTGTGTGTGTGTGCCCAGTGATGGGTTACTGCCCTATCTTGGGATATTCTCTGCCTTGTGCTTGTAGCTACTGGGCTCCAGTCCTTCATGACCCTGAATAGGACAAGTGTATACTGAAGATGGATGGACGGACGAAATATAATATGCTGTGAGGTCTTTTATATTTAAGAGCTGGATTGTCGGTACATAGAATCTGAAGTCCAAGTGCTCCCATAGGGTCCCATAGACATTGCCCATAGGGTGTTTGCAAGCATGTCTGTGTGCTGTATTGGACTGACACCTTGTTCAGGTTGTTGCCCTGCCTTGTGTCCTGTGTTTCCTGCGTAACCTCCACACTTACTGTGACACTGTACAGAATAACTTGCTACAGAATAAGATGAATAGGTGAATTGATGAAAGGATGGATTAATTCATAACCATATATTGTTATCAAAATGAATGTTCTCTTATTTGTATTACGTAATTTTTTTAAACTAACATTTGTTGCCATTATGTTCTCCGTCAAAGAGCCTGTTCATTGAAACTGTTGGTTGGTCCTTAAGTCTCGTCCTTTTGATTCTTATTTAATGCACTGAGCCCCCGTTGCAACTAAAAAGATCTTTCTCACCATAAGGACAACCTTGTCTGAAAATCTGTATTGCTTGTAAAGAGGTGGTTACATCACCTTGCTGGAGGGAGCAAATTCTTTGTTGACTCACTTTGACCCCAGTCCTGATGGAAATGGGACATGTCTGGACTGGGTGCAGTGTGGGTAACACTTCCCTTCAGTGCTGGAACATTTCCTTTGGAAGCACCTTTGCCTTCTTGGCACTGGACAGGGAATCTGCCTGCATTATTAACCTTTTAGGTGTTGTTTTCTGTAAAACATTACTTTGACCTATGTACCTGCTGATAGAGTTAAAGTAATTCCAGAGCGTTAAAGTCCAGAACAGGATTTTGTTTCTACCAACCAGTGTAATATCCTGTGACTGTGACTTTTTATGCTCAACTGGTTGGTTGAAACAAAATCCCGTTCTGGACTTTTATGCTCTGGAATTACCCAACTCTGCCTGCTTAGAAATAATATTTATTTCATCATGGGCAACCTGTGTTTTTATCCCACAGTCCTGTCACAAAATGCTAGTCAAAGTGTGCGATTTAGCTTGCATGCCCCTGCAATGGATCGGTATTTCACCCAAGGTCAAAAGTACCTTACATCCTATACTCCAGGTCCAATGTGACACTACATTGTATTCAGCAATTCTGTAACATCTGTAACTACTGAATTACTCAGTTTACTTCTGTGATTGATTTACTGTATGAATCCAAGGCATATGATGACACCTCACAACAATGTCTTGCAGATGCTTTAAGATAAGGTTGGTAAGAAGTACCACAAGTTTGAATTAATCGACTATGAAAACTTGATACAAAAATACTGGCAGTAATATTTCAGTAGCACTTTGGTTCTTAATGGCATTCTGTCCGCTGTGTCACTTGAACCTTGTGTCCTGTGATGGGCAGGCATCTCATCAGGGATATACCTCATCCTTGTGCCCTGTGATGACTGGGATAAGCTCCAGGCCCCCTACAATCCTGACCAGTATAAGCAGTTAGATGGATGGATAGATTTTGGTTCTAGTATTATTCTTCATCCCATAGCATGAGGGGAGAAGCTAAGAGGATATGAAAAAGGGAGAGAGGGAGAGCTTTTGTATGACGGTGTCCCTCTAGGAACATGATTCTGGAGCCCAGGGCACTAGAAGCACTTATTTATTTCACCTAGGTGACAATCCACTCTTCGGGGAGGGTTTTGCTGAAAACCTTGGGGCATGATAGCTAGTGAACAAAATGCCTTTCTGTCATATTCATGTCCTGTTCAAAGAGAACAGAGCATGAGATTCCTTCTGTGAAGAAGGTTCCCCCTTGTGAAGATAGGAAACCATGCCCTTCTTGAGAGAACACCAGTGTCTACTAAAAATGGGATAGCTGAGATATATCGTCTGAGGATCGATACATATAGTCTGATTTCTTTTAATGTAGCCCAAGAAACATTACAACATTTGTTGCTTCACTTGTGTTGTTTAATTTCCTAAACAATGACTACAAACATGATCCTGTATGGTGTTTGAGGAACTAACTAATTTTAGCATTGTATTTCTGTCACGGATATGCCCAACAAAAGGGGAAGAATTGACTTTATAACCCTTTAGCAGGGACTGGGCCTGATATGCACCCATGCATGGGGATTGTATGTGTCATGCAAAGAATGTAAAACAGGCAGGTAGACAGCAAATCAGCAGCTGTCAGAGGCAGAAGCCACTGTGGTTACTTTCTCTGGGGTACGTTGAGGAACAGCTGTCAAATTGTCCCATGCTGAACACATTTTAATTGGCTCGTATTTTATCAAATGTTAAAAGAAGCTCCCACAAACAGCAACTCAGAATGAAAAACCATGACCTTTGAGGGATACACAAGTGTAGTGATTAAATAAGGAACAACGACCTGCTTCAGACATACGCTGGTTAGCCAACAAATTACTAATTACCAAAATAAACCTTTTTGTAGAGGGACACCTACAACCTTAAAATATATTTAGCAAAATATAACAACATACGTAAAATATAACCAAAAGAACAGATTATCACTATCACATTATTTATTCTTTTACCTGTCTCATCATCATATAAATTTGTGTACAGCTGAATCCTACAGTCCATAGAGAGACTCAGTGGACAGCTAGGGGTAGGAGCTACTGCAGCCCTGTTGTGTAAAAATAAACTAATCACTTGTGAGGCGTGAAAATATTGTATCTAGTATATTGTGGTGGATAGCCCTGTTTCCTTCAGAGCATAAACATTGTAGTAAAACATGAGAGCTTCCCAATCTGCGAGTTTCAGGCCAGTTCATGAAAGGTTTTATATGAAGCTAGGTGGACATATTTGCACACGAGCCCCCAGAGCCGCTTCTGACTGATAGGCTTTAGCGTTCACGGAGTAACACCCCTCCTTCGGTCTGTGTGCTGCGTTTGCTCTCATCTGTTGCCCTGCCGTTGCCAAGTTTCCAAACTGTCACACATGCTTGGGCCAGCGGTAAAGCCTCTATGAAACTTTGTCACGCAAGCCTGTACAGGGCGGGCTGCTTCTCACCTCGGCGCTGTCCCTTCTCATGTACGTGCCCAGCCGCAGCCTCGTGTAGCACACGCTTTAATGCTACATTCCCCCGACAGGGCCGGCTGCCAGCTCTGGGTGGCCAGGCTTTTCCTCTCAGCCTTATCTCCCTCCGGGGTTTGGGCCATGCTTCCTGCTCTGACATCAGTTTCTACATACGACTTGAATGGGTAAGTTAAACCCAAAAAGACTGGGATTTTACCTCAGTTTCACCCCATCTTCTACACTGACTCGCTAATTTACACAAAACGACTTTTCTGTTCTGAACTTAATCGATCTAATCTGACCCCTTGTTCTACTTGCGGACACCTGAGCCATATAAGGGTGTTAGAGAAGAAAGACGATGCTTTTTTTCCCCCCAAAAATTTAACAACAACATAAGGAAAAATTAATTATGATTCTTCTGACATGTGAATAAAATAATTCCTTCGCCACTGGCAGGTCAGAAGTGCAACTTCATTAGGCTTGGAAGTTAATACAACAGCAGGAAAGCAAATTCTGGCTTTATAACCTAGGACAGCGTCGCTCATTCCTGCTCCTGGAGGTCTACCACCCTGCAGAGCTTGGCTTCAACACAGTTGGCTACTGAGATGCTCCTGAAGAACCTGAGTATGAGCAGCTCTAACTTAGGATGTTGAACTTAATTAAGTATGATTGATTGACATATCAATTCAATAACATCACAGTTTAAATCACGGAATGTTACTTGCTATAAGGGACTTGCTTTAAATCTTAATGGTATTAAAAAAACAATCGGAGCAGAGATGCTGAGGTTAACTTGGGGTAACCCACCCTTCACCGGGATTTTGAAAATTGCTGTGAGTGGAGATAATATTTACTGGGGAAACCATTCCGCTACCAGCTGTCAGAATGCTGCTGAGACCTTCCTCACTTCAGGTTCACTGACTCACACGAGGTGTAATCTGTGGGGCCATGATGTCATCCACAGGATATCATGCCATCACCCTAAGTGAGGATTTTTTCTCAAGGGTAACAATTACCATGGTGACGAAACCTTAAATGGGGTGTTACCGCCTGTGGAAACATATACGTGTAACAGATATAACCCATGACTCGGAAACCCATTTACACAGATGACTGTATGGAAAAACTGAGCAAATGTAACAATTTATTTTACATGATTAAAATAATCGCCAAAATCAAGGCATCCCAAGGAATACGTCTGTCCATAAAGGGGTCAGTCGTTGCTAAACATATTTAATATTTGTAAATTAAAATCTATTTTTTCAGAAGAACACTTTTTACTCCTGTGACAGCACCAAAGCATAGAGATTGTTTTGAGACCTTGTGTCTGTGCACTAGAAGATGGGTGGATTTCTATGTGATATTTTCATATGTACGCATCACCCACAGGTTGTTTCAAAAATTCCTGATACATGCTTTAAAGGTAAAAAAGTATAGTGATAATTCCTACAAGAATAGACTGAAAAAGAATACAGTCTTTGATTTTTAGCATGTAAGACATTTCCCTTATGCATAGTTTACAGTGCTTAATCAGAGGGTTCTGTTTTGTTTTTTAAAAAAACCTTATCTCTGGGAGAGATACTTTTAGAAGGCTTATTAAGCTTATCAGGTAACTTGTAAGAGAATTAGAGACAAGTCCAACCAAAGATTGCTGTCCTGCGACAATCCTGATTAGGGGCAGGTTTCACATGAAACTGCATCATAATCTGGTGGTTTAATATTAAGTTTCACAGCTTCTGTTCATGCATATTCTGATGTTTAAGTCCAGAGTGGTTCACACATATTAAAGAACACATGAAATAGATTTTGCACAGTATTTATGACCACACAGGTGTTTCTGCACGCATTCTGTATTTTCTGACTTCTGTTCATTGCTTGACAGTAAAACAGTTGCTCTGGCAAACACAGCAGGATTGGATAAAATAGAATATAAACAAATTAACATCACAGCAACCGCAGGAAGGAAAGTTTTCATCCGCTGTAGCAAATTCCTGGTACAGTTCTCTAGGCACAAATACTACCTGTTGCCACACTGTTCGGGGTATAATTATACACAGGTGAGTCCCACTGAATGATGGGACCGTTTTAGTGTCATAAGCCAATACTGCTCACCTTTGAGCTCGACAAAACGTTCAAGATCAGACTATGTGGGAAAAGCTTGGGTGGAACGACAAGCAGAATCATGTGAGGCAGCAATTTCAGAAAGGACTGATCCCTTTTTAGCAATGTCATTTAAAGAAGTAATTTAAATAAATAAACGTACAAACTTACACCTTGACAGGGAATTAAAAAAAATAAAACAGAAAAGTAAAAAAGCAGGTCTCTCTCACACACAGATAAGTCCATTAAAAAGCATGTTCCGGTTTCCCCACAAACTGCTGAGGACGTTTATTCCTAGAGTACATCATTGGTGTGGATTGGGAGGGACACAGCCATTGTAGAACAACAATATAAACGCCAAGAGCAAGGACAATAGCTCTCTGTTATGAGCATGTTGATTATACATTAACGATAAAATCATTTGAAGTGCCCCAAGTGCCGTTCACTCTTTATGGATGCTTTTTGAGAGCCAAAACTATTTCAAACACAGGGTAATACATGCTACTGTAACCAAAGCACCAGATAAATCAGGAGTAACATAATGACAGGTAGGCCTAGTATAATTTGCAGTACTATTGTTTTATTATTTCCCATCTAACTGGAGCTCAGCACAGCCACAAAGGGTATGTTATACCTGGCCAGCATCCAAGATCTACTTCTGACTGCTGGAGGGGCTTTCACTGGACCCTAAAAGTCCATCATGAATGATTCAGCACCTGCAGCTCTGCAAGGGGAATATTTCCCTGTCCATCTTTATGGTGCATGGTGACAACAGCTTTGCGTGTGAGTGAGGAACATGGTGGGGACGATACTGGGCACAGTGACCCTGGGGATACTGCACAGCACTTGAAGGGGCAGATCAAACAGCACCAACAGGCCCCTAACAGCCAAGATGGCTTCCTTCTCTGTGGTTTTCCTACAACAAAACAAACAAGCATGCTGCTTTTGTCATTTGCACAAGTTCATCACACTGCTTCTCCTCACTGACCACATCTTGCTCTCCACAGCTTGGAGGGGTCATAGCACAGGGTCTGCTAACATGCAGCACCACTGGAGCTGGGTGGGGGTTAAGGGCTTTGTTCAAGAACCCGCAGACATGTGACCATTCTGCCAAGGCTGGGACTCAATGACATTCTGATCACAGACACAGAGACTTAGCCCATTGAGCCACTCATCACCCCCAGAACAGCTGACGTGCTGTGAATCGGGATAGATTAAGCAGATGCTTCCCAGCATAAGTGGTCCTTGGGGGATTATAATAATGTGGCAAGATGGCCATTCCCTAAGGAGAGTCACCTAATTAAATGCGACTTACTCCATATAACATTCCAAACTGTCCACAGTGCCTAACTGAAGAATACCAATAGCTTCAGACTGACCTGACTCAGATTGACAGGCAGACAGTGGTTTGTGAAGGGTGAGAAACAGCAGCTCCGCACCTGGATATCACTTTCTTTACACTTGGAGGGAGTTTACCCCACTGCACCGCGGGAATGGCGAAAGGAGGCAGGGACGCGATAACATCTGTGAGCGGCGTCCCTCTGCGAGCGGCGATGGCGAAACGGCACGTCTCACCGACACACTCCACTTACGCTTCAGATGAAGCTGTTTACACACTCTGTTCACAAACAGCAACAAACGAGTCTATTTCTGCACCGGTTGCGTTACGCCCTAATGTGTAAAATCGGCAGATGCTATCACATTTCGTGAGGTGCTGACATGTTTCTCCAGGGTGACAACAAGCAGCAACACAGTGCTGGACTAAATAGGGGTACTTGGGTATCTTTCCATCCATCTAGAGATATATAATTATAGTAGGCCGTGGGTAATATTATTAGCACACTGATCAGGTCAGGATTTCAATAACAGAATTTCCATATGAAATATGAAAACCCGACACTTGAATGATTTAGGTTTATTAATACATTAATTACAATAGGGGTCCATACAATAGTTCAAAGAACTATTGCTACCAAACGAACTGAAAATGATCAGTGAAAAGGCCTGTGTATGCTCAGAGCAGTGTTAATTTTGGCAGCAAAATTTCATTTAGTTTTAGTCATTGTCTTTTGACTAAAGTGTAATTTAGTTTCAGTCATAATTTAGTCATCTAAATTATTTGTTTTAGTTTACTAAATATCACAAGATTACAGTCGACTAAAACTTTAATTTTAGTAAACTAAAACTTTTAGTTTACTAAAGCATCCATTTAGTTTACCTTTATAACCTCCAGACTGGACTACTGTAATGCCCTCCTTTCGGGTTGTCCATCGGGATCCCTACATAAACTTCAGTTAGTACAAAATGCAGCAGCCAGAGTTCTCACAAAAACTAAAAAAATTGATCACATTAGCCCTATCCTGTCCTC
>JAODKE010000068.1:12691515-12716722 GCA_026779605.1 Mormyrus hasselquistii
TTTATGTGGCAGAAATGTAAAGCGCATTGAGACAATGTAATGTTGTGATAACGCGCTATATAAATAAAATTGCATTGTATTGCATTACTAAAATTAAAAGTGCAAGTTAACGTTTAAAGTTTCCCTTCGATTTCTGAAAGTCATTATGTTCACCAAGCTGAAATGAAACAATTGTTAAGAAATGGTATTAAGGTCTGACTGTGCAGTACAGAAAGACATAGATTTCACTCTTATTTTAAACACAAACATGCTTGTTTACCCTGAAACTGTAAAATCAGTGGTGCCATTAGTGCAAAAATAAAATCACTTCAAAGAAAAGTGCATAGGCTCCAATGCCACCAGGCCTGCTCTCTTTGAATATTAAAATAAATATTTATACACTTACTTTATTGGTGATTTCATGTTCGTTGAATTTCCGCTTTTTAACAACAGTATAAAGTAATGTTATTTGTTATATTAATCAACTCAGGGGAAACAAAAAATGTACGTTTTCGGGGTTTCCAAATCTTAAGAATCTGGCATGACGCTTGCTTTCAGACTCACGTAAGAAATCTTACAGCAAATCTATATTATTCCATTATAAACCTAAAACTAGCTACGTCAAAGGTGTATTTACACGGCTAAATACAAAAGTAGACTATTTACAAAGTAAGAACTGTTACATATTTGTGCAGACATCTCGAACTGAAAATCTCACTCCAGCCATGCAGCTGGCCGAAGTTGGCAACCCCGCGTTTTATTTGAAATGAAAATTAAAACGCACGTACTGTTTTCGTCTGAAACGGCTCTTCATTCCGTTTGCGTTATTACTCAGACAAATACAAAACGACACGTTTTATCTCTTTTCGAAATAATAAGACCGCCTATATGCTAATCTAATAGCAATGAAAGTGATGGCTTCGTATGTATTTATATTAAAATGAGACTTTAATTTTATTACCGTGGGATTATCGAAACCAATACTTAAATCGATGAACACTAAAATATATGACATAAACACGACTGCACTTTATTTAAACATGCACAATTTTCACATTCTATATATTTTCTCTTATTTTGAAATGCAGCCCTACTTTTACTTAATAAATGAGAAAACATTATACATATCGACCGTCATAAATATATGTTTAGGTCTATGTCACGTGACAAATATTGTCAAAAAGTTCAATTGTATTGAATTATATTTGATCTGACAGTCAGGTATTGATTACATGCAATGTTGATACAGCTAATAGGCTACTTAAATATATATCACACTAAATAGTATAGGCTCTCGTCTCAGGCAAACATTTTCGTAGATAAAATTGTCAATACATTAATTCGACATAGTCTTATTAGGCCTCGCGAAATCATTTTTATTTCGTTATCATCTCGTTTTAGTCTGAAAATAAAGGTTGTTGACGATAACTATAACAAATTTCGTCAACAAAAATTAACATTGGCTCACAGGTATCAATTTTTCCCGCCCGAAATATGAAACTTAAAATGTTCTTTCCCAAGGTGCTAAAAATAGCCGTACTAAAAAAAGAGGTGACATCGATTAGCAACGCACAAACAAAACAAAACCAAGGGCCTGTATCTAAGTTTTACTACTGTGTTAAATGCAACATGTATCCTTAAAAAACAAAAGAGGGATTCTCTGGGCTTATGCACCACAATGGGGAACTGTCAGCGGGGAACATCAGCCTGGCAGCAATTACAGAACGCTAACCGTGCATTTCCTATCTGCTCGGGAAAAAAAAACCCGATCTAAGATCATACAGCAACATGCTGCAGAAAAAGAGCAATATACTATCAAAAGTTCTCTTTTGTTGCTCATGATTAATTTATGACTGATGTGGATATTAAAGGCAAATGCTTTGAAAACAGTAAGAAAAGTGATGAGATTCACTAGTCGCTTCTCCTATTTGTTAAACAGGTCTGTCTGCCTCCAGCACATAACACCATGGTTTCTCTCAGTTGTCTTTTTTGTTTGTTTCCATAGATGTTCCTCCCTAATAACATTGGGCTGAGAGGGATTCAAGAATGGCATTGGAACAACTGACGTCATTGCAAGCACATGTTGGACAGTTTGGAAAACCGAGAATTCCAGTAGGAGGCTAACATGAGCTTTAACAATTAAGGCAAAGCCTTGCGTTATGTTGACCATGTCAAATGATGCAAAGTTCTCAGAAACGTGGATGCATCCTAACAGCTCTTTTTACTTATGGAGATTCCTTATACTGGAGAACAAGCCACAGTCAGGAAGGAATATAGAGAAGTTAACAAGTTCTTGACTGGTGGAGAACTTTGGCAGGTTGTATACCATCATCATGCCTTTGCCACTTGTATGCAGATCACACAGTGAGAGATCATGGACTGGAAAAAGGTAATTGCAGGCTCAAAATTAATGGAAGAAACATGAGCAAGCCTTGATATATCAATGATCCCACACTTCTAGTTGAAGAAGATCTGAAGATACTTTAGCGGAAAGTATAGAACTATGGCTCAATGTGAAAAAAAATTGTAAATGTAAAAAAAAATGTTAAAAAAAAAGGTAATGACTCAGGCCCGACAGCTGGCTTTATTGTCGCTGGTGAAGACATAGAGGTTATAGACAGTATTTGCCTCCTGGGAGCAATCATGAACAACAAAAGATCTAGCAGCCAGAAATAGGTCACAGACTGCCATTTGGCAGAGCCCCAATGAATGACCTAAAAAAATCTTAAGTTGCGTAGGATAGTTTCCTAATTTGTTTCATGCGATGTAAACATCTGTAATAAAAAGGTCAACAGCATTCTCGGAAATGTTCTGTCATCAAAATGTTTTGCAGTGTAACCTGACAGTTTACACTTACGTAGAAGCTTGTATTGCAAGCTAGAGCATATTTGAACTGGTGTATAGTATAAATGAAATGGTATATAGCATTGATTTGGTCTGTCAGCTGTTAATAGTAGAGGGCCCCTGTCGTGCAGTAGACCTCTGCACTGTTCTTCTCCTTTTGATGTATGAGCCAGGTGGTGTCAAATCTGTTTTTCTTTGTCTATCCCTTTAGCTGATGGTATAAACTTTCTCTTTCACTGATCAATCATATAAAAGGCGAAACGACAAATACGGGCCATCAACGCCGCTTTCAGATTTCTACAGAACACAAAGGCGTTATTAGGAAATTCTGGCATTGTAAATTATGTAACTAGCCTGTTCCTCCCTGGCCCAACGCCTACAAGGACATCAAGAGGCTTATAATTTTGGGGGAACAATTTGTTTGTAACATTTGCTCAGTGTGACAGCACTATTGCCTCACAATACAGATGGTTGTGGGTTTGAGTTAATTTCATATGACTTTTGCGTGCAAGCTCTGGGTACTCTGATTTTAGGAGAATTAGTGACTCTGATGTGCACTTTGCACCTGAATGTATAAACAAATACTCATATGCGGCTGCCCTGCTTGTGTGGGGGCTGTTTCCAGATCACAGTTTTATTAAATATATATGGGAGACTGACATGAAGCAGAACTTGGAAGACAGATGTAACTTTTTTCCTATGCTACAATATCAGTAGAAAGATAAATGTCTTCTGCATCAAAGAAGTGTATTTGGTGTGCACTGCCCATAGTTTGCTTTTGGGACATTGCAAAAGTGATATGACAACATTCACAGGGGTTTGCGTGAGAGAGCCTGCCACACCTCTGTCAATCAAAGACAGACTGAGACAAGCCAGGGAACTGAATGGAAACAAACAATATTATACATTCTAAAAATAACAAATCACCAAGAAAACGGTTGGCATATCACATTTATGAAGATGAAATTGCTTAAATTTAAATGATCGTTAAACTGCTGTAAGAACCAGTTACTGTATATGGGATATAATTCATATAGTCAGTTTTTCATACCTTAGGGACCAGAATTTCCAACATAATGAAAGGTTACAGCAATACCCTTGATCACAAAATCAGTCAGTCTAAAAAACAGGGCCAACTGGTCAACTCCTCCCAACTCATTCGCACATAAACACAGGCTATATTAGTCAACACAGGTATCACACAACAAGGAGGACATTTCTCTCTTCACTGGAGCAATGGGGCTTTCATGAGTACAAAATTGAGCAGAGCAGAAGCCAAGAGGTGTGTGTGCGTGCGAGTGCCGGGAGATTACAGAATCTTTGCTTGTTCCTTCCTCCCAGAGCTTGCCAATCCAGTCTGACATGTTCCATTCACCCTGGTACATGCTCCATTATAAGATTACATAAGGGAATGTAAACTACAAAGAATGTCTTAGTCCCTCTTGAAAGAAGCCCTGTATATTCAAAATGGGAAGCGGATTTCAACAACGAGAAACAAAAATCACTCTCTCAACAATACCAGTGGATCCACTATGGCTATTTCACAAACTCTGTAAGGAGATGTTACAGTGCTGCAGTTTACAGATTTCAAATATAAGTTACAGACGAACAGATATAACAATCCTTCAGGTGCAAATTTAATATGGCATCAGCATATAGTACTGAGCCTGCATGGATTATGTTTAAGGTCTCAGTTGTTGCAGTAGACACAAAGAGCTGAGGCCACATGGCATGGTGGTGTCCCAAGAAGCTACTGGTGAACATCATTGGTGGTGGATGGTGTCCAAGCCTTCAGGGTAAAGCCTAAGACCACTGAGGCATCCTGACATGCCAAGAGACAGCTGAGGTAGTGTAAGACAGGGGGGAACTTAGACTGATTGTGGAAAGGGACTGTCCCAGATAAGATCAGCGACAAAAGTGAGTAAGTAATGGAAGACTGTGAGGAACTCCTTAACGTGGTAGATATGCCCTCTCACTTGGGGGAAGTGTTGGAAACCTCTGGTTGAACAGAATCATTACTTTGGTGGTCAGATATCTCCAAGTTGGATAGTGTGCAACGGCACATAAAATGTTGATGGGTCAATGTGACTGATGTGCCCCTTCAGTGATTTCATTTTGATGAAAACCATCTTTATTTTCCTGATCGTTTACTCTATCCTTCAGTGAGTCATCACCACATGAATCAGGCCACTCTTTGCTCCTATAGAATATGATGCAGTGTTACTGCTCTCCACACCTGTAGGTACATGCTAGGCTCGGTTCCCCTCCTGTCAGCACATGTGGAAGTGTGCCTTGCCTCTAAACATCACCTTGAGAGCTGTTTTTCTTCTATGATCGCATGCCAAAGTATGTCACAGCCTTGCAGTCACATACCAGCCTGTGCTCCTATCCTACAAGTGCAAACTGAAATATACCTTCCTGCTAACACTAACCCTCTTCTGCTCACACGCTATGCTGTTCTTTCCTTCCGTAGCTGCATTCCAAGGTAAACACTCAAAGGAAGCCTCAGTTCCTAGGCGTGTAAATGTCTTCTTGCGCAGTCGGCGCCTATCACAGCTCCCTGACAAGTGACTCATGTTCTGTGGATGAACAGGACTTCATCCTCTCACCAGATGACCATGATGGGGCAACTTTTATTTTTGTTTCACGTTAAGACAAACAGAAATCTGTGTCCTTTGGTAGACATATTGAGGAATTAATATTGCTTTGACAGACTAAGGACATGCAAAATAAAAACATTACAAATCTAAAAAAATCTCCTGCTCTGCTGAGTACTCGGAGTATGTCTAAATTCACCCCAAGTACATCTAAAGGGAAATTAAAGGGGTGTTACTGTATATTACTGATCAAAATCTAAATGAGAACAACACAGAGAGCAAGCATCCTGCATGAAGACAAAATGTATGAGCTTAAACCATTCATGGAACTAAGAGAAAAAAGATAGACTACCTGTTCACTTAATTGTATTGGGTTTATGTTTATGTATGACAGAGTCCAAATACTTGACTTAATAGTCAAAGCAATGTAGGATTGTAATTAGACAAAATATAAATCTGCGTCAGACTACTAGATCAGATAACGGCTAAGAAACTAACCTTGACAAGGTAACTGTTTTGCTGAGGAGGATTATGCAGTAAATATTTCGGTTTGATGAAAAGATAAGTTGCTGGCATATTACTGAACACATCCAAAGGCTTATGATATGATATTATAATATAAATCTACTGTAATGTTAAAGATATATAATTCTAAAATGCTTACAGACATTTTCTGTATAAATATATTAAGTATCTCTGGGTCTTGTTCACGAGGGAGAGAAGGATGAAGTGGGAGATTGACAGGTGGATCGACAGGCAGTGATGCAGGTGCTGCATCGGTCTGTCGTGGCAAAGAAGGAGCGGAGCCAAAAGGCAAAGCTCTCGATTTACCAGTTGATCTACAGGTACGTTCCTATCCTCACCTATGGTCACTAGCTGTGGGTAGTGACCGAAAGAACGAGATTGCCAATACAAGTGGCCGAAATGAGTTTCCTCCGCAGGGTGGCTGGGCTCTCCCTTAGAGATAGGGTGAGGAGCTCAGTCATGTCCCTGGTGAGGTGTTCCGGGCATGTCCCACTGGGAGGAGGCCCCTGGGAAGTTTCAGGTTTTACCTCACTTTGGGGGCATTTTGGTCCCCAAATGTGACCTATGCAACCCCCCACACGCACATATACAAAAATAAAAATGCACCACAAATCACCCTTTCAGGCTTTGGGTTTTTCAGGTTCCCACTAGGCTTGGTGTATGTGGAGTTTCCAGAGTTCCCGGTTCTTTCCCACAATCCACGGTTATTTTGTTGATCTGGAGTCTGAGATGTGTACAATAAATTTTTCCAAACCATTTACAGGAATATTATCAGCATTTCCTTGTGACATGCGTGATACAAAATACGGGATTTCTTGTGTCATCATCTCACAAATCAGAGGGCTTGAAGACAGCTCACTTTGTGGGTCAGTGCATTCACCTCACCCTGAACGCTTCTCTGTGTCACATTACTGTTGCAGCAAGGAAATGAGATCATGGCATTACTATCATCTTCATTTGAATAATGTCTTCAGGATGTAACACGTGGGCAATTTTGAGTGACATTAATTTTGGGGAAATTTGTAGGAAATTTTCCGATATTCCTTGGCAGAATTCCAGCCACTGGATATGATGTTATAATGGTGCACCTGTCGTAAGTGTACTTTTATGCGGCGTCTAACAAATGCATTATAATAGTGTAACCCAGATCAAATACATCCCTGGGGAAACATACTTTGCCTTGAAAAACTCACTCTTTTTACTCAGCTTTCTTATGAACTACTGGAAAGCAATTTCAGCCAGCAAGACACGTTCCTCTAACAACAATGGTCCATCTGTGTCGGATAAACCTGAGGAAACTTGATGGCATCTGACCTCACTTTCCATACGAAGTCCTTCTGAGAAATGAGGTTATCTAAGCCAGCTACGGAACACCGAGGCTGATGAGATGCGGAGACATTGATCTGTGTGGCTCAGCATGTTGGTCAGTGTGTGGCCATATGGACTTTCACGTGTCCCCTGATCTGTGTGTGTGTGTGTGTGTGGATTTTGTTTATATTAAAATTATGGGGACCAAATGTTCCCCACATTGTAATAAAAACCTGTTGTTTTGATGTTTTGGGGACCATTTCTCAGGTCCCCACAAAGAGCTATGATGGCAATCAAAAAGTGCCGTTTGTTTGGTTACTTATGCTTAAGGTTAGGGCTGGGTAGGAGTTAAGGTTGTCATGTTGGGATTAGAATTTTCCCCATACAAATGAATGGAGAGTCCCCACAAAGATATAACTACAAATGTGCATGTGTGTGTGTGTGTGTGTGTGTGTGTGTGTGCGTGCGCGTGCGCGGAAACAGTGTTACATCGTTAACACTTAACACCATGTTTTTAGTAATTTCTAAACAAATTCGTAACAAATAATAATGCATTCATAAAGCATTATAAACATGGATATAAATATTTATAAAAAGACATAACACATTATAGCCATGTGTATCATGCATTATGACTGCCTTGTCTCATCTTTAATGCAGCATAGATAAAAACACGGCCCAGTTAAACGTTACCGCTGCATCGTACGGTGGGAAAGATCCTAAAAAGCAGACATGGATGAAACCACCAAGAGGACACTAATATCCTGCCACAGGTTAAATTTTACAGTACAATACGGCATCAATGCTGCACAAAGGTTTGCTTAAATTAGACATGTGACCACTGTACCCTCCTGCGTAAAATGCGTCGAGGCCCCTATCTTAAGCCAGAGGCACACTTGGCTTCGCTATCGCCCTGTTTGCATCCCCTTTGGGAGTCCTGGGTGTGTATTGTCTCTATGCAGAGGGATGTGGGAGGTGGGGGAAGTGGCTTGTTTGTCTCTCTGAATGCTGAGAAAGCACAGAGTTGCGCCGTGGGCCCGGGTGCAGCCCCGCGGCCTGGCATTGTTTCACCGGCGCCGCGAGATCCCTAGGCTTCCCCCCCAGGAAGCCAGATCTGGACGTGGATACGGCAGTAACGCGGGTCGGCAACGAAGGGAAGAACCCGCCGCCTCCTGCCTCTGCCGGCATTACGTGCAAGATCACAATAACAGCAGCGACCAATATCTGATCAACATTTCTCAGGTCATATCAGGTCGGCTGTTTGCATTCCTCGCGCCTTTGGCTGGGACTCCGATCCCTCTGGCTTTTATTTTGGGTTTATAACCAAGGTCTGACATGCTACATCGCACCATCTGAGGTATTTAAATAAAGATAAATCACAAACGTGAATCTCAATGAACTTATTTTTTTGGATTGCAATATGAAACGTTTGATTGTTTGTATCTCTTTTGTGTGGTTAGATTCCACGTGTACCACAGTATCCAGAGGTTTGTCTAAAGATCATATTTCTTATTTCTGCAGTTCACAGGTACAGTTTGCATTACACTAGGACTGAAGAATGCAGGTACAGTACAGCTTGAGTACTGGTTTGATCACTTTATTGGCTCAGTTTCCCCTTGATTTTCTCTTTCAGTCAGAAACTACAGTCCCCAGGCAAGAATACGCACGTGTGTCTCAACAAACCAATTCTGTTCTTGATTAAATACAACGCTCTGTTTCAATGAATTTGCTCTGGCAGTTACAGTAGGGTTTGTTCAGATGTATGTGCTAAAAGATAAGGCAACTCTTCAGAACGATGATGTCAAAGGCATTCTTCTTGGGACAGAAGAAATCTATCCAGCTAAGCTTTAATAAAAAGGTCATCGCTGGTGTAGTCATTGCGATGATCATTATCTCTGTCACGTCCCCGTCGTCTGGCTGCTACAGGAAGGGGAATTCCGCTCTGGTCACTGGCTAACGTGCCATTCCTAACATTAACAGGAGTTTATTTTTAAAATTGGCTGGATTATATAACTCTGCTGCCCACCACACTGGAGCTGCCATCCTCTGGAAAGCCAGATGCACTTCGACAGGAAATCGTGTGAAATGCGATGCTGCGGAACAATAAGACATTTAAAATTCCTATTTGATGAATAAAAGACCAGCACAAATATAGGCTACTATGTACAATATTAACAATAATTTGTCAGATAAAAACATTCAGATAGGTATATGAACTCAGAAATACAGGTAGCGGTGTGAGGCTGGCATTTACAAGAATAAAATGACCTCATTACATTTCATTCTACTGATGATGAGAATGATGTCGGTGACTAAACTTTCATAAACATCCCCAGGCAAAAATCCATCATAAGTATGTGTTGCAACACATCACAGGTTGCTTCTTAAAAATCCAAAAACATGACCTGTAATGTGTAGGACAGACTTTCTGTTCCGTGAAATATTCACCATTTGCTGAAGAATGTACTTTCCCATTATATAACCACAGCACAAACTCATGTGTTCTGTCCTAGTCAGCGTCAGAACAAACCCATTAATTGTCATGTTTAATATTTAACCGATTGTGACATCATCACAGCTCAGCACTCTGGGAACCATTTCGGCATTCAGTCTTTGGGACAATTATTGAGGATCAAAGCAGCTGACACCGTGGGCATTTAAGAAGAGGAAGTTCTTAGAACGGGAGCCTGATCTCCAGTAACATTTGAGGATGTCTAATGGCCGGTTTTTATTTCCTGCTTTGACTGAAGCAGGAGTTAATCTCTGATGGCTAGGCCACACCCCCACCAAGCACAATCATGCAAAGGGCCTGCGTGACTGCCTGTCATCATTACTTACTAGTAAAAACAAGTTGATGATCCCAAGCGGGGGGCTTCCCTCTCCTTTTCGTGTTGCGAGACCCCTGACCTCTTTCTGAGGCGACTGACAAATACAAGAGAAAACAAAGACAAGCTTCAATGAACTTTAATGACAGAGACTGTTAAGGTTAGAATAGCATCACTGCCCTACTGCTGAGATAATGTCGGATGAGACCGAAGGAGGCCCCTCAGTAGGGCTGGCCTTGTCTTCTGCCTGACTTTACTCTACCCTTATCCAAATATTTCATTTGATCCAATTTTACGAATGCAAGACTGCAAAAAAAAACTAAAGGTTATGCAACCGTTAAGATCATGTTTTACATGGGACAGTAAAACATTTGCACATTAACTGGAGAAAGTTGGACTAAGGACAGAGGATATATTCTTCCACCCCAAAAGGCTTCCTCAAGGAAACAGCTATTTGAGGAAGATAAACAACCAAAGAAATAATTCATCACTGTCTGGTACAAATATATCATTACTCATTTCTTCACAGTATCCTGTCATACTGTGTACTGTGAAGAGAATAAGTAGGTTTAAATATAAAAACTTAAAAGATATTCTGTTTAGCTGGCATCCTGTCCAGAATGTTCCTGTGCCTTGTGCCCTCTGTTTCCAGGAAAAGGCTCCAGCCTCCCCTCATGCCCCCCGCCCATCCAGGATAAATGATGGAAGGATGAGTTAATAATTATCTTTAACTGGAAGGATATGCTACATCCAAAACTGATTTTCACATATGAAACCAATGCATGTTCTATTAATACAGGGTTAACATTAATATGTGGTTCACATTCATATGTGGCTAACAAAGGTCTTTTGAACCTTACAGTAAGACTGTTATATTTAGTGGTGGGCACGCCTAACCAAAATGTTAGCATCAACGATCACTAATCCACTAATTACAAAGTTTAATATGATAACACGATACCAGAACAAATGCATTTGATTTTAGAATTTACAAATTTTCTTGACCGTGTACAAATGTTAGGGGATTTACAGTTTGTAGAACATTTAGTGGAAACTAATTGGTTCGCTACCTGATTTTAGAGTTAGTGGAGATGTTGATCCACTAACGAAAAAGTTCGCTTCACCAGTGAGCGCTTAGCGGATTTGCAGAACCCTGCCCACCACTGGATACATTATGGTTCATCTTACATTTTGGTCTGTGACAGTTCTTGTCATCATTCTGCTTACTCCTTTTATTTGTATCTTTTATTTTATTTTTCCATGTGTTTTTTTTTTACAAACCTTATGCAAAATGCTTTGCGCCTATCTGTGTGCAAGCCACATTAGGAGGCTTTTATCAGTCAATTACTAGCCAATACAGCAGTTATAACAAAACAGTTATAATTTGGTCATTTTATTAAATGTGTCACTTTTTAGCAAAAGACAACAGTACCAAAGTAATCTCTGCGGATGACTGGGTAAACAACCTCACAAATATCAATATATTCAAATATACATTCCTAATACCATTTTGGCAGAATATTTCTTTAACCTGGAAAATTATTTTTAAAAGGTTTCTTTTAAAAACAGGTATGACAAAGACACAAAAAGAAGTCCCGGGCAATCCGTGCTGTACCACCGCCACGGAATGTGCCATCATGCGGATGGTCACGTACCAGACAGCAGAGCCCCCTCGTTGTGCCAGAAGCTGCTCTTGTGAGTTGTCTCCCTACACAAATATCTGCAACGCCTGCCTATTCACAGTGCAGGGAAAGTGCCCTTTCAGAATCAGGGTGAAGGAGAGACGCCTTCACGGACTGCTGACTACGCCTCAGCCAGGGCCAAATGAAAAGGCACACAGAAAGGGGGCTCCGGCATAGTGGAGTAGGAAGCTCAGGCCGGCAGCTAATCTGCCGGGTCATTAGGACCACTCAAGCCCATTAGCATGGCCTCCCCTTTTCACCCCATCTTAGTGCTTTTTTTTCCAGCGTTTGTAAAATGTAGGTTTGTGGATTTGAGAACTGCAGCCCAGAAATGGCAGAGAGTGACCGAGTACTGCCCGAGTCGCATGGCTAGTCTGTTGTAATGAGGCTGGGGGGCTGCGGGGGGAGGCTTATTGTTGCTGGTTTTTCTGAACTTTTTTGTGTTAAACTTTGACTCCTCAGCGGCTGGCTCAGTGCGGCAAGGTTATATCCATCTTAATGAGAAGCAATTAGCACAACGGGGCCAGACGGACAAATCCGGCTCAGTCTCTGTTACGTGTATGTGTGTTTGTCCATGTAACATTGGTGTGGACAACCTCCCATGTCACAAACAAGTTCACTTTCTAAGAGCGACACTTATGAAGGTATTCAATGTTCCTCAATCTACTGAGAGAGTCAGGCTAAGATCCTGGCTGAAGAAACTGCAGAGACAATCTCCTATAGTCAATCCAAATTATATTTAATTATATTTCCTATAGGCTGCTAGAATTAATGGTAATAAGGAAAACCCAGCTTCCTGAAGTACACACTCAGTCGGCAATTTATTACATACACTTAGCTAGTAGCAGGTAGAGCCAGGGCTTCAATAGATCCTGGCTCAGCCCAAATCGCACCTTACCAGAGTACAGCTCGGCCACCTTCAATGTTAAAGAAAAAAAAAAAAGGTTAATTCCCAAAATGCTGTAAAAGATTCAAAGTGAATGGTTTAATAAAAGGTCAGCTTTGTGCTAAAAATCATGTTTTTTTTTCACCAGTTTTAAGATTCATTTTCATTAGTAGCTCTGACCAGACATACATTTTTCAAGCGGATGAAGTTCTCCTGCATGACACCTCGATTTCAGTCCCGTGTTTTTGTATTTTGACATTTCTCTAACCATACTGCTGCCAGAGTTTGACTTCCTGGCTAGACTCTGCCAGAGGCAAGACTTGTGTAAGTAGTAATCCGTGAATAGCTTGATATTTTAATGTTTTTTTATTGACATTATGAATTAATGATCAAAAATATTACTTGTAGTGATAAGCCATTTCTATGCATTTTTAAGTTTCATTTACCTAATATAGTTAAAAAAACACAAGTATTATTAAACCACTCGATATGTACAAATGCCTATATCAAATAAAAAAAAATAACTTTATCATACTGTTATTCAGGCTGTTGTGGTTTTTCTGCTAGCTTTAACAAAACCTGTTGCATAACTGACAATATGAATACTTGAAATATATTAAATCAAAATTAAACTGAGGATTTAAAACATCTTGTGCTAATATTCAGTATTACGCTAACAATAAGCTGCTAAGTACCGTTAGTATGCATTCTCTTAAAATCACTTATCCAACTGAGGGATACAGACAAAAATTATTATATTTTATGGCTTTCAACTGTAAAAAAAATCAAATTAAAAAATAAAAGGTACAACCGCGTTTAGTAATTAGATTGCGTGAGACTTATTGCATCTGGCAGCTAAATTCAGAGGGAAAAAAAAAAACAAAAAACAAAAGCAGTTCTTAAACTGGTGACAACATGCTCATGATACTAGGGAGAGATATTACAGGCCTATCTACTACAAAAAAGGAGCAGCCCTCTGACAGATGAGCGTCAGGGATCAGAGCTCTGGGCCCTAATGGCTGCCAGGAAAAGTCATTTCCACATCAGAGGCAACACCTGAGAAAAACCACAATTTGCCCCCAGCAGCTGAAAACAGCACACAATTAAGCTATGTGGAAAATCAGACCTTTATTTCCACAGTTTATTCATTTTTAGCCAATGTGGCACCATCACTATAATAAATGTAGTAATTGTTTGTATAAAATAAGCATTATAGTCAGATGGGAATATTATTCATTACATAATCTTTGAGTGGCACAGTGGGCTGAGCCTATGTTACCAGATCTGAAGATCGCTGGTTCAAGGGTTGGTAGATTAATCATATCTGTGCGGCCTTGAGCAAGGTCCTTAACCCCCAGCTCCAAGAGTGTTCCCTGTCAACTGGCCCTGTGCTATGACACCCCAGCTGTGGAGCATGTGTTGGCATTGCAAAGTACTTGCACAAACAGCAAAGGATTTATCGCTATTTTACTACTTCCAGATAATTATGGATCAAGTGCAGTGTAACCCATGGTTGCCATATCTCCACTCTATTAAAATAACATGTCCTGAACATAATTCTAAAACCTCAACAACAGTTAAGCCCCAGGGTAAACACACCTCCCATGTGTACTGAAATATTACTGTGGCTGCTCTCTGACCTGCCCTGCACAAGCGTTCATGCAAAATCAGATGTCAGGCAGCCTCACCAGTGAGACAATGGCAGCACATTCCCCTCCAGCGAGACGCAGACATTGTCCTCAGTTCAAGCAGTTACTTGGCTTCACATCAGAGATGTCACTTTGAAGTAGGGTGACCAGATAATATGTGCTAAGAAGGACACCTTGAGCTAGCTCAGAATTTTAAAGCTACCCTTTCAATTAAAAGGACCTGGATTTCACTTTAGCACTGAGTGCTTGCTGTGTACTGATTGGTCAGTCTCCTATAATCATGCATGCATCACTCATGTTAATGTGAAACAGCTGGATGAGTCAAGGAAACAAACGAGTCAAAGCACAAGAAAAACTGAACTATTTAGCCAAGCTGAGGAGCTTTTCCAGTTTAAATAAAGTTTGTAAAACCAGAAGTAGCACAAATTCTCTTCCCTGACATAGATTATCTGGTCACTGTACTTTTAAATATTCATAGGGAGGCCCAATAATTTAACACTGTTAGAAATCTCCAAATGAATAAAATTTAAAGTAATGGGTATTTGTCTGGTGTCCTGTGGTATATGGAGAGCTGTAGTTGATCTGCGAGGAATATAACCTGATGTATTAAATAAGGGTTACAGTAACAGCTGTGCAATTCTCTATGGCAGAGAGAATTGTGTTATTCACAAGATTTTTAGCTGGACAAATCAATCATGTGAAATCCTCCTATGAAAGTTATGTGAGAAATCTCAATCTTGTCAGTGTAACTCTCAATACTACTAAAGCATGACAACTGTGCTAAAAAAATTACAATTTTGGGCGGGGGGGGGGGGGGGGGGGGTATGTAATTTTTCTGATTGAAACATAAACAAACACCGCCTTCTCACTATGGGTTGACCTCACCTCATAGTATCTGACAGGGTTATAAAAATAGTTATAACTCTGCCCTTGGCTGTCAGCACATGGTTACATACTGCCCTGGTTTACGGAGGGTTAAAAACTGTGAAAATCCCAGAGTGAAGCCCCCAAATCCTCCTGTCAGCCTTTAGATGTGGGTTCAGGGACAGTTCAGCTTGCTGGCTGTGTGTTTGCCGGCTGTGGTGGGTGTTTGTGTGGGCTGCGGATCATGGGGAATTGTTATGTGTCACATCCAGTCACCAGTGTTGAGGCTGATTTGGGGGCGATAATGTTGGCGAAGAAGCTGAACCCCTATTGCCGTGGAACCCAACACAAAGGAGGCGATGGGTGCACATGTGACGGTCTGAGGGGGATGCAGCGTTCACACGCCACCCTCCTCTGGTTATCAGCCAGTCTGTCTGCGCCCACTCCCTCACACCCTCCCCTATCCTGTACCCCCACTCCGGAAGGTAACGCATGGGTGACACTCATCTGATAATAATCATAATTAACCGTGGTTATAAAGAAAATGCTACGGCTTCTTCAAATTTAATGCTCTATTAAATTATAAATAAATCCTGAACATCATCACTGTAGAACTGAGAACTTTCCCCTAAAAAAATTTAAGAGTCACATGATAGTGTACATTGCAAAAAATGGCCCAATATTTAATGTTTAGGGTTTGGCCCATTTTATTCGCCCAGTGTACATGATATTTCTGTGTCTTTAAACGAATGCATCATATATGAGGAAAAACAGCTTGCAGTTATATTGATACCACACACATCAAGGGCAGATAATCCAGTTAATCTATTAAATATATGAACGATATTTAATAGCAGTACATTAATTAATAAAACGTAACAAAAGTACTGTAATTTGCACTGATAACTCCACAACCCCCAGTTGGACCAGAAGAGGATAACAGCATTTGTTAACCATACATCAGAACAATTTCATACTGGGAAAAATGGTTTCACAATTTGGCACCCCATAGGCCCGATTGGATTTTTATAAATTAATGGTTAAGTTGTAAGGAAAAGATCACTCCCTAATTACTGTATATATCGTTTTCTTTATTTTTTTCTTTTCTTATATACTTGTACTCTTGATAAATAATGGAATGACTATTATATTGTATAATATAGTATAAAAGTATGATGTATATGATTTTGATAGATAAATCTTGAAAAGATTTGTTATATGTGTCATACCAATAAAAATAATTATAAAAAAATTGATTGTTTCAATGTAAAGCCAGTACATTAAAAGACAGACCACTAAAAGATAGTACAAGAGAGTACATTAAAATATTGCTAAAAGATATCACATCAGAGTTAGCTGCTATGTGAACCAGGTCCATGAAAGGAGATGTGAGTTTGACTTAAGGGGAATGAAGAGATGCACGCAATCTTAAATGCCTGGAAATGTCAGATGTATATTTAGCTGCTGCTAAGACCTCACTTAACACACTGTATGCCTGGCCACTTCATTTCCACAAGGAAATTGCTATATTTGTGCAGCAGGAAGTTTTACGTTTTAATTCCGAAAGAGTGTTCAGGCCAGGTGCACTTAAATCCTTTAATGCCCAACAAAGGCAACTGATCCCAATACAGATAGTGATGAAGGAAACGGACTGTCAGCCCGTCAGGGATATTCTGCTACCTTGTGCCCTGTGTTTCCCCCTTCAATGAATAAGTGGTTGGAAGATGGATGCGTGCATGAATGGATGGATGAAGAAGACAGAAAAGGATCGTAGAAACAGATAGGCACAGACGGAAGCTAGGCTACATATCCAAGAAAGCGGGTTGCTGTCAAGTTTTAGTACTTCATTTGTTCTTATTATATAAACAGAACACAAACAACTAAAAGGCCAGCAGTGAGTTCCCAGTGACACCTGTACTGTACTGTAAATCAGTGTGGTTTTCTAGAAGTCAGTTACACTGGCCTGATTTAGGTGTGGATAGCATGACTGCAAAGGAAACTAGGGACAAAGATATGCAATTATACCAATATCTTATCTGGATTATTAAAGACACCAATGTGAAAAAACTACAGAGTGAATATCTATAAAACATGTTTCTCTTGTCTGGGAAGCTCTTCCCGGTCTAATATGTGACATGCACATTCACACAAAGATATGCATTTATACCAATATTCACATTCAAACACACGCGAAGTTTTAAAAAAAAAAGTGTTTCATATTTAAAATGTAAAGCTTGGGGTTTTCTGGGAAATAGTGTAACTGCATGGCGTGCCAGCCACCTTCTCTCCTATGGTTTTGACAAAGAGTTAGTCAGGAGTTTGCGTAACAGCAAAGAGATTTACAGCAATCACCCACACCCACACACACGCATACACATACGCAGTCACGCACACATGCATCGCCATACATGCAGAACAAACGGCCGGCGTGTTTGCTGGAGAAGCTGCTCAGATTGCTAAGTGCATTTATGATGGTTAATTAATGACGATTTCAGACAATGCACACACAGTCTACAGATCATTAATGAAATGTGGCTAATATAAAATGAAAAATAAAGTACAATAAAATATAACATTTTTTTGATCCGTCTTGCACACACTTATCCTCATCATGGTCAGGACTTTTTAAGGATTATTTTGTTAGACACTCTTTGAAATTATTGATGCTTGTGTGGTAGACAAAAGGTTGTATTAAGTTTTACGTCACAGTTTGTGCGTAGCGGGCATTTTACCAGGGAATCTGGTACCAGGGAATCTGTTAGATGCAAAAGGTTCGATGCGGAACGAGGAGGCAAATAGCGGCAGGAATCCATATGATATAATATATAACATACATGAGATAAAAATATTTCCCAATATTGTGGCCTTGTTTACCTTCTGGGCAGCTGCATTTATATGATTTTTAGTATAACCATATTTATTTATTTTTTTTTTTGGCTGTTGTATTCTTGTGAATCTAACCTACCTGCAAGGAATGCTCAGAACATACAACTTGCCACTCCCTGACAGTACCACTCAAGTTCTTTCGAATGATGGACATTTTTTTTTAATATTTATATGGCCATTTTATGGAGGAATTAAATCATTTTGCAAAGGCGGATATACATTGCACAAAGCACATATCCTAGAGCTATAATATATCAAAAAGCAATTCAAGGAAAAACTTGAACAATCATTAAATTTTAGGCATTGCTTATTGCATGTGTGTATGGTAAGCACTGCTAGGGACCTTCGGAATATTTATTACTTTCCTCTAACTTGCGTATGTTCTTCATAACGAATATTCTCTTCTGTTGGAACTTCATCTTCTTTCTTAAGGAGACTAAATTATTATAGACCTAGATGCTAGATCTTGTATCCACCTGTGAACAGCTGTCTCGCTTTCTCTTCCCGCTAATCCAAAGGCTGAGAGCATTCTCCACACAGTCTGTGCTGGGAAACCCCGTAAACTAAAACTCAACCAGGAATAGTCCGGCTTGTCCTTACATTGTTGGAGCAGGTCTTGGTACTTTTTTTTTTTTTTTTTTAATGTATTGATGGAGTCTGCAGTGAGGTACCTGCTATCATAATAATGTTATAAATTCTCCATAGCTACAAGTGTCATCCCCTGCTTGTGTGATACTCCTGTGTGCCACACCCCCGCATTAACCTTGTGTGGAATCCCTGAGTTTACCAGCTGATTTGTGTTATTTCCGATTAGTCCTGTGTATTTCAGTTCGGGTTTCCCAAGGTCTGTCATTGAAGTCTTTACCATGTTGTACCTCGTCCTGCTGTTTTGTTAATATAAACGGTAACCCCTCGTTCCCGACTCTCTGACTTCCTGCTCCTGTTTCCCCACACAAGAACGTGACAGAATGACAGACCTCCAAGAAAGGTACCCCCTCTGACCGAGGATCGCTACCTCGGCCTGGTAGAAAAGGTAATGTACTTGCTCACACAGCCCGAAGTCCAGGAAGATCCCGTGGCTTGGGTTCTAGTAAGCCGGAGCTGGGACATTCTCGAGGGGATGTCCCTGATAGAAGATGCACATCTTGAAGGAGAGGTGCGCGATAATCTTAGGCAGCTGTTAAAGCTGGTGGCGGAATTAAGGACCCGGCTGGAAACCTTCAACAGCGAGATGTGGCCCGATCTGCTGTCGGACCTCGGCGAAACACCCCAACCTCCGCTGACCACAGCCAGCTAAAAGAAGAAGATGAAGTGGAGAAATTGGAGGCTGGAGGATGAGCCAGCAATCCTCTTGGGGGCTGTTTCCATCTCTGCTTCATTCCCCGCTGGGTGTTGGGAAGAGCCCTTCTCGATTTTAAACCCAGTGGTGTTTGCGCCAATAGCCACTTCCACTGCCCTGGAGTGGTTTCCTGTGGCTTTGCAGCCAGCACCAGCAACACACCCCTTTCTTGGGACGCACCTGGATTGTAAAAGGGTCAGGACTGTATGGGATGCCATCCCGCAGGTCCCCAAGATCCTTAAAGGGGCAACGCCCGCTACTGAGGCGCTAACCCCAACAGTCCCTGAGGTCCCTGTGATGGTGGTTCCTGCAGCGCCCCTCGTGGTCCCTGTGCTGGCAGTTCCTGCAGCGCCCCCCGCGTTCCCTGTGCCGGTGGTTCCTGCAGCGTCCCCTGTGGTTCCTGCTGCACCACCTCCCGAGGTTCTTGCTGCGCTGTCGCCCGAGGTTCCTGACCCATTGGCTCCACCCCCCACGGAGTCTGCCCCTGCTCCTGTGACTACTGCTCTTCTGACTCCTGCTCTGCCCATTCCTGCTCTACCTGTTCCTGTTCCTGATCCCATGTCTCTGGCTCCTCATCCCTTGAATTCAGCTCCTGACCCTCCGGCCCCAGTTCCCCCGGCTCCTGACCCTGGTCCTGTGACTACTACTCTTCTGATTCCTGCTCTGCCCATTCCTGCTCTGCCCATTTCTGTTCCTGATCCCGTGTCTCTGGCTCCTGATCCCATGCCTTCGGCTCCTGACCCTCCAGCCGCAGTTCCCCCGGCTCCTGACCCTGGTCCTGCAACACCAGCTCCCATGACCCCAGTCCCTATTGTCGAGAAGGTGCTGGACTGCCAGAGCACTGCTTCTTTTCCCTTGGGGATCTCCCTGATGGCCTCATTGGACCTCTCTGGGGAAGTGACACCTCTGCCACCACCACAGCAGGGCAGATCCCAGCTGGGCCCCGCCTCTCAGTCTCCTGGAAAGGGAGGGGACACCTGCACCAGGGTTGGGTCCCTCCCGCCCTGCCTTCTGACTCGCCCTCAGTTCCTCTGGCTCCTGCTCGCAATTGCCTGCAGGTCCTCCAGCTTCGGCTCTGGGGTTGCCTGCAGTCCCACCTGTGTCGCTCCATCGACCGACTACAATTCAGCCTCCACTGCCTCGTTGTTCATCTGCAGGTTTCCCCACTCTGACTCGTCGGTCGCCTACACCTTCGCCAGCTGTGGCAGTGCCTTCACCTGCTATGGCTTTTGCTCCCTCCTCCCCGTCCGTCAGTCTCCCCTTCATCTCCCTCCTCGCCTCCTTCGCCAGTCCCTCCCCCTTCCTCCTCGCCCCCTCCAACATTCCCTCCTGCTCGGCACTTGCCGAAGGTCCCTCCAGCTCCGACCTCATGGTTGCCTGCTGCCTCTTGCCCGCTAGGGTTCCCTCGGGCTCCCTGTTGTCCCCCGTCCTTTACCTTCCGGCCTCCTATGTCTGCTTCTCATCCCTCTGTTTCTCCTGTGTTCACGCCTGGTCCCTTTGTTCCTCCCATTGGTGTTCCTCCTGTATCTCCTTTCTTAGTGTCCCTGTGCCTGTTCACTTTCCCTGTGGTTTGTCAGTAATTCCCTGCTTGTTGTCCCTGTGCCTGTTCTGTGTGTTGGTCCTGTTCCCAGCGCCCCATTGATGTTTTTGGTTTTGTTTCTCCAGGTCCTGTGCGGTTCCCGGTCTCGTCTGTTGCTCCCTTTGGAACGCGCCCGAAGTGCGCACCTTTAGGGGGGTTTTGTCATGCCCTGCTCATCCGATTCTCCTGTGTGTCAAGCCCCCTCATTAACTTCATGTGGAATCCCTGTGTTTACCAGCTGTTTCGTGTTATTTCCAATTAATCCATTGTATTTCAGTCCGCGTTCAAGTACATATGTGTATACGAGATGAATTTTTTTTCCCCAATATCGTGGCCTTGTTTACCTTCTGGGCAGCTGCATTTATGTGATTTTTAGTATGACCATATTTAATTTTTCTTTTTTTAGGCCGTTGTATTCGTGTGAATCTAACCTATTTGCAAAGAATGCTCAGAACTTGCCACTTCCTGACACTGTTCAAGTTCTTTCGAATGTTGGACATTGATGGAGTCTGCAGTGAGGTACCTGCTACAGTAATAATGTTATAAATTCTCCATAGCTACAAATGTCATGCCCTGCTAGTGTGATACTCCTGTGTGCCACACCCCCTCGTTAACCTCATGTAGAATCCCCGCATTCACCAGCTGTTTCGTGTTATTTCCGATTAGTCCTGTGTATTTCAGTCCGGGTTCGAGTATGTTTCCCAAGGTCTGTCATTGAAGTCTTTACCATGTTGTACCTCGTCCTGCTGTTTTGTTGGATAAACCCCTCGTTCCTGACTTTCTGTCTCCCTGTGCCTGCTTCCCCGCACGCGATCGTGACAACAAGGGTTTGGAGCGGCGGCGGAAACCAAAAGAAATTATTCGGGAGATCCTAAAGTCCTACAGAGCATCAGTATTTTTGATTTTTTTTAATTTATTTTTTTATTATTATTGTTTGCCCACAGCAACTAATGACATTAACAATATCACATCATATATTCATGTTACAGAAAAAAAAAGAAAAAGAAAAAAAAATGTTTTGTTATGTATATATATCAAGAGAGCTTTTTTATGTATTCCCAAAGGGAAGACCATATGAGCCAGAATTCGACAGATTTTTTATGTTTATCATAAGTAAGCTTTTCAAGTGGCAACCACGTGGCAATCTGTGATATCCACATTCTGAAGGATGGAGCCTGTGATGCAGACCAAAGTAACAATATGCATTTTTTTGATAAATATACCAGGACGATAAATAACTGTTTTGCATTTTTTTTAAACAAACTGTTAGTATGTTTTATAATAATATATAATTTATGTTATTTTATTTGAAAGATATAGGGTCATGTATTACCAAAAATCCACATTACAAAATCAAATATGGAATTACTAAAACAGAATCATTCATTATTATTTTTTTTTTACCAAGTTAACCAGTTTTCTTAAAAATCTGCTCATTGATATGGTTTGATAGACAGCTGTTTTAGGGCTTTAATGGCGTACTGACCGAACATTGAGTTTGTTTAAAACATTTCTTTTGTTAAAATATTCTACTTAACAACACTAGTCTAAGTGGATATATGGTTAATCTAAGAGCTGTCCGTGGTACTGAACTCGCTTCTGACATGGATGTCAGGGTCTTCATAACACTGGTTCTCCCCTCTTGATTTAACAAATCAAGTTACCGTTTGCACGAACATGCTGCCGGTCGACTCTTCAAAATTCAAGCAAAAGCATTAAATTCCACATTATGCCTTCCATTCCAAAATGCATAAATTTGGGATTTTGAAAACAAACCAATTACCGGGAGCATAGATGATCCGAAACGCCATGACTGAGTCCTGAGTCATGCTCGAAGAAACGTCTTTGGAAACTATAACAATAATTCTATATTTAATATAATAATATATTATTATTATAATAATATTCTATATTTATAGTGGTCCATGTAAAATCCCATAGATATCGTCTCCTCCACGCGGTAATGGCAGAAAAGGCACTCACGTCCCCTTAATTGTAAAAAGAAATGGAATTACTAAATACTTAGGCAAAAAATAAAAAAAACAATTACAACAAATTTAAACGGATGAATGCCAGAACACACAATTGAATACCTAATATTCCTCCATCCATCCATCTTCCGCTGAATCCGAGGTCGGATCGCGGGGGCAGCAGTCTCAGCAGGGAAACCCAGACTTCCCTCTCCACGACCACTTTATCCATCTCCTCCGGGAGAATCCCGAGTTGTTCCCAGGCCAGCCGAGAGACATAGTCTCTCCAGCGTGTCCTGGATCTTCCCCGGGGCCTCCTCCCAGTGGGACACCTCACCATGGAGGCATCCAGGAGGCATCCTAAGCAGATGACTCAATATTCCTAAATACCTAAAATTCAGCGCACCTAATGCGAGACATTAATGCGTTTACGCTATACCATATTACAGTAAAAAAGAAAAGAAAGGAAATTTCACTTTATATATCGTAACTCCAACAGCAATAATTTACGAATAAAAATAAAAGCGCGACTACAGAATCGCATTATAATACGACGAGACGTCACACCCCTGACCCCGATATACCCGTCTACGTTGATATGAAACCTACGGCCATGCCACACTATTATTCTATAGTCATTTTTATGAGTTACAAGCATTGTTCGTTAGAATAAACGAATTTTTTTGCATTTTGATTTGGACAATTTATTAACGGTAAATAATAGTTAAATTTATCTTTCCAGACGTAAAACTCAAAAGAGATTTGCATGAAATGCAAATTGCCGTAGGCCTCAGATTTTCACAGATGAACGGCAGATGAATCATTATTTATCTATACGTGTTTATACAATAAATGTTTTAGAGGGTTTAGTCAATTAAAGTACGTATTATATGGATGAAGGGGACAGAAAATGCAGGGTGTTACTTTATCGTGCACAGGCGTGGATTTGTTTAAATGTGTCTGCACTGGATCTTGCCTGTCATCGCGTGACAATGGAACCATAACTTTAAGCTATAGTGCAACACAACAGCCAACTCAATGCACGGTGCCTACAGAGATAGCTAACAGGTATATCCGGTCTTGTTTAATGTATTTGCAATTCTCTCGTCTAATTAAAAGGACATATCACCTAACTAGGTTAATAGTTGAAACGGATAACGAACATTTACTTATTCACTTATTAACTTGGTTATTATTGGCATAATTATATTAATTTGTATATTTGTTGTTATTAAATCAAGTGATGGACTTCAGCCTAATTAAAATAGCCAGGGTTCGAATTACTCAGTCGCTTTTGAGGGGGAACTCTATTTTCCGGTGTGAACACGTGTTCCAAAGGTGACACGCACGCGCATAAATGCAAGTGGGCGCCAGAGCGGTCAATAACAGGGATACTGCGAAAAACATTCTACTATTACTATACTGTAGACAGTTAATACCATCAGTAACACTTCATACATGCAGGCACAATAACAGCAACGTAAACATCATGCAAGACGTTTAATAGAATAAACATACTGACATATTTATACTACTGTTTTTATTCCAGGAACCTTAATCTACATAAAATAAAATATAAGATGCAATACAAAAGTGGACATTTTTAGAGCTTCCCCTAAACGTTTCACGGGAGGCTTTCAAGGGAGCTCGTGTCTTATTGGATAAGCCAAGCTCCCCTTAGCTCCCCTGTAATTCGGGATTCATTTCTTATCAATGATAATATCCCCATATTACTATAAAACACAATTTTAAAATGTAAATCCAAGACAGAAGAAGATTGGCCAAACACAGGAAAGTATCTGCGTAATTATAATTTAAAAAGACGTGCTCATATTGTTGCCTATTAAACGCAATTAGTAAACGTATATATCTAAACAAAGCCAAACCTTAGGTTATCAATTGTGGTCAATAAGCCCAGTAATTTTCCCGCTTTCGTAGACGACTTTGAGTGATTTTTCCTAACCTTCATAATGAGACTGATTGCATAAAACTGATGAAGAAATTTCTAGGCATATCGTAAACGCAAATCGCAAATCATACAACTGATCACGTCTGAACTGCTTAAATAAAAATATCTTAATGAGTAATTATTTACAAATAACAATAAGATGCACAACTTTGGTTATAATATGTAACATATAATTTGAAAAGAATTTACGTCAGTCATGTCTGTACGTTTGGTTAAAATATACAGCTATACTCTCTCTCTCTCTCTCTCTCTATATATATATATATATATATATATATATATATATAGAGAGAGAGAGAGAGAGA